>OZ025292.1:12734921-13274831 GCA_964019185.1 Maratus speculifer
TTTTATTTCAAATTAAAATTGGATATCATTTCTCTTTGTTCTCTTCTTCAGTCATTAAAAAACTAATAATAATAATAATAATAATAATAATAATAATAATAATAATAATAATAATAATAATAATAATAATAATAAGTCAAAAACTGTACATCAAATGTCACAAATAAAGTGTTTTCGTACTATAACTAATTTTATAAATAGTCACATCCTGGTACAATAACTATCGCACTCTTTTACAAAAAATGCAGGAATACAAAATTCATTACAATTCTATACAAGTGTAAAATTTAATAATGCGTAAATAATAGCACTTCGTCTTAAATCGGACGCCATCACCGTAGCAACCTAAAATCATGACCTATCGTGGGATATCACTTAATTAATGACGTAGGATAAGATTTAATAGAATGGAGAAAACTTTTAGTAATATCTCTTTAAGATTTGATTGTATTTTTATAAAATTTGAAATGACCCGACAGAGGATTTCTCCAAGGATTCAATATATTCTATATGTCAAACTATTTTGTTAGTTCGTTTTTCTGCTGTTCTAATGCGGACAGACGATGACTATAGTCAACGTATTTATACAATTACAAACGCATCTAAAGAAAAGAAAAAAAAAAAAAAAAAGATAAATAGCTGAAACACCTGAGTATGGTTTGAGCTCTATTAGCTTACAATTTCATTCGAATGTTATTAATAGGGATAATTTTATTCTCGAGTTTTTATTTCAAGTGAAATTAAAATTTCACTTTTCTTTATCCTTTTCTTCAACCACTAAGAAACTAAGCATAAAAAGACAAAAGAAAAAAAGCAATAAGAAAAATATCTTTTGGGGGAAATGGAATTTTAAAATGAGATGTTAGGCTGAAAGAAATCATTGAAAGGCGCCAGGGGAGAGCACAGGGGAATCAGGAGGTTTAGGATTTGTTCATTAAAACGTATTTTGGAATACTCTGGGGCTTGAGGAAAGCGAAATAAAATAGAAGAACAATGAGAGAGTAACAGTTTTATATTTCGGAAAAAAGGAAAAAATCATCGATCTTTTTATATTTCCTTTTTAAGGAAAAGGAAAACCTTTGAAAACCTCCATTAATTTTGATTCGATTTGATATTGAAAGATACTTTGTTATTTTTTTTTTAATTTTAAATGTCTAAAATATCTGAGTATGCATTGAGCTGATTTAAACATAAGCTCTTTTAACTTACAATTTCATTCGAATGATATTAATTGGGATATATTTATTCTCGAGTTTTTACTTTAAGTTAAATTAAAATTTCACTTTTCTTTATCCTTTTCTTCAACCACTAAGAAACTAAGCATAAAAAGACAAAAGAAAAAAAGCAATAAGAAAAATATCTTTTGGGGGAAATGGAATTTCAAAATGAGATGTTAGGCTGAAAGAAATCATTGAAAGGCGCCAGGGGAGAGCACAGGGGAATCAGGAGGTTTAGGATTTGTTCATTAAAACGTATTTTGGAATACTCTGGGGCTTGAGGAAAGCGAAATAAAATAGAAGAACAATGAGAGAGTAACAGTTTTATATTTCGGAAAAAAGGAAAAAATCATCGATCTTTTTATATTTCCTTTTTAAGGAAAAGGAAAACCTTTGAAAACCTCCATTAATTTTGATTCGATTTGATATTGAAAGATACTTTGTTATTTTTTTTAAATTTTAAATGTCTAAAATATCTGAGTATGCATTGAGCTAATTTAAACATAAGCTCTTTTAACTTACAATTTCATTCGAATGATATTAATTGGGATATATTTATTCTCGAGTTTTTACTTTAAGTTAAATTAAAATTTCACTTTTCTTTATCCTTTTCTTCAACCACTAAGAAACTAAACATAAAAAGACAAAAGAAAAAAAGCAATAAGAAAAATATCTTTTGGGGGAAATGGAATTTCAAAATGAGATGTTAGGCTGAAAGAAATCATTGAAAGGCGCCAGGGGAGAGCACAGGGGAATCAGGAGGTTTAGGATTTGTTCATTAAAACGTATTTTGGAATACTCTGGGGCTTGAGGAAAGCGAAATCAAATAGAAGAACAATGAGAGAGTAACAGTTTTATATTTCGGAAAAAAGGAAAAAATCATCGATCTTTTTATATTTCCTTTTTAAGGAAAAGGAAAACCTTTGAAAACCTCCATTAATTTTGATTCGATTTGATATTGAAAGATACTTTGTTATTTTTTTTAAATTTTAAATGTCTAAAATATCTGAGTATGCATTGAGCTAATTTAAACATAAGCTCTTTTAACTTACAATTTCATTCGAATGATATTAATTGGGATATATTTATTCTCGAGTTTTTACTTTAAGTTAAATTAAAATTTCACTTCTGTTTGTCTTCTTCTTCAACTATTAAAAAACTAAACAAGAAAAAAAGAAACGGAAACTGTCAATCGTGGCAAATAAGGTGCGGTCATATTATAACTGGATTTATAAATATTTAGATCTTGATGCCACAGTTTTTGCCCTCTTGCGCAAAAAAAGCATGCATACAAAATTTATTACGATTCTATGAATATGTAAAATTCAAAAATATGCAAATAATAGGACTCCATCTTAAATGGGACATAATAAGCATGGCAACCTAGAATCATGACCTATCATGGGATCTCTTTGAATGAATGGCGTATTATAGGATTTAACAGAATGAAGAAAACTTTCAACAATATCTTTTTAAATTTTGATTCTATTATTATAAAATTTGAATTGACTCGACAAAATTCTAAAATGATTCTATATGTTAAATTCGAAACCCTTAGGCGAGGTAGTTTTTGAGCTGTTCGAATGCAGACAGACGGTCCAGAACCCTACTAAACCCTTCATATTTTTATAATTATAAACGCAAATAAAAAAAATAGCTAAAATACTTGATTATGCATTGAGTTCTTTTAACTTGCGGCTCCTCTCGAGCGATATTAATTGGGATATTTTTACTCTCGAATTTTTATTTCAAGTGTAATTAAATTTTCACCCCTCCCTCTTTGTTATCTTTTTGTGTCATTAAGAAATTAAACATAAAAAGGAAAAGAAATGTAATTAAAAAAATAAGTTTTTCAAAATCAGATGTTGAGCAGAAAAGAGATTGTTGAAAGAGGGAGGGAGTAGGCTGGAACTCAGAGAATCGAGGATAGGGTTTGGTCATTAAAAAGAATTTTGAATTGAAGGAAGACGAAATCAAATAGAAAAACAACGGATGGAAATCAGTTTTTTTTTTTTTTTTTTTTTTTTTTTTTCGTAAAAGCATAAGAATACTGATTCCATTCTACTTTATGTACCCCTTTGAGGAAAAGGAAAACCCGAAAAAGATTTAGATTTTAATTTGGCTTGATACTGAAAGACACTTTATGTAAAAATAATTGCTAAAATACTTGAATATGCACTGAACTCTTTTAATTTTTAATTCAATTCGAATGATATGAGTATTAATTGATTGTTGTGGTTGTGTTTTTGACGTCCAATTATCAACACGATGGATATAGATCCTGAGGGAGGGGGGTGCCGTCCGTAGGAGGTCTTTCTAAAGGAACCTAACCCGTATTTATGCAAGGGAATCCTAGGTTTGAAGAAAACTATTTAAAACTCCGAACGGTTAAGCCGATGGGCGCGATTGGGTTCGAAACCAGCATCTTCCATCTACCAGTTGAGAGCAGAAACTCTTAGCCACTGCATTCGAATATTAATTCGAATATTTTAATTATCGTGCTTTTTATTCCAAGTAAAATTAAAACTTCATCCCTCTTTGCTCTCTTTTTGAATCATTAAGAAATTAAACATAAAAGAAAAAAGGAGATGCAGTTAGAAAAATAAAGTTCGTGGGAAATGAAAATTCGAAATCAGATGTTGAACAGAAAACAGGTTGTTGAAAGAGGGTGGTGGAGGGGAGAGGGAAGAACTGGAACCCAGAGAATAAGAAATAAGCTTTGGTCATTAAAACGTATTTTGGAATGTTCCGGGAATAAAGGAAAACGGAATCAAACAAAAGAACAACGGATGAGTAAAAGCTTTTTTATTTCAGAAAAAAAAAAGAAAAAAAAAAAAAACATTGATTCTATTTTATTTTATCTCCCTTTGAGGAAAAGGAAAACTGGAAAAAAGATTTATGTTTAGATTTGGTTTGATACTGAAAGAGACTGTATGTAAAAATAATTGCTAAAATACCTCAGTATGCGCTGACTCCTTTAAGTTACAATTCATTTAAAATGATATGAGTATTAATTGGTTGTTGTAGCTGTGTTTTTGACGTCGAATTATCAACAGGAGGGATATAGTCCCTGAGGGAGGGGGGTGCCATCATTGAAGGTCTTTCTAAGGGAACCTAACTGGTATTTATGCAAGGAAATCCTGGGTTCGAAGAAAATCATTTAAAACTCCGAACGGTTAATCTTACGGACGCGATTGGGTTCGAGCCCATCATCTCCCGGAAGCAGAATCTCTCAGCCACTGGTGGGGCTCGAGTATTAATCGGGATACTTTAATTCTTGTTCCTTTTAATTCAAGTGAAATTAAAATTTCATTCCTCTTTGCCCTCTTCTTGTGTCATTAAGAAATTAAACATAAAAAGAAAAAGAAATATTAGAAAAATAAGTTTCGTGGGAAATGAAAATTCGAAATCAGATGTTGAGCAGAAAAGAGATTGTTGAAAAAGGGAGGTGGAAGAGGGGGTGGGAGGGAAGAACTGGAGCCCAGAGAATTAGAGATAGGCTTTGGTCATTAAAAAGTATTTTGGAATGCGCCTAGGATAAAGGAAAACGGAATCAAATAGAAGAACAACGAAAGAATAACATTTTTCTATTTCGAAAAAAAAAAAAAAAAAAGAATATTGACCTATTTCTTTTTATATCCTTCTTTGAGGAAAAGGAAAACCGAAAAAAAAAGTTTAGATTTTGATTCTGTTTGATACTGAAAGATACTTTATATATATTAAGGAAGGAGAGGCATCTGCTGAATTGCAATCTGTTTTATAATGAAGGTTCAATTAAAACATATGTATGAATAATTGTATACTTATATTAATTAAATTTATTAAAATAATTTAATAATTAATGTTTAATGATTTGATGATTAACTTCAATCTAGCTTTTAACAATTTGGACAATATTTAAAATATTATTTCTAAGTGTATAAAATGCATACATTAATTATCTATTTTATTCCTTTTTTATCTTAAATTAAGATATTGAGTTTAGTTTTATATTGTCAAATTAAATGATTTTTTGCTATATCATTTTAGGGGTAAATACAGTGTCTGGTGTGTTGACATTAAATGAGGTATCTTTACTCTCGAGTCTTTATTTAAATTAAACTAAAATCCTATCTCTCTCTGTTGTCTTATTAAGCCATTAATAAAATAATTATAAAAGAAAAGGAAAAGTAGTTAGAAAATAATTTTCTTGGAAAATGAAATTTTAAAAGCAAATGTCCAGCAGAAAGAGATTGTTGAAAAGGGCGATGAGGGTACTGGAGGCCAGAGAATCAGGGATAGGATTTAGACGCTAAAAAGTATTTTGGAATGCTCCGGGGAATAAGGAAATGGAAATAATATCAAAGAACAACAGAATATTAACAATTTTCTATTTTTAAAAAAAATCCCGTTTTTTTTTGGGGGGGGGGGAGGGAGAGGGAGGGAATCACAACACTCATACTACTGAATTTTTTGACAGGACGAGTGAATTTTTAGTGGGCCTTAACAATTACAGGTTGTAGAAAATATACCAAAAACCTTATATTTAAAATTTTTAGCCATATCTTACAATCTTCTCTTTTGCCACAAAGTAAACATAACAGTAATCTGCCCCCAAAGTTCTATTCTGCCCCAAACTTAAATATTTCTTAATTTCATTCATTTTTAAAAATTTAAAAAAATGTTGCTCGGAAAATACACTGATGTAATGAATTTTTTTTTTTTTTGCAGACAAATTTTGTCATAAATTTTCTCATAACAGTATTAAACTATACGTTATATCCTGCTGACTAGTAAAATACATCCTTGGTTGTAAGGTTAAAAAAGAACTTCTCCCACTCTGACAGAAAGGAAACCATCAAAGGTATGTATTTTGATTTGGTTCGATAATGAAAAAGGCTTTTATCCAAATAAATAGCTAAAATACTTGAGTATGTATCAGTGCTCTTAACCTAAGTTTTCATAGCTTGAAATAAAAATTTTTTCTTGTCTAGCATTCTGAAAATGCAATTCTTCCAGTCAATCATGCCTTCATGTGACGTAGACAATGAGTTTCCGTGACGTCGGTAAGTCTCATTTTGTGGCGAGTTAGAAGTCGTAAGGTGTTGTAATCACACACTAAAACATCTGTGAATTGATATGAAATCTCCATTCATTGTATTATGTTAAGTCACGAATACTTTCCGTTCGGGTTAATCCATCTTCACTGAAAACATTGAAGCTTCCCTTATATAAACTAAAAATTACTGAAGAGCTTCCAATTTAGGTATCATTTATCTCAAATCACGGGGGTATTGTGACAACTGTGCTGCAAGTACTTTACTGTTTAACACTAGAACCGCGGGAAATTTTACCCAAGTTTTATAAAAATAATTCACTTCAGAATTTTTATTTAAGTCTATTTTAGTTATTTATTTTAAATAATTTTTGTGAAGCTTACATGTAAATTATTTTAAGAAGATTTATCTGGTTCGAATCGACATCTTTTCATGGGTCAAAATGACCCGTCTCCGCGGTTCTAGTATTAACCCATCAATTCCCAGTGTCACCTGTAAGTGGCAGAAGTTTTTTTTTTTTCTACCACACAGTTTTTATTTTCAAGTTCTATCATTATTGTAGCAAAACCAATTAGTAAGACACTAAAATATTTTTTTCTGTCAACACAAGCCATACATCTTTTGCCAAATTCATTCAGATATTTCACGCAAAATTGGAACAGTCTGAGTTTCTGTGATCTCTTGTGCCATAAAGTAACATAAAAATGTCTAGACCGTAAGTATTTTTTATTATTATATGTGATAACTAAATGTAAACCAATGGTGTAGTGGTCAGAACATTTGACTGCGAGGACCAGGAATTCCTCATTTCTCAGCACAATTTACTCAGTCTTTCTCACCTAGGGGATCAATAAAATGGGTACCAAGTTTGCTTCAGAGCTAACACTCTGAGCGTCTTGCAAATTGGTAAAATTATAATGTTGTTTTTTCTGCAATTTGTTTTAAATGCTCAGCAAATAATGATTCTTTAAACATTGTAGAAAAATAACTTAGCTACAAACATGAATGTAATCCTTGACAGTATTAATAATTCTAAAATGTATTGAAAATTCGTTAAATCTTTAGAATTATGTTGTCTTAAATATAACACCGAGTGTCTCGCATTGGGCTAACTACTTTGTGTGTATACTGCATAGCACCTCTGGTCCCAGGGTCTAGGACACAGGAATGGTTACTGCCAGCACTGATATTTCATCGAGTGTAATGCCACCAGAGTTCAGTTTACACTAAAACCGCGGAGACAGGTCATTTTGACCCGTACTCAGTGAAAAGATGTCGATCCAAACCAGATAAGTCTTCTTAAAGCAATTTACATACAAGCTGCACAAAAATTATTTAAAATAAATAAGTTAAAGAGACTTAAATAAAAATTCTGATGTGAATTATTTTTATAAAACTTGGGTAAAATTTACCGCGGTTCTAGTGTTAAATAAATAAATAAATAAGCTATATTACAATTATATTTTATGGTCAAAATAACATATAGCAAATTTATTACAACGTTGGAAATATGCCATTGCATCAATAGGTGACACACCAATAAAAAAATGGGGTTAATTTATTTATTTTTTATTTTATTATTATTTCTTTTTCATAATCATATGTATATAAGCTATTTTATTTATACAGAAAAGAAAATTTTTTATTAACTTGGGCATAAGAATTAAAGTGTTAAGTAACGATATTTATAGGTTGTTTTACATTCAAATTACAGAAAAGTCCCTAATCCAAGCTCAAAAATCCGGAAATGCTCCAATCAAAAGACCGAAATTTTGTAAATCAACAGAAAAAATTTTCTTCAAACCACGTGGCTGTTCGGGAAACTATGCTGTTAATGTTTTTTACTTTTAATGATCGTTTTTTTTTTTTTTTTTTTTTTTTTTTTTTAATTGAGAATTTGAATTAAAAAACTGTACGCAATTAATAATTAATATTAAATTTATTTCTTTTGCATGTTTCGTAATCATATATCTTTAATGGTATTAACGAAAAATTGTATAATACTTTATTAAAGCTTTCTTTTCAAAGTACAAAGAAAAATTAATTTTTAAGCCTTCAAGACCAGTAACAAAAATATGTATTTGAATTGAAGAAGAAAAAAATTAGATAAGAAAATAATGTTAACTATATAAGCGTTAAAAATACATCTAATTTAGGTATAAAGTACTGTAACATCTAATAAACTCTTAACATATGAAAATTTTTTATAGGAGTATTTTTTACAGATTATGATACTTTGTTATTTAATTGCTTCTACGTATTTTACAGATTTCACAATATTATCTTTACATATGTTTACATAATACTTGTTATATCAACTGTTTAAAAAAGAGAAATTAATTAAAGCCTATGAAATTTTTTTTCCTTGCGCAATTTTCCCTTGCAACATTCCCAAAAATATTTTTCCCCCGCCCCTTTCCTCGTTTTCTAAACAGATATTCTTACTCGCTCACATAATTAATACAAACTGTCTTACTCTAAACATTGTAAAATTTCTTCAAGAAAAAAATTATTTCCAAAAACATAATGTAATGATACATTTTAGAAAAATATTTTAGATGTTTTAATTTAAACGTTAAACTGAAGTACAAGAAGAAAATAATCTGTACTTCAGTTTCGTTTGCAGCAACAGAATTTTGAAAACGAAATCTCTTTGATTATTAACAAATAATAGTATCGTTTCAGAAAGCACAAGATAAATATAAAGAAAGAAATAAAATAATAATGGGAAAGACGAGAGCAAAAATTCGGATAAAAATGAGAAATACTAATTAATCCAAGTTCAACGTTAATTAGTATAGAACAAATCATATGGGATACTGTTACATCACACACCACTTTTTGCATTTGTGAAAGTGGTTTATTTCAATCAAAGATAAGGTTTGGTCATTAAAAAGTATTTTCGAATACGCCGGAAAGAAAGAAATATCAAATCAAATAGAACAACGCAAAAGTAAAAATTTTCTATTTTGAAAAAAGGTAAAAACATTGATGTCGTTTCTTTTCCTTTTCTTTTTTTATGTAAGGGGAATTGAATCATTTATATTAATGAATTTTTTGACAGTGTGAGTGTAATCTTAGGCGGTCTTAAAAACTAAAGAAAAGCTAAAAAAACTAAAAGAAAGGGTTTTAGAAACTAAAGCTGTAGAAAATACACCGAATACCTTACATTTTTTTTCTTTTTAGCCATATCTTACAGCTCTCCCTTTTACCACGAACTAAACATAACAGTAAGTTATTCTGAACTAAACTTTCATTTGCTGTAAATATTTTTTAAATTTCAACCAGTTTTTAAAATTTGAAAAAAAAAATGTTACAGCAAAGTATACAGTATTAATAAAAAAAATTTCAGTCACATAAATTATGTCATAACAATATTGCTGTCTACTAAAATAAACCTTCGGCTGTAAGATTTAAAAAATTCATCCTCTTTGACACAAAGGAAACCGTCAAAGGTTTAGATTATGATTTGGTTGAATAATGAAAGAGGTTTTTATTCAAATAAATAGCTAGAATACTTGTGTATGTATCAGTGCTCTTAGCTAACGATTTCACAGCTTAAGATTTATATTTGTTTTTGTCTGCCACTGTGAAAATTCAACTCTTTCTGTTCACCTTGTCTAGCGTGATGTAGCTAACGAGTTAGAAGAGGGTAATGTGTTCTAATTACATATTAAAAGCATCTGTGAATAACATGCATTTCTTCACTCATTGTATTATGTTAATTCACAAATGTTTTTCCATCTTCCCTGAAAACGGCCAAGCTTCACCAATATAAACTGAAAATTAATTAAAAATCTCCAACCTAGGCAGGCTTTTGCCTCAAGGGTAATGCGGCAAATGTGCTAAAAGTTATTTATTGTTTCAATAATGGAATTTATGAATATATATATATATATTTCACTGAAATAAAAAAAAAACCCTCATGAATTGAAGCTCAAAATTTTCGGAAACGCTCCAGTCAAAAGATCGAAATTTTATTATCAAAAAAAGTTCTACAAACCGCGTGAGTGTTCAGGAAACTTATGCTTTCAATGCCTTTTACTTTTTTTTTTTTTTTTTTTTTTTTTTTTTTTTACTGAGAATTTGAAAAAAAAAATGTACGCAATTCATGATCCATTAATATTAAATTAATTTATTTTGCATGTTTCGCAAACATATACCTAAATTTATATAAACAAAAAATTATACAAAATTTATTAAAGCTTTCTTTTCAAAGTACAAAGAAAAGCTAACTTTTTGTGTCTTCAAAAACAGTAAGAAAAAAAAATGCGTTCGAATCGAAAAAGAAAGGAATCAAATAATGTTAACCGTATAAGTACTTTTTCTAAAATGCATGTAATCTGTACACATATAAAATAGTTTGTCCTGGCTGACTGACAATCAACGCACAGCCCAAACTATAGAACGTGGAAATATCAAAATTGGGGATAACATACTTTTTACGATGTATGCCTGCACTAAGATGGGATTTTCGAAAACTCTCCCTCTAAGGGGGACAAATGGTGGGTCGAAATTTCTGGAGCATCTTCCTATATCTCAGCAGCCGTTTAAAGCAGCAGCGTGAAATTCCAGAAAATAAATATGCTAAAAAATAATTAAACATATATTTCAGCGATCTTAGATTTTTTTTCTCCTGAGGCGGTTAAAAAGGGCACATCTCAGCAGTCGTTTTAACCACTTGGCGAAGGGACCCTTTCACGAAATGCTTAATGTTTTGTCACCGGTTTTTAAAAACAGAAATTTGTGTTTTACTAAATCAAGAAATTACTCCGATTAGATAAGGTAAATTTTACAGTAAAATTTTACTGGTGTGTATAAACAAGGGTTCTTAAGCCTTTTTGCGGTACGTATACGTGTGGCTCGTCCCCAAGGGATTAAGTAGAATCGTGAAATGGCAGAAAATAAATCTATTAAGAAATAAATAAACATGTGTTTCAGCGATTTAAAATTTCCATCCCCGAGAGAGGTTAAAGAAGGAGTCGAAAAATTCCAAACTTTTTTGGAACTGTCATGTGACATATCATCGGAAAGCTCTCGGACTATTCTTTCATATTATGAATATTTCTTCACGAACCCTAATTTTCCCTCTCCCCCCCTCTCCTCAGAGGGCAGTTTTTTTTTTTTTTTTTTTTTTTTTTTTTTTTTTTTTTTTTTTTTTTTTTTTATGGGGGCCCACTGATAAATATTATTTATAATACATGAAAATTTCAAAAATAGAGGAAGATTTTATTGGGAGACGTTATAGTCGGAACTCTGAGGGAGGGCTCATAATTTTATAAATTTAGCCTGCATCCCTCATGCGATTTATCATTAGAAAGGTCTCTGATCATTGTTTCAGATTATACACCTCCAGCGCTGCTTGACACCCCAACTGACCACCGCGGAAAGAGAGAGGGGCATTTTTCTAAATTTAGCCGACGCCCCTAATGTGATATATTTTTGAAAAGCCTGGTGATCACTTATTTATGTTATGCACTTCTCGTGCCTTTCTTCCCAATTTGCCCTCATCGGGGGTGCAGTAATCGTATCCCAAATATATCATATTTCTAATAATGGAAAAATTATTTTACTATCTCAATAACCTAGAAAAATCAATAAAAAATGTTGAATCCATTCAATTCTTGCTTTTGCCACCAGATGTGCTTTTAATTCTTTTTTATTTGGACATTTTTCTGCTAATTGTCGAAAAATTATAATTTTTGATAATTACTTTGTTACCTTAACTACCTTATTTTTTAATGCTTACTGGCGCCTTTTCAATTTTTTGCAATCAGGGATATCGTCACATGACGTTTCGACTAATGTGACCCTTTTAGCCTTCCTTCGGTGTGTTGTTTTTAAACTCCATCCGCTTTTAGGTGACATGTATTTACTAAAATACTTTATAAGCATGTAAAAAACAATTATTTTAATGATCAATTGTAAGACATCTTGACTATAGATTCTCGGAAATAATAGCTATTTGTATCGATTTTGTTTTTTATAAAGATGATTGTTTTTCGATTGATAGATTTTCAATAATTGCCCATAACTAGCATCAGTTTTAGGTAGAAGAGTGAAATTCAAGATAACAAACCTATTAAAAATTTATTAAAGATTTATTCCAGTGATTTTAGAAATCCCCCCCCCCCCCTCTCACGTCCAAAATGATTAACAAGAGGTACGAAAATTCAGGCCATTCCGCCATACCTCAGAAGCAGTTTTAGATAGAGCCAGCGGGTTTAATGGATTGGTCGCATGTTTAGGATATTTTGGCATATTTCAGCAGCAGGTTTAGGTAGAAATGAGAAATTCAAGATAACACACAAAAAGAAATAGTAAATCTTTTTAAAGATATTGTGCCTATTATGTCGTCAAAATTGGTTTTCAACAACGTAAGATCATACGAATAAGAGAACAACTAAGACTGTTTCATTAGGTATTAAGTTTTTTTTCTTTTTATTTATTTTTTAATTTTTACTAGATGCATTTCGTTTGAGTCAAGATTTCTTCAGAAAAACCGACCAGCGTAACGAACGAAGATTGCTAGTTAAGATGTAAAATATTGTAATATCTATCTTTTAGTAAAGGAAATTTTTATTTGAATTAAAGAAATATTTTCTTAACAGATTATGATTTTTTACTATTAAACTGTTTGGTACATATTTTTCAGACTTTAGAATAGTATCTTTACATAAGGTTACATAATACTTTTTACATCAAGTTTTTCAGAACGAAAAGTTAATTAAAAAAGTATATGAATGACAAAGATTTTTTTTTTTCGTTACTTGCGTAATTTTTCCTTTACAATATTCACATTCACAAAATATTTCCTCTCCACCTCTTTCCTAGCTTAAAAAAATTATACTTTATTCTCTCACATAATTAATACAACTGTCATACCGGAAACGCTGTAATATTTTTTCAAGAAAAAAAATAATTAAAAAGAACATAATGTAAAGTTGCATTTTAGAGAAATATTTTGGATATTTTAATTAGTCCAAGTAGAACGTTAAATAGTAGAGGGCAAGTCATGCGAAATGCGTCTTACATAATATATTTAAAAAAAAAAAAAAAAAAAAAAAAAAAAAAAAAAGATATGTATGTAGTTTGAGAAGATGACTTTTTCAATTAGTTACATTTAAGGCATGATTATGTAATGTGTTATTTTATATTATAAATCACAGAAGAATAATTTCAATATAATGTATTACGATGTCAAATTTTACAGAAAACTTTAAAATGTTTAAATTATATCAATCATTAACTTTTCATATATGATTTTCTACTAGGTGGTACTTGTATTCAGTGAATATATACAGGGCTACCACAAACGACTGCTTTTATATTCTATTCGCACCACTATATTTTAAAAATAAAATTTTTAATATATTGTTTTTGCATATCTTTTCAAAGTACATGTCAACAAAATAAAATTCGGGTACCAAACAAGTTAATTTTGTCACGTCACACGGACCATATGACCAACAATGGCGCAAACTTTTATGGGCCCGTGCGTCTTAAGCCCATTCAATAATTTTAAATCCTAGCGTACACAATTTTCATTATTCTATTTCGTTATTTATTTCATTATTTTTTTTTTTTTATTATTATTCATTTTTTCTTCCTAGAACAAAATTTATTTTGCCAATGACTTCCCGTTTTAATTCTCTGATTGACACCCATAAATCAAAAACGACTGAAATGTAAATTTTTAACTTTCTGCTTTTCAATTTGTAGTCATGTTCATGATATGATAATGTTACAATAAATATTAGTGTCTTTATAAGGAAAAATGCATGAGAGTATGATTTTAAAAAAAAAAATGCAACTATCTTAACCCTTTGAGCTCTGATGGTAGAATTTTTCACCGCATAATTTTAATTTCGAAATGTCACAACGGCACCAGAAAATTCGACCAAATTTATTTGAAAATGGTTTAATGCATTTTTTCGTGTATATCGTTACCGTTTTTTTCCTTTGAAAAATACTAGTGTCAATGTGGCACTTGGAATTTTGAAGAAATTTACCCACCAGAGCTCAAAGGGTTAACCCTTTGATTACGGGCTAGAACGACGACTATTTTTAAATTTATTCGCACCAAAATTTGCAGAGACATTTCTTTGTGGTTGTTTTCTCTAAAAATTATTCTGGTATATGTTTATGAAATTGAATATTTTTCCAAAAGTGGTGATAATAAAATACAGTAATAGTCCCTAGAACGACATGTGTCCAAACCCCATAGGGTTAATTAAAATATGATAGCTTGACTTAGAAGTTTCATCTTTCACCGGCTATCCACTCCTCAAAGAAAAACAATTTGGTTGTGCCATTCTAACAAAATATATTTGAGCCCACCCAATATTTTTCAAAAGTTGGCGCCACTGATGACCAATACCCAGAGTTGAATTCAGGGGTGGCCTGGGAGGAGCATTTCCGCTCTCAGAACAATGAGATATCTTCAAAAAATTTTGAAGTTTTTTGTTTTAAATAGTAAAAAAAAAAAAAAAAAAAAAAAAAAAAAAAAAAAAAAAAAAAAATTACAATTACCCCCACCCTCGACGGGGACACAGAAGTTTTTCCTGGAGAAAATTATCTAAATTCAACGCTGCCGATACGACAAAGTACTGATGTCACGTGAGAGCAGATATTGAACCATAGGACTTAAAATAAAACTATTCGTAGTACTTATCCATCACGGATATGCATAATATAATATATGAAAATAAAACATGTGTAAACTATCTATAAAATGCATTGCAATTCCAAAACAAAATTTAAACGTATATTTCAATATTTTTAAAATACATAGTAATGCTCTGTTAAGGAACTGCTGATGAACCCATTTCGAAAAATTATATAAAAACGCCAAACTACTCAAGTAGTACCAAACTGCGTCAAAGACACATCCTTATAACTCCAAAAATAATAATCCTATTAACTAACAGTTTACTGCGTCGGATTAAGCGTCTCATTTCCAATTAAAATTGAAATTGAATCTTTGAATTGAAATTTGAATGAAATACAGAGTCATGAAAAGTCGAAGAATGTGGAAAACAATATTACAAATCTCTCGGCAACTAATAATCTGATCGACTTCGTTATTTATGCAAAATTTGTGTTATTTTATTGTCTTTTAAGTACACTCCTTAAAATAAAAAATTCCGAAAAATATTATGTACCTTTCATCAGAACGAATTTTTCGAGAGTCCGAAAAAAAATAGTTCCGTATTATCGAGGTTACTGATATTAAATGGGATTCGACTCATTCTTACATACTAAATACATACCAAATTTCAAGTCTCTATCTCAATTTGTTCGAGAGATAAAGTGTTTACAGACACACAGAGGACGGACACAGAGACGAATGGCAATTTATTTTTTACTAGCTGACCCGCCCGGCGTTGCCCGGGTCCGTATTAACAATATTAAACGAACTTGAAATCTGTATGGTTTTATCCTTAACTCGAAACATGCAGAAATGCATTGTCTGAAATACGTGGCCACTGATTGTGTGAAAAATCGGTTTAAAAAACAGCTAATGTTAAGCTCTAAAAATACTCAAAATGAGCGATGAGAAACGCGGGAGGGAATATGTTTCCAACGACTGCGTGATTTTCGTGTTAAAGTGTTGATATTTATCAAAAATCACTGTTAAGTCCCGTAACTAATTATTTTTTTTTTCACATAAAAATCCCAAGTGAAATATTTTGAATTTCAAACTAATTATATCACTCTTAAATCCGACTATACCATGAATGAAATCGATACTCACTGGTAGCTAAAATGTTGGTAAGTAGTATTTATCATTTCAGAGCCATTTAACAAAAGTAAGTGTTATTTTTAATCAAATCATGCGTAATTTTCACTCTATAGATAAATTCCTAACCGTAAACTTTTGTACTGTAACCATAACCTGCCTGTAACCTAACTTTGACTTAACAGTACCTTACCGTAAATTAAATATAACATAAATCTAACCTAGCCTTCACTTTATTGTAACATATCCTTATTCTAACCATAACATAAATGCAATCTAACTTTAACCTAACTTTAACATAACCGTGACCTAACTGTAACCTAACGGGAAATTAAATACATGGCTGCCAACTACTACGCCTATTTGCAGTCAAATAAACACTTTAGAAACAGAAAGTTTAGTAAATAATTAAGAATATGTTCTGTAATAAATAACATTGAATATATTTGGTATACATTTTACTAAAATATTTTTGTGGTTCGAAACATGTTTATAAGATTTAAATAGGCGTAGAAGTTGGCAGCTCTGTAAATATAATCAAAGACTTACCGTAATGTAATTGCAACCTAAATGTTACCAAACCATATATTGGTTTCATGTCCATGGAAATTATTTTGTCTTGTTCGGATCTGGTTATGATTCATTAGAACATTTTTGTCGGATTCAGATTTCGTTCGGTTCAGATTTTAGGTATTTTTTGATATTGAATTTTAATGTTCGGGTCGTATTCATGTCCATGGAAATTATTTTGCCTTGCTCGGATACAGTTATGGTTCTTTGGAATATTTTTGTCGGGAACAGATTTGTTTCAATTCAAATTTCGGCTTTTTCTACAAATGGAATTTTTGGGTTCGGGTTTTCTTGCGTATTCACGGAAATTATGCTGCCTTGTTCGAATAAGAACATGCTTCACTGGAATATTTTTTTTAAGTTCAAATTTGGTTCAGTTCAGATTTCGTGATTTTTTCAAAGAAATTTTTTAGGTTCAGATTCGGTTCATGTGAATGAAATTTTTTTGTCTTATTCAGATCCGGTTACGATTCTTTGGAATATTTTTTTATCAGGTTCTGATTTGGTTCGATTCAAATTTCAGGTATTTTTTCAAATATAATTTTTAGGTTCGGATCTCATTCATGTCTACGGAAATTATCTTGTCATACTCGAATCCAGTTATGATTCTTTCGAATATTTTGGTCGAATTTAGATGTGGTTTGGGTCAAATTTCAGTTTTTTTCAAATCAAATTTTTTAGGTTCGAGTTGGGTTTATGTCCATAGAAATTATTTTGTCTTGCTTGGATTGGGTTATAGTTCTTTGGAATATTTTTGTCAGGTCCAGATTTGGTTCAATTCAGATTTCAGGTTTTTTCTTGAAATATAACTGTTGAGTTCGGGTCTTCTTGCATGTTCACGGAAATAATTCTGTCTTGTTCGAATAAGGACATGCTTCACTGGAATATTTTTGCCAAGTTCAGATTTCGTTCAGTTCGCGATTTTTTCAAAGAAATTTTTGGGGTTCGGATTGTGTTCATGTCCATGGAAATATTTTGACCTGTTTGGATCCGGTTGCGTTTCTTTGAAATAGTTTTGTTAGATTCAGATTTGGTTCGATTCAAATTTTAGGTATTTTTTTTAATGGGAGTTTTAGGTTCGTATCGGGTTCATGTCCACGGAAATTATTTTGTCTTACTCGAATCCGGTTATGGTTCTTTCGAATACTTTGGTCAGATTTAGATGTGGTTTGGGTCAAAGTTCAGGATTTTTCAAACGGAGTTTTTTAGGTTTGAGTCGGGTTTATGACCATGCAAAGTATTTTGTCTTGCTGGGATCGGGTTATAGTTCTCTGGAATATTTTGATCGGTTTCAGATTTCGGGTTTTTTTAAAGAAAATATTAGGTTCGGGTCAGTTTTCATGCCCACGAAAATTATTTTTCCTTGTTTGAATCGGGTTATTCTTCACTTGAACATTTTTGCGGGATTCAGATTTGGTTCGGGTCAGTTATCAAATCCATAGTTTTGTCCAAACAGAATTTTTAGGTCAGGGTCGGGTTTATACTCACGGAAATTGTGTGTATCACGGATCGGAGTGTTGTCTGTTTTTTTCTGGTTGGGATCGGATTATGTTTAAATTAGTCTAAACATTAAGGTTATAATCAGTTTTGCTACTATTCTTTTTATGGCTATTTCTGATAGATAATTTACTTTGCTATTTGATAATTTATTATGGTGAATGAATCGTTTGCGGATACAAACAATTGTACGCCAAACAGCTATTTTATTTTTGGTTTAAAAACAAATTAAAGCCATATTACAATTTTAAATTGAATAGAACAAACACATTTAAATTTAATCAATGATTAAAAAAATAAACTCATAGAAAAGTGTTGTGTAATGTTTTTTACTGCAACACAGCTAATAACTCATATATTCTAATGTTCGAAATGCCAAAAATATGCGTACAACCATATAGTAAAAAGAAATTAATAGAGTGGCAGTATAATGTCTTGGGGTGACGCAAAAAATGTAACTCTAAAATCCGCTACATTAAGTCCAAATAAGCACCAACAAAACCATGTGCTGTGAAACTCCGATCAATTCAAACTGGTTTAAACCAGTATTTCTTTGTTATTGTTTTTACCTTTTAAACTGTTATTGAATAGATGACTAAAATTTCGTTAAAAAAATAACGTTTTGTGCCATTATTGCCTGTAATACACGATCAGAATGCATGAAAGATACAATTAGATCAATCATAGGCAAGAATTATTTGATTATTTTTATCATATGACTTTGAAATATCAATATAGAAGCAACATTTAAGACTTTGCTTGAAAAATCAACATTCTTTCGTTAATGTCTTAAAATCGTCTGCACTCTGAAATCTAGATTTTAGATTAATATTATTATTTAAGTGTTCATGCATGATTTTAAAAGAATCTTTTCATCACTATATTTTATATATTGACATGGAATTATTAATATGTTGTTAAATCATAAACATTTTTCATCTACATTATAAAGTATTAAAAATTTCTGGAAAAAAAAAAAAAAAAAAAAAAAAAAAAAAGAGAAAACTTTTAGAAATACAATTTTTTACTTCAAATCATATGTATTCAATATTTTATTTAATTTTGTTTTGACATTTAATTATTTTTAATTTTCCAATTTCAATTATTTTAAAAGCAAACATTTATTTTAATAAATAATATAATAGAAAAAAACATTTAAAAAAATTACTATTTCTTCGTAAAATATGCTTCAGCTGTAATTCATTTCTTCCAATCCGTCTTATTAATACAAAATTCCTTCCTCGTGCTTTATTTTGAGACATTAAAATTTCAGCGATAAATGGTTTCATATTGCAAACCTTTTTTTTTTTTTTTTTTCGGTTTACTTCGCCACCACCTATCTTTTTCCTCCATGGTGTACAGCAGCTGTGATTAAAAAAAAAAAAAAAAAAAAAAAAAAAATCCTCATTTAAACTGACAGTTTGCCAGTCTATGAATTTTAAAGGTCAGTCCCAATTTTTAAAATTATTTCTGCGAAAATTTTATGCAACCAACCAACCATAAGAGAATAAAAGTTAAAAAAGCTAAAAAAAAGCGATTTTTTATTAGAGTAAGTTTTGGAATTTAATTAATTACTCAGTTAATAAATAGAATTTTGAAATTCTGAGAGTCAGGTGCATCAGGAGAGATATTGGGCTACTCTCAGAAAAATTTTGAGCTTTGTACGTACCGTAGTTTTCGCGAACTATCGCAGACACACACACACACACACACACACACAGACAGAGCGATTTGTTATTTTATTAATATAGATATATATGTTTTTTTTTTTTTTTGGAATCTTCAGTGCCTGAAACATATGAATTCGTCAAAAGAATATTCAATTTTCACTTTTTTCAATTTTTTACTTTTTACAAAAAAAAAAAAAAAAAAAAAAAAAAAAAAAAAAATATAAGATTTAACTTTATCTCAAGACTGATTACTACAAACAATCACAATTTGTAAAATAGAGTAAAATTGATTTCTAAGAATTTCATGTTATTCTGAATTTTACAGAGACAATTACAATAATGGTAAACGTCGTTAATATAAAATAAATGCCAGTTTGAAGTCACTGGAGTCAACAATGTGAAAAAGAAGAAAAGAAAATCGTACTTCAGCCTTGTTTGCAGCAATAGAATTTTGTAAACGAAATCTACTTGTTAATTTATACAACAAAAAATACCGTTTCAGAAGATGCAATATATATGGTAAAGAAGTGAATAAAATAATAACGGTGAAGTCGAGGGCAAAAATTTGGAAGAAACTGATAACTACTAATTAGTCCAAGTACAATGATAATTACTATAGGACAAATCAAAAAGAATAATGTTACATGAAACACCATTTATGCATTTGTCAAAGTGGTTTATTTCAATTAGTTATTTTGCAAACATCTATATATTTAAAAGACCTGGCTGTTCTTTTAGTCATCAGCCCTGAATTTTCTACTCAACCGATTTTGATAATTATTTTTTTAAATGAAAGCTATTTATTTATAGTTGTGCCCATTTTAGCTATTTTTTAATTTATTACCATTTTTATATTTTATTTTTAATTTGAAATGCTTTTTACGATATTTCTTCAAAATGGTGGCAACTCAGTTTAGTTTTTCTCTCGATAATAAAAATTTATTTTCCATTATCACTTTCCATCAGTCAAAAGCTTTATTTCATCAGTGAACATGTCCTCGCATTTAAAAGAAAAAAGTTAATTTTTTTTCGTAAAATTTAACCACAATAAAATGATTGCGGATAATTATGCACTAATTGAGGTAAAAAATATATATTTACTGAGAAATAATATTAATAATGTAAATAAAATAACAAAAAATAATTTATGATAAAAATTAATGTCTAAAGCAAAATAAGAAAAATTTCAAATAAGGAAAATGATGTCATTCAGCAACCAGATAAATGGGAATTACAATATTATTACGAATGCCTTTTTCATATTACTAATAACAGTAACTTTTAAAAAACATTTGAAGAGAAAATGACATCACTATTTAAAACATCGCATTTTTACTCATAACGATATTGCATTTCAATATTTCTTTTCATTATGGCCACTGAGATTGAGATTTTACTTTCAGATGACTTCAGTTGGTCAAAATAATATGATAGTAAAAATGAAATTAGTTTTTTTTTTAAATAAAACTAGGGGGCTCCGCCTCCCTGCTCGCTGCGCTCGCCAACCTCCCACGTGATCGCTTCGCGATTCCAAGTTGTAGGCTACCCCTGCTTGCTGCGCTTGGCAATACCCCATGGTATGAATAAGCAAATGCAGACTTTCCAAATGATGTGTCACACGACTGGTGTTGTAAAGAAGTTAAAAATGTGCCGCCCCCTTTGGGGCAGAGTGGGGGGTTGACACACAAAGACATCCATAATATGAATAAGCCTTCACAGCATGCATGGTCACAGTGACGTCACAATGACGTCACTGTGAGTCACTTTGGTCACATCACATCTGTGACGAAAATGCCATCACTCAGTGACGTCACATTGTGACTAAGATGTGACTTTCTAAAAAACTTTTCACAGTTCGTCACAATGTTAATGTCAAAGTAGTCACAAATGGCACACTTTTCACAAATTGGTCAGATTATGACGTCACGAAGTGGTCACAATGTGACGTCACAAAAAAGCTCTAAAACGGCCGTAACGACTTCGCATTTTAGTCACTGTGACTTCACATCGACGTCACGTGACGTCAGATCGACAATCGATGGTCACAAAGTCACAATGTGACTTCACAACGACGTTGTAGTGACGTCACCATGTCTTACGGGAGCAGTTGCAGACCTTTCAAATGATGTGTCACACAACTGGTGTTGTAAAGAAATTAAAATTGTGCCCGCCCTGGGGGAGCAGAATGTGGAGGTGACACACAAGACATCCATAATATGAATAAGCAGTAGCCGATATTTCAGATGATGTGTCAGACGACTGGTGTTGTAAAGAAATTAAAAATGTGCCCCCCCTGGGGGAGGCAGAGTGGGGGGGTGACACACAAGACATCCATAATATGAATAAGCAGTTGCAGACCTCTCAAATGATGTGTCACACGACTGGTGTTGTAAAGAAATTAAAAATGTGCCCCCCCCGGGGGAGCAGAGTGAGGGGGTGACACACAAGACATCCATAATATGAATAAGCAGTTGCAGATCATTCAAATGATGTGTCACACGACTGGTGTTGTAAAGAAATTAAAAATGTGCCCCCCCTGGGGGAGGCAGAGTGGGGGGGTGACACACAAGACATCCATAATATGAATAAGCAGTTGCAGACCTCTCAACTGATGTGTCACACGACTGGTGTTGTAAAGAAATTAAAAATGTGCCCCCCCCGGGGGAGCAGAGTGAGGGGGTGACACACAAGACATCCATAATATGAATAAGCAGTTGCAGATCATTCAAATGATGTGTCACACGACTGGTATTGTAAAGAAATTAAAAATGTACCCCCTTTGGGGGCAGAGTGGGGGGTGACACACAAGACATCCATAATATGAATAAGCAGTTGCAGACCTCTCAAATAATGTGTCACGCGACTGGTGTTGTAAAGAAATTAAATAAGGGGCCCCCTGGGGGGGGCAGAGTGGGGGGTGACACACAAGACATCCATAATATGAATAAGCAGTTGCAGACCTTTCAAATGATGTGTCACACGACTGGTGTTGTAAAGAAATTAAAAATGTGCCCCCCGGGGAGGGCAGAGGGGAGGGTGGCACACAAGACACATAATATGAATATGCAGTTGCAGATCTTTCAAATGATGTGTCACACGACTGGTGTTGTAAAGAAATTAAAAATGTGCCCTCCTGGGGAAGAGCGGAGGGGGACACACAAGACATCCATAATAGGAAAAGGCATTTCTAGACCTTTCTAAAGATATGCAACACGAGTGCTGTGGATAAAAATTAAAAAAGTTCCCCTTTGGGGGGGGGGGTGCGGCGCCCCAAACATGCATAATTGGAATGAGCAGTTACATTTGTTTTAAACTACAGGGGGGCTCCGCCCCCCCCTGCTCGCAACGCTCGCCAACCCCCCGCGTGGTCGCTTTGCGATTCCGTTCGGTATTGCTTTGCAATCCCGGTTTGAATCGCTTCGCGATGCATAGACGGAGCCGTTCGACTCTTGGAAGGAGTGGACCACCCGGATTCGTTATTTCCGGAAATCTAACACATGAGCATCATTCCAGGAGTCATTCCTTTTAAGGCTAGTTTTTTTTTTTTTTTTTTTTTTTTTTTTTTTACTATAGAAGGATTATTTTCCTGTGAGTGCATATAAAATAAAATTTCTGGATTTCGCCGGCACTCAGATTACAATTTTAACTGAAGATGTGCGAATATTTGCATGCAAAATTGTAACTGGCAAACTTGACATTAAGTTTGGAAATATATTTATTTTATATTGATTCAATAATGTAATAATAGTTACTTTTGCTTTTTAAAAAACGAAATCAATCGGGTCTTTTAAGCATTTCATTCGTCGAATTCGACGGGATTCCACTCGTCTCTGTTTAAAATCTTATGTGTTTTATAGATCAAAAGCGAATGTTGAAAACCCTAAATGCTACGAATATAGCTTCTGGTATTAAAAACCGAAAGTATGCTATTTCAAATTTTCATACAAATGAAATACGTGTGCTATTGTTCCCAAGTTCTTTTTAAAAATATCTGTTTAGACGTAAAATTAATTTCCAAAACTTCTTTTATTTTACAAAATTTTGTATCATTAAGTTCCAAAAACATTGTGTTATGATTAATTTTTGAGAAATAATTCAAATTTTCTAATTTAAAACGAAACATTTTGTGCCATGAAAGGAAAGAAAAAAAAGAACTTCTTTTAAATCACTCGAGGCGGCAAAATGAAAAATTATTTTTTTGACGCAAGCCTCATTTGCAGCAACCACATTTTGAAAGTGAAATCCGTTGGATAAAGTGCAACAAATAATAGTGTTTCAAAAAATCACAGTAAGGAAAGAAATAAAATAACAGTTCGGACTAAAAAAACAGAAATGCGAAAGTATCTGATAAAAATTAATTAATCCAAATACAATGTTAGTTATGGTTATTAGCGAGGACAAATCGTCAATTATGCATTTTATAAAACATACTAAAAGGAAGGAAGCGTTTCATGCACTTTGTGAAGATGTTTCTTTCAATGTCTTTTTTTCAATCGCATGTACTTAAAATCTTAGATAGGTTTAAAAGATCAGAAGAGAATGCTTCACACTTTTCTCTTCTGAGTTACCCACGATTCCGGAATGCGTTCGATATCTTCAGAAACTTCATAGATCTGGAGGAAGCAACTCAGACAATCACGTCATCGAGTTCGCGGATGAGGTTATAGAATTAGGTAAAACACGATTCTCATTCCAAAACACTATCGGTCTGAAAAATTTCATCTTGATGGAAAACACCTGAAAACCCGATTTTAGTGGTTGACCATTGTGTTTTTCTGCACTCAGTGAAACGAAAATATGGAGGACTGGGAGCTGGTAAACCTACGAGTCAACTTCTTAAATCGGATTTTCGGATGTTTTCCACCAAGATAAGAACTTGACTGACTGATTGCACTTTCAATAGCTTTTGACGGTAACCCCTGTTGTTTTACTCTTCTTTATTTCTCTTCTTTTGAAACAGAAAATGTCCCACGTCTCGTGAACTATTGGATTTTGGGATATAATTCCTGTACATTTCTTGATCTTCGTGACAAGAACTTTCGAGCCCAGTGAGCCCAGTTTGCTTCGAGTTTGATTTTTCAGTTAGTTTAGCATGTCAAGATATGCTTGGCAATTCAAGAGCTTGTAAAATCGAATCCAAGTCGTGATGTGCGAAATGTTGTGTAATAAGCCAAACCTGATTTAAACATGATTTAAAGCGAATGAAGCTAAAAAGCTGCGTGCTTAAATGCTTTGCCGGTTGTTTTGACGAATACGAATACAGACATGAAATGAATCAAATTTGCATTGTCAAGTTTAAAGCAAGCTAGGCAAACAAGACGAATAGGTTAAACACAACTTGGGATGATGTAAAATTTTATACTTGATTCAAACTTGCATTAAGCTTGCATACTTGATCTATCAAGTTTAATGCAAACTTGTTCATTTCACAAATTTAGCTTGCAGATAGCTTGATGCATACAGTTTGTACTTTCAGGAAACGATACTTATCTCATCAAAATCCAAAACTGACGTTTGGACATGTTTTCTAGCCATTTTGAAAAAATGAAATTTCAGACGTAAGCCTCATGTGCAATGACTAAATTTGAAACGGAAGCTTGTCATAAAAATTAGCGTTTCCAAAGATGTAAGCTTTGCAGATTACAATTATAATAATAATAACAAAACCATGAACATAGATATAAATAACAATTTCTAAAGAAATAGTAGTATTAATGTTGTGTCACGATTTTGGGTTTAAATATGACTATGGCAACAACAAAGAATAAAATTATGTACATATCAACGCCTCTAACAGACATTTTTCATTGTCTAGCTCTCAATGATCAAAGAAATTATTGGTTGAACGTACTGAAGCAAACGAATTGAGTATAATACAGATACACATAGCGCCACCTTGTTCACACATTTTTCAAGACACGATTTACTTCTTTTAAAAACCTATTTCGTCAGAAGTCCTTCTGCATTCTATATTCATAAACAGAGCAGAGCAAAACAAAAATGAAAAGAAAAAAAATCTGACAAAAATTAATTGATCTAAGTGCAGTGCTGACTAGTAGAAGACAAATCCAGAGACATGTATCTGATATAATATACTAAATGAGAACATCCATAAAATATTCAATTTGAACTTTGAAAAACTCACTGTATTACATAATATGCATATCAAATAATCATATTGTATAACATCCATTTACGTATCTTGTGAATATAACTATTTCAATTTGTTCTTATTCAAACATGACTTATTAAAATCTTATTAATATATTCTAAGTCATACGAGATTAGATAAATTATTATAAAAAATATAACGATGCCAACTTTAGAATAATAATGAAAATGTCTAATTTAAAATGAGAAAACTCGAAAGCCCCCAAAAATAAAAGCGCCTCCTAAATTCCTTGGTCTGATAAAGTGAAAAAAAAAGTGAAGTAATCCTAATTTATCGAATTTTGAAAATGAAATTTGTTTGATATATTACAAAATAATTTTCAAAAGATGCAGACGCACAAACGGAAAGGAAGCAAAATAATTATGAGGAAGACGAGTACAATGAAAGAATATGACAAAAGTTAATTAGTTCAAATGCAATGTCATTAAAGGAGGGAAAATGATTAGAAATATGTCTTATGTAATATGGGAAAAGACGTTACTTCTTAACTCATTTTCCGCAGATAAATATTTTAGTTAGTTCTGATTTAGTTAGCGTGTCTTTTATTTTCCCATTTGTGCTTTAGAAATGACAAGAGAATGTTTGAAACATGAAATATAACAAGTATATTTTCAAATATATTTTACTAAAATTCTAAAATTTTTAATTTAAATATTTCATACTGAGAAAATGTAAACTGCTGTTCTGAAACTTAAAAAATAATAATCTCCAAACATAAAATTAATTTACGAAACATACGACAGAATTTATTTTATTTTACATTAATTTATTTCATCGGCAGTCTTCCGACAAATTGGAAGAAAATTAAATTTACAGCATCAGATTTAACGCAGTATGTCAAAACATAGTTATTTAAATGCAAGTTTTTAATGAATATAAGCTGTCACGGAATTCGTAAAGCTAAAAATTAATTTTTAATACAATGTAATGCTTAGTTTTACAGATATAATTCAAATGTATTAATTTAGATGCAGTATGCCGTGCCTTAAAAAATAAAATAAAATAAATAAATAAATAAATTCCTCTTTTAAATCACTCGAACCGACAAAATTAGAAAGAATTTTCATACGTAGCCTTATGTACAACGTCCGAATTTTGAAAATGAAAGCTGTTTAATAAATGGACACAAACAATAGTTTTTGAAAAATCTAAGATCCGTAGAATAAAAATAACTATAACACTGTATTGAAATGAAATTGTTTCTGAAGCGAAATTGTGAAGTTCTATATGAAATTAAACCATTGGAAAAACCTACATTGGCTCTTGTTTCAGATATACAGATGTATAAAGTTAAAAGTTTTCCAAAAAATATGTATTTTTTAATTATTATTTTAAAAATATATTAAATGTAATCTGTAAACTTTTAACATAAATAGATTTCTATAAGCTTCAAATGTGTGAATCTAAAATTGCAATTTATTCCATAATGTAGTTTTTGGCAGACTAGTTGCATTTTAATATGCTAATCAAATTTTATGAAATCCTTAAATTTCAGCCATCATTTCGATGAGGTGCACCCAGAAAAAAGTTTTGTTGAATCACCAAAAATTTGTTTGGTCCAACAAATCTTTTCTTTTAAATATGGTTCAGTGAAAATTTTGTTTGAATAAACAAAAAAATATTGTTGATTTTTTTGTTGCAATTTTCCGTCCACAATTTTCATCCGCAATCCATAATAACGTAATAATAACATCATTAATCCGTCTCAATTTGAAAAAAGTTTTTATTATCCAAAAATTATGTTAATCCTTTATAGCTATGTAAGTCAATTAAACAAAATTACGTGAGAAAGCTATGGTTACTGCACACCATTTTAAATTTTGCAAAAAGAACAAAATTTTGTTGGAATTAAAAAAGTGAAAATACAAGACTTTAGTAAGACTCAAATAAAATTGATGAGATTTTGTTAATATTTTAAAAATGTTAACAATTTTTTTTTCTTTTTTTTTTTTGAGCAACAAAACCGATTTTTTACTTTAAATAAAAAATTCGCTTTAAAAAAACCAAAATGTACTCAAAAAAATTGTTTTGCAGTTTTAATCAATTCCTTTTTCTGGGTGTGATGTTCAGTGCATCCACATCCCGGACTGTATTACTCTACTGTAATTTATTTTTAAAAACAAAGACATTTTTCTCTTTGAATAGAGAAAATTTTCATTTTTAATAGGGTGGAATACCAAACGGAAGTTATGTGAAACAAGTTAGAAATTGCACGTCAAGCGCAGCAAATGTGTTGCATTCGTACTATAAGGAAGTTAAAAAAATATTCAGATATTGGCGTCATAGCCTACAGTACTTCGGATAGAGTAGAATATCCGAAATCTGTTGTGTATTCCTGTATATACTATCTGCTTCCTATTATACAGGAAGTAACTTGTAGCAAACCTCAGAAACGTATGTCTATTTCATAAAATGTGAAGTAGTTTAATAGAATTAAAAAGCGCCCCAAACAATGTTTCTCCCTACATCATTAAGCAATGGACTACTATTGTGTAGCCCTATAAATTAGTAACAAATATTCTTTGCCCCACAGATTATACAGAATGTATATTTAAAAATATACTTCATAGCATATTAATTTTATTATGCTCGAAAGAGTTCAACATCATTAAAATGTACTTTAAACTATTTTTTCCATTTAGCGTCATGTAACGCAATACTTTTGATTGTCCCTGTACGATTAATCCGATTTTCATAAGTTTGAAATGACTCGACAAAATTATGCAACAATTATACATTTTAAATTTTAAATGATTCAGTTGGGTAGTTTTTGCTCGGTTATATGCAGAGCTGCTAGAGCGTACCAACTTAATGCTGGAATCTGTCGTAAGTTAACAAGCTGCGCCAGCTGGTGGCAGGGGTGCAAATGAATGCGCGGGTTTGACGTCATATATGCGCAGATGTTTATTACCTCCGCATCTCTTGCGCATATTTTCTGAATTTTCACTCAATCATGACAGATTAATCAAGTCTACGAGATATATTGCAAAATATTTTTGTTACAGTTCGTATCGATAAAATCATGTACATTTAAAAAAATAGTCACAATATCATCTTAATTTCGGGAGAAAAAGCACTAATTAGTACTCATAAGAACCATATAATGCTACGAAAAATATTGACTTTTACCCTAAAATTAAAATGACAATGCGACTTTTTTTTAAATACCCAGATTTTTTTTTATTAAAAATATATGTATTTAAAAAAAGTCGCATTGTTATTTTAATTTTAGGGTAAAAGTCAATATTTTTCGTAGCATTATATGGTACTTATGAGTACTAATTAGTGCTTTTTCTCCCGAAATTAAAATGATATTGTGACTATTTTTTTAAATGTACATGATTTTATCTATACAAACTGTAACAAAAATATTTTGCAATATATCTCGTAGACTTGATTAATCTGTCATGATTGAGAGAATAGCTTGAAATTTGTGATTGAATTTTTAATATGAAGTCTCGAAATAGCTTTGTCTGTTTAAAAAAAAGAAAAAAAAGAGAGGAAGAGAGAGTGTGTAATCTACGATTTTAAGAAAATTATTGTCTAGATCTAGAACGTTAAATATTTAAACAAATAAATTAACAATATTTCTTTGTTTAACAAAACAACATTTAATACATACATTTAAAATTATTCCGAATATACGTATAATGAAATAGGTTTTTAAATTAAAAGAATGAAATGTTTTCAAGTTAAATAATAAAAGTCGATACGACCAAGAAAACATTGGATTTTTATCGTCTGCAATTGATAATTAAAAATGGAGCTAAAGTTAAATATTTTATTTAGTATTAAATTCTATACATTTCTAAACATTGCTAAACATTATATTATCATAGGAAATACTAAGGTGTATACAATTTTGTATAACTTAGCTCATCAAGATTTAGTAAAATGTGATACTACCTCAAAATTCTGCATTTATATAATCTACTTACTAAATTATATGAATCATCTTTCATTACATTAAAAACATAATTATAATCGAACATCTTTTAATCAGCGATATTTGTATCGCATAGTTAAATGATATTTCATCTTAGTATATTTTATGTTAATATTTAGTCGTACTACACTTATTTATTCTATATTTATTTACAACATTTCAAACCTAAAACTTATTCTATGCAATATTTTAAAGTAACATTTTATAGAAACAAAAAAGTTTTGTTGCCATTCACACAAAAGAAACTGCAATCTACTTAATAATCTTCTAGTTATGCACCCCTGCCACTAGATGGCATATGCCTTGACCCCGCCCACCACGCCTTTAATCTTGCGGACATCTCTTCCATAGAAGTTGGAACGCTTGAAATATATGCAGTTTTGGTTATATGCGGACATAAGAACGCACTGAACGACGACTACGGTTTCTACATATTTACATAATCACGAACGCACCTAAATACGAAGAATAGAGACAATTTTACGGTTAGTACATATAGAACTTGTATTAGAGTGCAACATGGTTTTTACGATTACAGGTATTTTCCAGGCGAAATATTCGCATTTTTTATGGAAAAATAAATGTAGTTCAACAAGTCTGAAATTGTACGCATAGGAAATGAGATGCGTTCGTGCTATAATGAAATTTTTTAAATATACGGTACTTCGGATACTATGCAGTATCCGACAGTATCCGAAATTTTTCGTGTGTCCCTGTAAATACCATCGGCTTTCTGTTATGCAGGAATTAATTTGTTGAAACCTCAGCAATGTATATCAATTTTATAAAAATGAAACCCATTTCTAAAACATGAAGTAGTTTAACATTATTAAAACGTGCCGCAAACAATGTTTACCCTTATACCATTATGTAATGGAATACTTGTGTGTGGTCCTGTATATTAAAAAAATATTCGTTGCACCAAAGATTGCACGGAATGTATCATTCAATATATATTTCACAGATACATATGAATTATATTATGTTCGAAAGAGTGTAACATTATTAAAATGCACTTGACTCTATTTTTCCCATTGACCATAATGTAACGGAATACTTTTGATTGTCCCTGTAATTGAACTATACATCATAACATTTTCATAAAATTTGAAATGACTCGACAAAATTATATAATAATTTATGTAAAATTAATTATGTAACAATTAGCTCGTGAGATAGAGCATCCACAAAATTTTTGTCACATACAGACTGACAGACTCGCAGATAGACATTTTGTAAAAACATGCTTTTTGGGTTCTCTAACCCTTAAAACGTGTAAATCCGTCGAAAACCGGATTTTGAAAATTTTCACGAATCCCTTTCACTTTTTTCTTGTATAGATAAAAGAAAATAATAAAGTTTACTAGAACACAAGCACGCCTAATCTAAGGAAACAAAATAAGACGACAAAAGTTCGAAATAATCTAATAAAATTAATTAGTTCAAGTAGAAGATTAATTTAGAGAGAAAATCATCGGCTGTGTGCTTTGCATAGCATGGAAAAGGTCAAATGATGATTGATTCATTTTGTTAAGACCGATATTTTGATCTATTCGTTTGCATCATGGTCTATTTAAATCTTATTGATTCATAAATCCCAGAGAAGATTTCAAACGTAAAAGGAAATTCTACGATTATTTATTGCTCCTTGTATATTGTGTTGATAATTGCGTAAATATTCATTTTTAAAGTCGTATACCAAAAAAATATGCGCTTTTTTGACATAATTTTATATATATATATATATATTTTTTTTTTTTTTTTTTTTTTTTTTTTTTTTTACAAAATTCTGAATAATTTAAAAAGGTTACATGTGTGTACAAAACAATCAAGCTGTTGAAAATGGATTTTCACAACACTAAACTCAATTTCCAATAGTGTAATATGATACTAAATTTTAAAGAAATAATTCAACTTAAAATGAATTTGGATCGATAAAAAGAATAGTCTTACTTTATTACTTGTGAAAAGAAATAAGTATGTTTAAGTCCCAGTGATAAATATTGAAACGTACGCAATTTGTAAATAATTTAAAAACAGTTTGAAACTATTTTTTATTTCGAAAAACATAATTAACGGCTTAATTTTAAAGTAAAAATTTCAATATTAACTTTAAATGAAGAATTTCGATTCTGCAAAATTAATACGCCTTGTAAAATCACTTGTTAAATGGAATATTTAAATTTGAATGATATTTTTTGGAACTTACGCCACGTACGAAGAGATGAAAAGTTATTCAAAACAAAAATTAATTTCGAAGAACATAATGTAGTGCTTAATTATTAATAATAATAATAACTTCATTGTTAATTTAAAGCGGAAAATGCTGAGTTGAAAAAATAGATCCGTCTTGTAAATCACTTTTAAAATGAAATATGTAAGACAAAGTGGTAACTTTTAGAACGTATGCCACATGTGAAGAATTTCGAAATTCTTCAAAATTAAAATTAATTCCGAAGAACATAATGCCAGGCTTGAGTTTAAAAGATAATTTAAATCTTTAAGTTTAGAATATTTATTCTTGAAAATGAAAATTGCTTAATAATTAACAAAACATAATTTCAAAAGATGCGTAAACGAAATAAAGTAAAGAATAAAAATTAGAAAAAGTCTAACAGTAATTAATTAGTCGAAGTGTATAATATTAATTAGGCGAAGAAAAATTATAACCGATATGTCTTCTATTGTGAGAAAGTCAGAAAAAAAATATTTTCTAAAGAACAATATTTCTATCAATTCAATTGCAATCATACCGCCCCACAAGTGACCGAGTGGTTTTGTTCTCAAACCTAATACACAGGAGATTCTGGATTTGATCGAAATCACATATGTCGGCCTGATCGTTCGGTGATTTCAGTAGTTTTCAAGGTAAACTTTCATTAACCTTGAATAAATACTGGTTAGTTTTCCTTAGAAAAATTCCCATGGACGGCACGCCCGTCCCCCCCATCGTTCGAGACTGCAGGAAATCGGTCATCATAAAGAACAACACCAATGATAATATTTATTTATATCTTGCTCTAGTTTCAGGAATCACAAGAAAATCTTAAAAACTAAATTTTATAAAAGTATAATTTTTTTCTAATATACAGGTATGTGAATGTTGCTCCATTTTTCGCACTTTCTAGTACCTAATAATAATAAACTATTTATTACTTAAAGCAGAAGTTCAGTGATCAAATAAAACAAAGATAATTTTTTTAATATAGGAAAGAAGCTTTCAAAAATTCAAAAAAAAATTAGCACTTCCATTCTGAAAATTTAAAAATCTATTTTAATATATCTCACTGACATACGCACCTAAAACACTTTTTAAAAGTCATACAATTAATTTCAGATATTCAAACATACAATTAATTTCCATGAAAATAACATAAAATCTTCTTTTATTTTGCATCAAAATATTTCATTTTTAATTAAAATGCACACATATTCATTCAAATATGTCAGATTTTAGTAAGGCTAACTGCCGCACCAAAAATGAATTTCTACAATACAAAAAATAATTTCCAAGAAAGTATTGTTATGTTTATTTCCGGCGAAATTATTATTTTAGCTTGAAATAGAAAAGACCGTGCCACAAACGAAATAAAGCAAAATAAAATTCCATACATAGTTTAAATGAGCTAAAAGAATGCGTTTTCGGTTGTAATCCTAATTTGCAGAAACCGAATTTTGAAAATAAAATCTGTTTGATAAATTGTAATAAATAATAGCGCTTCAAACTACGAAAAGATTTGCGAAAAAGATAGTAATAAAATAATAATCTTGAAAGTTGAGGCCAGAAAAGCGAAAGAAACTGACGGCAGTTAATTTATCCAGATTCAACGTTAATTAGTTCAAAACAAATAAGAAAGACATAATATACTCGTCCAACAATATGAAAATTTTAGATCAATTCTCTTTGTAATTTCATCGATTTAAATCTCATTTATGTTTTATTAATTGTGAGTGAAGACATGAAGCAAGAAATGTTAGAAATTTGTTCTAGTATATTTTATAAAAGATAGGAAACATTCCATTTTAATATCTGACAGTGGGAAAATACACGCTGTTGTTCTAAAACTCTTTTAAAAATAGCTCTGCAGACATCAAATTAATTTTCAAAAACATAATATAAAACGTCTTTAGAGATTATTTAATTTATTGTTTCCCGGAAAACTGTCAGATTTCCAAAATTTAACCGTCTCAGACTTAATTAATAACTGTCCTACAATTTGAAATGGAATGTGAGATAAAAAATTATTTTACAAAAACGTAACATAATAGAAATTTAAGGTGACAAATTACTGTTTTCACTTTTTTTTTTCTTAATTGCAGCATTTTCAGTTATATCTTATGCATACTCATAGAAGTTATTACAAGATAAGTTCAATTTAAACTATTTTATAATGTTAAAAATTCATTTAAAAATTAATTAATTAATTATCAAACAATTAACAATTACCAATTATTAATTTATTAATTTTATTTAATTAATTTTTAAGAAAAATAAAGCGCATTATCTAGAAAATGTTGAAACAAAACATGGATGCGTTTATACTTTTATTTTATTTTATTTTATTTTATTTTCTAATTCTATAGCGAAATTTATCCTAATTTTATTAAACAGATCATACTGGATATATATATAAAAATAATGAAGGAAATCAGAAGAAAAAAAGAATATAAAAATTTTAACATTATAAATAATTCAAGTTTTTAAAGAGAGCAAACTGTGAAAAGTGATCTAAACATTTATGCTTTGTAAAAAACAATTAAAACTTTTTACTAAACAATACAATGAGATTAGAACCAAAGCATGCCAATGTTACTTGTTTTTAATTTTTTTGTAACACTTCCCTCAAGTAATATAATTTTTTTAGTATAAAATGTTTATATAAAAAGATAAAGATCTTAAAATCTTGTGATTTGAAAATCTAATGAATTTAATAAACTTTTTATCACAATTAAAAACTATTCCATTTTTCTCAATACTAACTGAATACCTTTTCCTCTCATATAGCTCTAAGTTACAGATTTTGCAGTTGTACTGGTGAATATTTTGTAGCGTGAACATTGAGTAAGGCATTTAAAAGACTTGCAAAACAATAAAAAGTATTTTTAATATATTTAATAATTAACAGATAGCTTCAAAACTTCACCAAAATATACAAGACATTTGCAAAGTTTATTTTTTACCAAAAATGAAATGATATTTTTGTCCATTTTAACAGCTCGAAAAATGCTAAATATCCTTTAAAAAATTGATAATTTTTTTTCTTTAAATTGGAAATATTGCGTCGAAAAGATAGGCATGTTCTCCTAATCACTTGTGTCGACTGTCACGTGAGCAGTTTATACATTTCTACTGTCACGTAACAGTTTATGTATTACTACTTCAACTTACTTCATGTCTCGAGTGTTCTAAATAAATTTAAAGTTTTAGTTATGGTCAACTAGGTATTTTCTCTCTCTTATTATTTTAACATCTAGAGTTAACAAGATGTTACATGGTGTTCAGTTCAAAATTTAAGGGATATAATAACAATACTTTTTTTAATATACGCTTTATTTGAAGGTCGTTAAAATTCTTTAAAATGAAAGTTATTTATCAAAAACATAATGATACACTATATTGTAAGACTAGTCAGATGCGGCAACCCAAAACTTTCTTCTATCTTCTATCGTAATACTTCCTGAAAAATGTCGCTTAGCAGCGCCACCAGTTATGTGGTTTAAACCAAAATATAGTCAGCAACAACTTATGTCAAATTATAACTGAATCTGAAGTTTGATGAAAATCCGTGCATTAGTTTTTAAAATAAAGCTATTGCAAAATCTAAAAAAAAAAAAAAAAAAAAAAAAAAAATCTGCATAACAGCACCATATGTTGGATGATGTTCACCATTAACTAATCAGAGTCAATTTTTATCGGTACTAACTGAATTCTGAAATTTGATGAAAATCCGTGCATCAGTTCTTGAGATTCATTTATTGCGAAATCGTGAAAAATGCAGCATAGCAGCGACATCTGCAGGGCACAAAAACTAAACAACACTAATCTGTATTACGGACTAACTAAATCTGAAGTTTTAGAAAATTTCATGCATTAGTTCTTGAGATAGAGTTATTGCGATAATCACGGATAATGCACCATGGCAGCGCCACCTGCTGAGCTATTTACGCTAAAACGTAATCGGCTCTATGTTATGTCAATTACTAACTAATTCTAAAGCTTTATAAAAATCAATGTACTAATTCTTGAGATATGCTATCGTAGAAATTGTGAACAATGCAGCATAGCATTACACCTGTTGAGCGATATGCACCAAAAACTAATCAAATCTAGTTTACATCAAGGTCTAACTCAATCTAAAGTTTTGTGAAATTCCGTGCTTTAGTTTTGAGTAGTGAACGCCCGCAAAATTTTTGTCTCATACAGACAGACTGGCATGCTCACGGACAGACATTTTGTAAAAACATGTTATTCGGGTTCTCTGGCTCCTAAAACTTCGGATTTCGAAATTTTTCCCAAATCCAATACTCTTTTCTTGTTAAGATAGATGAAAGTAAAAATAATTGAAGAGTTTAGTGGAGGAACCTATTACGATATGTTCCCTCAAAATGTTTTTTATTTTACGAATCAAAGCGTTATGAGATACTAAATTATATGGTGAAACTAAAATACTAATAATCTACTTGGTATTGAAGATATGAGACAATATCTTCAAACATTTAGCATTTTTATATTTATTAATTTAAATTGTGAAAATAAACTTTCATATTTAATAATTTAATGTTAATATTGTTTTCTAGGAGACATTAGTATCACCTATTAACATTCAAGAATGAATTAAATAAATAATTAAAATACTTTTAAAAACTTTCATTTGAATTTTTTAAATTCTAATTTTCATTAAATAACCATCTTATTTCATCCAGGTCTTCAGTTACAAACTTTAAATTAAATTTATTCAGTACTGAATTTAAAAAAAAATCAAAAGCAGTTAAGGACGGAAGAAAGGGAAATAAAATAAAGCGAGAAAAATATTTAACAGAAACTAATTTGTCCATGTACAATGTTAATTATTTGAGTGTAAATCATGAGATGCAAAGCGTTATGTAACATACGAAAATATCAAATGGGATCAAGACGCATATTCATTTATTCGCATTGTGAAGATATAATTATTTTGATTCCATCCTTGTCACGTACCTGGATAAATATTCTTTATTGCATGATAAATTGGAAGTTAATACCTCAAACACGAAAAGTTCCAAACTATTTTCTAATAAAGTGTTTTATTAGTTAGCCGTCATACGTAGTATAAGGTAAATCTTGCAATCGTTTTAAAAACCGATTTTATTTATTTTTATTTATTTATTTATTTATTTATTGATGGATTTACACGTTCTAGACATTGAATATTCCGAAAAACATATTTTTAGAAAAAAAAATTACAGTCCGTCTGTCTGTCTGTGTGCTTGTAAACACTCTATTTCCCGAAATTGAGATAGAAACTTGAAAGTTAGTGTGTACTTAGTATGTAATAATCTTCATTCTATACTTCATTCTATACTTTTCACATTCTATCACAGTCTGTGTGCTTGTAAACACTCTATTTCCCGAAATTGAGATAGAAACTTGAAAGTTAGTGTGTACTTAGTATGTAATAATGGGAAGAATCCTATTGAATGTCAATAACCTCAATTATCCGGTACTACTTTTTTTCGGACTCTCGAAATATTCGTTCTAATGAAAGGTATATAAAAACTTTCGAAATTTTTTTATTTTAAGGAATGGGTGTAAAAGACAATAAAACAACAGAAATTTTGCTTAAAAAACGAAGGCTATCGGATATTTAGTTGTCACGATATTTGTAATCATACTTTTCACATTCTTCGGTTTTTCATGACCTTGTATTTAACTGAAATTTCAATCGAAAGATACATTTTAATTGGATATGAGACGCGTAATTTGACACAGTTATTTGTTAGTGAATATAATTGTTATTTTTGGAGCTATAAGGATATTTCTTTTAAGCAATTCGGTACTACTCGGGTAGTTTGGCGTTTTATATAATTTGTCGAAATTGGTTTTTGAGCAGTTCATTCACAGAGCATTACTATGTGTTGAAAATATTTAAATATACGTTTAAATTTTATTTTGGAATTGTGATGCATTTAATAAATAGCTTACATATGTTTTATTTTCATACTTTATAATATGTATATCCAAGATGGGTAGGTAATACGGTGGCCTCCAAAGAGTAATTAGCTTATAGTTGGAAGATGGACTTTATTGTTGCACGAGTTTCTGTAAATGTACAGTGAAGAAAAATAAAGTATATACTAACTCTGAAACTAATTATATTAAAAGCAAGTTACTTGTACTGAGCGATTTTTCACAAAGTCTATACTAAAAATTCGTGATACACTTCAGCAACACTAACTGGTCGTAATAATTAACATTTCTAACTAAAATCGTTTTTAACTGTCTTATGAATTTGTTGCAAATGTGTTGTGATAGGAAAAAAATTGTGCAAAAAGTCTTGTTAAAAATTACATAATTTTTCCAGAAATGCAGTTATTGATATTTATTGGTAAAATGAGTCAATTCACTTAACTCCAGCAATTTTTTTCCTATAGATCAAACTGTCAATTATTTCCTTTTTTTTAAATTGTGTAATTTTAAAGGCACCATGTTGAAAGTGTTCTACATGGGTTGTTATGTAGTGTTCCAAATTGTGCTTACAATGTATTGTTAATTCGGTGACAAAGTGTTGAGCAGAACAACACTATTGCAAAGAAATATTTTTAGCAACACATTTTATAACACTATTTCACACAACTAACAACACTATTTTTTTAACACATTTCTAGATAGCAAATACTTCTGCAATATATTAAGAACACAATTACAGCTTACAGCACAAAAAATGTTTTGAATATGAAGTTTTCTAATTTACAACTCATCAATGTGTCTTAAATTTCATGACAAAATGTTTTTATTTTTGTGCGTTGAGAATTTGCAGCTTTCGTACTTTAAAATTTTTCGAATTAGGATTATAAAACGTCGAAATTATGGTCTAACGGTCCATCTAGGAAGTAAAAAAAGCACAATTTAAAAAATGATATTTCACTCATTTTAATGAACATTTTGGACTGCCGGTCATATTTAAGCGAGTGAAATGGTAATATCGACAATAAATAATACATTAATATAAGTGATATAGTCATTTCAACAATCGAGTGCCGAACATTAATTTGGATAAAGCCTCTAAAATTAGGCTCATTTTAAGATAATTAATTTTTCTGATACTAAACGTACGAATTTCATAAAGATTTGTTTTTAAGCTTATTGAATGATATGGAATTTATTTATATTGTCAAACTTGGATAATGACATAGGAAAAAAAAGTTTATATTCGTTTTGATATATAGATGGCCTCTTAAGTAAACTGTATATGCATCACTTACAAAGAAAATTTTACTTCGAATTGTTTGGTATCACAGCAGTTTTGTTCTACAATAGTTTGTTTCGGCATTATTAAGATTAGTAACAGGTGTTTTCCTTTTTTGTTTTTTCTTAAACACAACTGTATTTTTCAACAATAAAATTAATTTCTAAAATCTAAACACAGTATTTATTTTTATAGAAAAAGTGAAAATATTAATTAGAAGTAACAAATTTCCCAGTAAAATAAATAAAAGTATCTTCTTATTTATTCAACTCTACAAAGTTATGTAAATCTCTTAATTCTAACAATCAATTTTTCTATTGGAAATTATTTTGAGTACTCAATTAAGAAAGTATTATATTTCAAATAGAGTGAAATAAAAGAATGAGTTGGAAACTGTATCTCAAACGTAGCAAATGAGGTGCGTTCATACTATCACTAGTTTTATAAATATTCAAGATGCAATAGCTGTTGCACTCTTATACAAAAATGTATGAATACAAAATGTATTACGATTCTATGTTTTCAATTCAGATATACAGAAATAATAGAACTCCATCATAAATAAAACGTCATCCCTTTAACAACCTAGAATCATGACATATCATGGGATATCATTGAATTCAGTACACAGGATAGGATTTAATAGAAAATGAAAGATTTTAATATCTTTTTGAGTTTTGATTCGATTTTCGTAAAATTTGAAATGACACAATTCTACAACGATTGTATAGATTAACCCTCTCATGCATAAATTATTTTTCATTATTTTTCATTATTCACAAAAAATCTTTTTTATGATAAATGAAAAACCCACTCTAAAACAATTTTATTATTATGCTGCATGTTAGCTATTATCGTTCCACGAATCAGATCTCCATAAATGAATGCTCGAGTTATTTTTACTTAATAATGCAATAATTATCTGTCCTCATATGAGGCCCGTATGCATGAGAGGGTTAAATTTCAAACCATGCCGTTGGATAGTTTTTGCGATGTTATAGGTGGACACACGGACGGACGAATCAGATGACATGCACTATGTATTTCTATAGTTATAAACAAACTGAAAAACGGAGAGTCTTTACTTAAAAAATTGGGTCGTGATGTGAAAAGCTATGGCACAGCCAACATCTTCACTTGGGAAGGGTTTTGATGTTTTGTATCAATCTTTCTCTTAAAATGAACAATTCCTTTACGTGATCATAAAATACATTTTATTAACTGCCTCATATTAAAACTAACCTAATGAAAATCACAAAAAGATAAAATCAAGAAATTAATTTAGAATTAAGGTATTCTAAAAGTGCTATCTATACTAATAAAATAACAAATCGCTCTGTCTGCGTGTGTGTGTGTGTGTGTGTGTGTGTGTGTGTGTGTGTGTCTGCGATGGCTAGCAAAATCTATGGGACGTACGAAGCTCAAAATTTTTATGAGAGTAGCCCAATATCTCTCCTGATGCACCTGAGCTTTAGAATTTCGAAATTCTATTTATTAACTGAGTAATTAATTAAATTCCAAAGATCACTCTTATAAAAAATCGCCTTTTTTCTTCTTTTTTTCCCTTCATTTAGTTATGGTTGGTTGGTTGCATAAAATTTTCGCATAAATAATTAAAAAAGCTGGAACAGACCTTTAAAATTCATAGACTGGCAAACTGTCAGTTTAAATGATGATTTTTTATCACAGCGGTTGTAAACCATGGAGGAAAAAGATAGGTGGTGGTGAAGTAAACCGAAAAAGGGTCGCAATATTAAACCATTTATCGCTCAAATTTTAATGTCCCAAACAAAAGCATGTGGAAGGGATTTTGTATTAAGACGAATTGAAAGGAATGAATTACAGCTGAAGCGTATTTTACGAAGTAATAGTAATTTTTTAAAATGGTCTTTTTTCTATTATATCATTTATTTTTAAAAAATGTTTGCTTTTAAAATAATTGGAATTGATATATTCGAAAAAATTAAATGTAAAAATAAAATTAAATAAAATATTGAAAACATTTGATTTGAACTAAAAATTGTATTACTAAAAGTTTTCTTTTTTTTTTTTTTCAGAACTTTTTAATACTTTATAACGTAGATGAAAAAATGTTTTTAATTTAACAACATATTAATAACTCTATGTCAATATATAAAATATAATTATGAAAACATTCTTTTAAAATCATGCGCGAAAACTTAAATAACAAATATTAGTCTAAAATCTAGATTTCAGAGTGCAGACGATTTTAAGACATTAACGAAAGAATGTTAACTTTTCAAGCAAAATCTTAAATGATGCTTCTATATTGATATTTCAAAGTGACGGCTAGGTTACATTTATGTTATATTTAAGTTACGGTAGGGTAATGTTAAGTCGCAGACAGATTATGGTTATGGTACAAAAATTTACGGTTAGGAATTTGTCCACAGAGTCAACATTACGCATGCTTTGATAAAAATATACACTTTTGTTAAATGGCTCTGAAATTATAATACTATATACCAATCTTTTATCATCGCGTATCGATTTCATTCACGGTATAGTCGGATTTAAGAGTAATATAATTAGTTTGAAATTCAAAATATTTCACTTGGGATTTCTATGCGAAAAAAATAATTAGTTACGTGTTTTAACAGTGATTTTTACGGGTAAATATCAACACTTTAACACGAAACTAACGCAATCGTTGGATACATGTTCCCTCCCCTGTTTCTCCTTGCTCATTTTAAGTATTTTTAGATCTTAATATTAGTTGTTGTTTTTAAAACCGATTTTTCACAAAGTCAGCTGCGACGTATTTCAGACAATGCATTTCTGCATGCTTCCAGTTAATGATAAAATCATACAAATTTCAAGTTCGTTTAATATTGTTAATACGGACCCGGGCAACGCCGGGCGGGTCAGCTAGTTATACATAAAATTTTTAAGCGACAAAAATCGTCTGCGTTTTTTCATTTTCTAAAAATTTCAAATGTAGGTCGAGAAAAAGCTTTATCATTGTCAGATTTTCAAGCATCTGATTGGCGAGTATTAAAAGACGCAGGCGCGAGGGTCGGAAAGCAATAAAATAAAACGATGACACAAATGCAAAAGAATCCGACAAAAGTTAATCAAGTCCATGTACAATGATTATTAGCTGCGGGCAAATCATCAGCGTTAGGCTTAATGCAATATCTTAGGAGACGAATTCTCATTCATTAGTTTTAATTATTTTGTATTAATTAGCTGAAGAGGTATCTTTGAATAGTACATTTGAAATCATTTGTTCTTTATTTGCCGTTTAAACCTGTTTCATACATCCTAAAAGAATTTTTGAAACACCAAATGTTATCTGAATAATTTTTATTATTTCTTAGACAATTAGAAACTTTCTACCTTCATATCAAAAAACTTAGTCTCATAGTTGAAATTAAATTTTAGAGGCATAATGAAATAGTTACTTTTATAGATTTATAATACCAATCTTTAAATTTGAAATGAAAAATATCAAAGAGATATCTCAATCATCCGGATCTATTAAGTTACAGAAATTAATTGTATAAATAAATCAAAAATGCAGGAAAATGTTGAAAAGGACATAAAAAATGTGTTCAGTTTTGTTTTGAAAAAGTTTTTTTTTTTTTTTTTTTTTTTTTTCGAAATATGAATTAAATTTCCATTCAGATAGAGAAATTCTGAATAATAATTTGAAAACAACTTTTAAATAAACAATTAGTCAAATTGGAGAATATGATAGCACACTGTGCACTAGAATTCAGTCAAGTATTATATGCCCCTAGTTTCCTTCTCCTTGCGGTCAAATTTTTTTGAAGGGGTTGATATCCTTTTCTGTCGAAAACCCTAATACTAAAAACTCTTAAAAATTGATTTTATGTACAAAACTATACCTTATTTTATTTTTTATACTTATATTTGACGTCAAACAATGGCAGAACACACAAATAGTAACATTGTATTTACAGTTAAATTTTATTTCTTCAAATACGGAAATCGCTGTTGTGGAATACCTTGCATTATTCACGTTTCAAAAAAGAGAATTCTGTTCGGAAAAGGCCGGATGGAACATATAATACAGAAATCCTCAAGCTCAAGCAAGAATAAATTTGGATGAAAAAAGATAACAATTAAAAAAAATGAATATAAAAATTTTATTTCATTTATTTCATTATTTTATCTCATGACAGTGAGGGATTTATGTATAGAATGAAGCGCCATTAGTACGGACATATAAGGGAGGCAATATTCTGTTTGTATTAAATGATATAATTGTTTAATTGGCTCAAAAGAAGTGGGTCCATTTTGGTGTTTTATTGAATAAATTCCGTTTTTAAGAGAAAATAAATAGGTTAAAAACGAGATGCTAAAATAAAATAAAAAATTCTTTAATTTAGTCATTTTATTTTAAAAGTAAGATGGTGATAATTTATTATTAAGGTAAAAAGAAATGACTGAAAACAAAAGAGAATAGGCAATAAAATTGATTGTACTTAAATAATTTTACTTTAACTAAAATGATGTCTTATTTTTGATAGTTCTATTTGAACCAATAATCTTTTTGCCAAATTTCCTGATTTTGAAACGCTGTAAAAATTGCTCTGCTGTTATATCACACTTTGATTAGTTATCTTGGCGAACAACCATTAGCATATTTTCAACGTTCCACGTTCTTAATTATAGAAAGTTTTCTTGTCTTTTCATGATTGTCACTGACAATTTCTTAATGTCACAATAACCAAAGTGAAATCAAAGTTTCTTTTGAAATAATAATCTACAAAATCAATGTCGATTCTGTTCGGTCATGGGTGTTAAAAAAAAAAAGACTTAAGCTTTAAGAAAATACTTCAGACAGAAGAAAACAACCGCTAATGGCAATTCCAGGGAAGAAATAATTTAAGATAGCTCGGTTGCATAAAAGCATCCTCATAATAACTTAAAAAAATATGTACAAAAAAGTAAACACGTTCTTTGTACGGATCGAGCTCAGCCAACCAGTGGAAAAAAGTCACTTAAAATATTAAAATGAGAAAAGGAAATATTTTAGAACATTTCATCCACAAGATTAATATTAGTGAACGGGTGTTCGTCTCACTGAAATAGCCTGTTAACCCTGTATGTCCTGATGATACTTTAAAGTACGTTAGAAAAATGTTATAAAATCAATTTAATCTGTAGATTAGCTGTAATACAGTTGCAGTGAGTTGTAGATATTTTACTTTAGCTTGTTCCAAAAGCTTTATTTGTTACAGAAAACAAAACTGTTTTTAAAAGGATGATTTCTCTTTCATATGCATCTGTTTAGCTTTCGTGATGTCGGAAGATGAACACTTGAATATTCCTATATTTCTCTTTGTACATTTCCTAATTTTATAAAATACCTTAAAAATATTTTATGTATATAAAAAAGGGTGAAGCTATAAATATTTCACTAAATACCAATAAATAAATATTTCGTTCATAAATTTTAATTGATAATATCAGTCTAAAATTTATTAATAGATTGCGTAAATCTTCTTATGAATTTGGAAAAATTGAGGGAAAATACTTCGAAAGATGAAATTTTCATTATTTCATGATTGGAACATAAAGGGATAAATGATGTCTTGAACATTAATTGCAAATCAGAAATGATGGCAGGAAACGAAATTGTCCTCATGTCTTAACCCTTTCACCACCGACAAATGAAAATCTGATTTAAAATTATGAAGTTTTTACACATTGTTAGAAGTGCTCTTAATAAGTTAAAGACGATCCATTAAAATTTTTCAGATGATTTTTATTTTCTTCTTATGTAGATAGAATTGGATTCATGAAAATTTTCGAATTCCGATGATTTTACAAGTTTTAAGGATCAGATATTTCAAAAAACACGTTTTTACAAAATGTCTGTCTGTGACTCTGTGACTCTGTCTGTCTATATGTGTCATTAATGTTTTGGCGCTCTATCTCTAGAACTAATGCACGAAATTTTATAAAAATTTATGTAGCCCCTAATGCAAATCGATGCTGATTAATTTTTGGTGTAAATCACTCAACAGGTGGCACTTATATACTGCATTTTTCACTATTAATACAACAGTTGTATCTCAAGAACTAATGCATGGATTTCCATAGAACTTCAAATTCAGTTAGTCCTTGGCATGAATTGACATTCTTTTAGATTTTGGTGTAAATCGCTCAACAGATGCGGCTTCAATGCAGCATTTTTAGGATTTCCACAATAGCTCTATCCAAGAATTAACGCACGGATTTTCATCAAACTTCAGATTTTGTTAGTCCTTGGCATGAATTGATGCTTTTTTCACATTTTGGTGTAAATTGTTCAACAAGTGCCGGGTGTTATGCTAAATTTTTATCCCGCAATATCTCTGTCTCTGGAATTAACGCACAAGTTTTCCCCGAACTTCAGATTCAGGTATACCTTTATAAATATTATTGAAGATTATGTTTTGGTGGAAATCACTTGTCAGATGGAGCTTTTGTGTTGTAGGTACAGAAAACATAATGATGAACGTACGAGACAAAAGTTTAAAGGTTCAAAGATCAAAAGATTTCACTCAAAATAGTGCGCTACCACTTAGAAATTTGAACCAAGACTCAATAGCATTTCTTCCCACTTCTAAGTAGTACCACATCTTATTTGTGCCTGACGAAGAAAGGAAAAAAAAAACTTGCACATCTCTTAATTTTATAGTTGTTTTTATAAAATTTTGGCCTTTATATAAAAAAGTAGTCTACAATTGTGAATTTTGTTTTATTTATTTATTTGAAAAATGAACAACCACATGTATATATATATTGCAAATTTATTTTTTTTCGCCAAAATTAACTTTATACTATATTAATTTCCTTTTAACAATATTCCGTACTTAGTTCAACTTATTAAATTAAAATCTTGTTTCTAGATATAATCTATTAATCTTTATGAAAATGTTATAAATTCTTAATTCGCCTTAAAAAGAACATTTGCTCCAATATGCGTAAATTTTAAAAGATGGCTCTAAATTAAAAATATTCTTAATTAAATTTTATTTCTTAATATTCCAAGTAAAACTCATTTTTTCCCTGTTTTTATCAACCCTTTTTTAAGAAAGCCTTATTAAATTTATTCTAAAACCATATCTTTCAAAAAATATCATTATTTTTATTTATATTTTTTTATTTTTCCCCCTTCAACGTTTGATATTGGTGCGTATCAACAAATTCATTTATTTTCTTTTTTTGTTTCAAAATATCGTCTGCAGGATATCGAATTCAGTGTTCGATTATAAATTAGTTAAATAATATTTTTTTTATTAAAAAAAATATCGTCTGAATGAAATTAATCTCGACGATGGACATGAATTCTATTTACATATGAAAATCATGGTTAGAGATTAGACAAAGTTCTAGAAGCTTTTTATTATTGACTTGAGTGAAGAGGCCCAGAGATGGATGAAACCTTTTATTCGATGTTTTCGGATTTGAACGATTTAAAAGCTAGACGAATATTTTTTATGGAATATTGTTTCGAAAGGAAAGGGCATTTTCCCTCTGTATATGATTGCATTTAGATAAATCTTTTGGAGCAGCAATTGTGGAATTTAATGAAGTTTCTACGTTTATTATTTTACTAAATTTTTATCTCGCCTCGACTCCTGTGACATAACAATGAGAAACCTGCAAATAATATGAATGGTTCCTATCTTAAAATTTCATACATAAATGCTCATTAAAATGCAAATAGATAGTGATACATCTGAAAAAGATTTAAGACTTTGTTTGAAAAATCGGATCAATCAAAACCGACCCAGAAATGTTAACCCTAAAAGCGAAAAGGTTCAATATGTTGGGTCTATTTAAAGTAAAATTTATTACCAGATACGACGCACGGCGTTAATGCTAGGATAAATTCTCAATTATTTTGTTAATTATGCTTATCCTATTCATTTTATAGGATCATCATATCTTAATTTCAAAGTTTATTTTAAAATACTTTTAAGCACCATTGGATTAAGGTATTATTTAAACTGCAAAATTGTCCTCATCTGTAATCTAGAAACTGCTTCAGAAGTTTATCAGTTTCCAAAATAATTGGCTTACATATTTTTCTAAACAAATTTGAAGACCGATCACATTATGCTAATATTAAAGTATTTGGATCTCCGCCAACTAATGGCAAATTATCACTGGAAAGAAATGGGAAAGCTTGTATTCTATATCAAAGCGTTTTCATCTGTTTCGACAATAGCATGTGGTCTTGAAAAAATGTATTTTGACCACAAAAAATAAATAAATAAATAAATAAATAAAAAATAAAGGGATTTTGATTTTTCATAGACTTCCAATGAAGGGGGTGAAAGAAATAAATCCTTTTGTACACACATATTTTTTAAATGGCTGGGTCCTCTATAATAGTGTTTTCGATTTTATAATTTTTTTAGCATATTTTTGTATATTTTATAAATTTTTCATATAATTTTTTAAAACATTTTATGATTTTATACATACCATATGCTCAATCGAAATGAATATATATATATATATATATATATATATATATAACCATTAATTGTATTACAATATGTGACCATTGCATTTAATAACTTATACCACATTGAACATGAGGGGAAAAATAAATAATTAAAATAAATACAAGTGGAATTTGTTTAACCAAAGCAGAACCTTAAGGCCCCAAATCTTTGGAACTACAAATGAAATGTGTGGTTTCATTTTCGTATTAGCCATGAAAAAGCAAAATTACATGAATTTGAGGCTACACATGAAACAAAAACTGAATGGAGAAAAAGCATCAAAATCAAGGCACAACAAAATTACTAAATTGGATAGAAAAATGAATATAATTATTTAGTTTTTTTCCCTTAATATTCAATGTGGTATATTAAATTCAACGGTTATTAAATTCAACGGTTCATAATATTGTAATACAATTAATGGATATATATAGATGTAGATATAGATAGATAGATTAGATATATGCCAAAATATAGCATATAATTCCAATGACAATAATTATGCAATTTTTGGAGAATCGCCGATATACAAAATCACTTTTCGTTCAAGGAACGAAAAAAGAAAAATTTAATTACAGAAACAAACAAACCTTGTTTTCTGATTTCTCCGACTATTCTCTCTTACTTAGAAGCTGCTGTCTTTTCTTCTCGCAGCAGACAACAGAGACGCAGGAAGCCTCCCAACTTTCATCGCGATCTAAGCTCTCGTTATTTTGATATTTTCATTTCAATAATCCGCACAAACATCGGGTTCCATCCGATTCTTCATTTGCGAACACGAGTTATACTTTTTAGTGAACACTCATTCACATGTGCATTATGGAGTTGGAGCAACGATGGTACAAGATTTATATTTCTTTATTGGCATCGAGATTATGGAAGTCATTTTTCCTCGGAAAACTGTTTTAACTCTTTATATCCTGAATTTTGAATACAAAAATTGCTACGCCTGAATAATTATTTACTTTAATGTCTAAGATATCAAGAACAACGTACATAATAATAGTTTCATTTTTAGATAATTATTTTAAAAGACAACTGATTTTTATAAATCAGTAAGGAGAGCTCTTTTTGCAAAATATTCACAAGAATAATTAGATGCTCAAAGAAGACCCGAGACACAGAAATCTTCAAATTTTCTAAAACGGTTTTACTGATTTTAATATTTTTTATTTATTTATTTATTTATTTATTTTTGTTTATTTCTGCTTAAAATGAAGTTTTAAATGATGTTTCTATCTTAATGAAAACATAAAATATTAATTTTTATGTTGTTGTTGTTGTTTTAAAAATTTACTTTTGAAGCAATTGGTGTTATGAAAACGAGTTCTTAGTAAAAATACGTTTATCTTCATATTTGATTTTTTTTTCCACCATTTCTCCTATTTAAATTGTTACAGTTCCAGAATCGTTAGACATCAATGTTTTAAACTTGGAACATGTGTTTTACAATTGTTTTATTTTAATTTTGATTCAGCAAATTAAAAAAACTTATTTATTTTTAAAAATATGATTTTTTTTAATTGCATCATTTTTTTAAAATTTACTTTAAATATTTTTAAATATATTTAAATATTTAAATTAATATTTTCAAAAATTGTAAATCAAAATTAAAGCTTATATATTTTTGTTTATTTATATGAAAAAAATTAAATTGTACAAATAATATTTCGAGTTATAATGATTTTAAAACACCCCATCTTTTAAAAATTAATTTAAATTTTAAATTGTTTTAAAAAGTTAGAATAAGTTTTATTGCGTGATTTTATTTACAAATAATATGGTTAACCATCACAAAAAAAATTCTAATTTTTAACTCTATATATACAGTCGAGTCTCTCTACAACGAAACTCCATCCAGCGAATTTCTCTATTTCACGGATTTTTTGTAGAAGCGGTCAAATGTTTCATAATTACATTTAAAAATATCTCCATATAGCGAAATGTATACTTCTATTTAACGAATTTTTTCAAAAATGATCTTTCAAATGTTCAAAAACGCTTCAAATTATTTGTGGAATAAGTTTTTTTTTTTTTTTTTTTTTTTTTTTTCGTGAATTTCTGGTTTATATTTCATAGATTCATTCCTCTACCTTATTCCTTATATACAAAAAAAAAAAAAAAAAAAAAAAACTCTCCCCCCCCCCCCTTCCCAAAAAAAAAAAACAACATCCTTTTTTTGCATGGTTACAATTGACTCTGTTTTAACCAAGATGAGCATGCGTTCTTGGAAAAGATTGAAACTTATCACAAAGCATCTTTAAAGATAAAACTATTCCATTGTCACTGTTGTTTGTTTCTTCGTTTGGATAGTAAGGCAGGGATAAAAAAGCAATTTCAGAAAAAGCCATCTTTTACAGCAGGTTTTCATCTACCTAAACTAACTTTCATTAATTTAGAGTTTAGAGTGCATGTTTTTTGTTTGTGGTGACTCGGAACATTTTTTGCAGTGAGAGATCATTTGAATGAAGAATTGTTATTAAATATCATCCATGCTGGTATGATTTTATACTGCATCTGCATAAAATCGCTCCCAGGATAAGCATAACTCTCTCTGATAAAGTAATAATTTTGAAAATAATCAATAAGACATTGGGAAAAAAAGGAAGTGGTATCACTTTTAACTAATTTATAATTTTCAATTTTCAAATTATTAAAAAATCCAACTTTACTTCTATACGTAATCAGCAAAATACAATGAAGATAATATAACTATTAAGTTATTAATTGTGGCTTTGATCTTTCGTATTACGCAATGAAAAATCAACGAAAATTACGCCTATTATGAAACAATTATAATTTTTTTTCGATAAAATCTAAAAATAACATCTTTTTTACTGTTGTGTCGCAACATTTATATGCATACTTTTCATATTTATTTACTCTGTTTTAATGCACCACAGATTTAAAAATGTATTCTTAAATTTTATGTCATATTTTTCAGTTATAATTTTATCTATAAACATTCGCATTCTTTATTTCAAGTATCGTAGTAATCTAAGTACCGTTAAAATCCAAAAAAATTACTTTTAGAGGGATTCGTAACAAAATATTCAATTCTATCAAAGAAAACATTCATTTCTATTTTACTATGACATCACATTTATCCAATGAATCCCTCTGAGGTTAGCGTCTCAATCTCAACATCAGTGGGATTGAAAAAAAAAATATTGAAATGTAATAGCATTATAAGTAAAAATTCGCTATTTTAAATCGTGACATCATTTTCCGTTCAAAAGTTAATAAAAAAAATTATTTTTAATTGCAGTTACGAAAATGGCATTCGTAATGACATGATAATTCCCATTAATTCCCTCCTGTTTTTACAATAGCATGCTTTTATTTGTATTTTAGGATATAAATTTTCAAAAATAAACGATTAAATGTTAAAAGTCTTCTCCGTCAGCCCTGTTTGTCCTTAAGTTTCGGGAGAAGGGTATTTCTATCCCAACAGAGGCCCCAAAGAGTCGCCCCGCATGCCGTCGGTCGATAGCCACGGCTAAAGCATCGTCTGACCGTCCGAAGATTGTCTGGCATCTTGCCCACCCACAAAGAAAAGATATCCTGGAAGCCCCTCTAAAGAAAAAAAGATGTAAATAACAGAATATGAGATGTCTAACCACGTGAAGAATTATGTTTAGAAAAGAAAGGTTGAATTAGATCGGTCGGATGGAAATATTTCACGGATGAATATGATCATCTGCCGCTCAGAAGTGTTATTTTTCTTATTTCTCATACAGCATCGATCTTTATTAATATGTTGGTGGCAACAGATAGTAGAAGTCACATGGTTTTCAAAGAATTGAATCGAACAGGATTTAATGATTTTAGATATTTAATCGCAATCGAAACACTCAATACATCTATCCTGTTAAACGATACTTTTTAAAATTTCTTCTTTTTCAATATTGCCTTTGTAAATTGAAAAAAATATAATTTATTTTCCAATATATTTTGTGTAATTATACGCATATGTTTTTTCTCTTTCAAGAATGCAAAAAACCCAATAAAATCCATTTAAAAAATTAATTTTCGAAACTGTAACTTGGGATCGTCAACTTTTTTGCTGAAAAACTTTTGCCACCATAAATTTTGAAAGATAATTTTCACTTTATTTATTTTCAATTTCTCTGTCGTTTATACTGTTTAATTAAAAAGTAATGGTAAGTTGATAGTCAATTTAACTTTTTCGGGCCCGAATTTTTTCCCATATTGCGAACGAAATTAATTTTATTTTAATAACGTTACTGGTAGTTATCCAAATAGACTTACTGAAGTTTAAAGATTATCTCGTAGTTTAGAATCGAATGAATGTACTTATTTTGTGTACTATTCAATTTATATTGATATGATAATAATTTAAGGAAGAATTTTTTTAGACTCTTGGAAAATATCGTATTACAACAAGGTTTGAGTGGGTATTAGAACTGTTTAATATTTTTTGCATTTTATAACACATGACTTGTTCAGAAAAGTAATCTATATTTTAAATTTAAACAGTGAAATGTATAAGGTATTTGTACCCAATATGGACACCCCTAATATTCTTAAAAGTAACAATTTTTATAGAGAGATCGCTCTACATGTCCGTGAAAAAAAGCAGTTGAAACGATAATTAAGCCAGCAAAGTACAAAAAACCACTCTGTTCGCCATTTAGAAGGAAACTTGTTGTTTCGTGGTGTGCTGATAGTAATTACAGGTAAGTTTAAATTCTTATTAAATATTGTAAAATTACTTTAAATATTGAAAAGTGGGGTATTTTAGAAAGCTTTTAAAACATATTTTCGATTGCTATTGCATATATTGCTTAAAAACATTTTCTTTAATTATTTATTACAAGATTTAATAAAGCTACTCCCGATTCCCAATATGGACACCTTATGTCCACATTGGAAGTATAGCAGGTGAATCTTCAGATTCACAAAAATAGAAAAATAAGCAAAACCAACTACATTATTTCATAATATTTTGTAGTAACTGAGGTGCTTTGCATCGGTCTTCGAAGAGCCACAACCGAAAATGACCCCCTGTTCTAAAATGCATGTTCTGAAGATACTTACTGTGCCTTACCCTCCCCGCAACATTTTAAGGTATATTTTTTATCCCCTCTCATCTAAAATTTTTATAGAAGAATGGCTCATTCATACCCCCTGTGCAGTAGGTCAATAAATAGCCACCTGTCCATAATAGGGACTAGTGGTTCCTTATATGGACATTTGTAAACATTTTTCGTTTTTATCATTTAAACAAAAACCATAATAGTTACAAGGTCGCTAATTTTAATAATGATAGTCAACAGTCCAGGGATCATGGTCATATATTTTTGGAGTTCTATCACGTGTACATGGGGGTGAAAAAAATACATTTTCCTTAGGGTGCCCATATTAGGAACAGGTACCTTATATAAAATAATGGAATCGCTAACGATGCAAAGAGAATTAAGCAAAATTTTATTTTTAGTGTTATTTCTAAATGTCAAAACATAAATGAAGTCATAATAATGAAGGCACACCCATATACTACCATTTTTATATAAGAAAATAACAAAAGCAATAATTAAAGCAAAATAACACTCGATGAAAATACATGTACTATCAGTAGTACACCAGACTCGAAAGGGTTAAGCAAGCGCATTTATTTTTGCCGTTGCGTCAATACAAAACCAGCGGATAACGGGTTAATTAAATAAATAGTAAAGAAAAATCATACTCTAAGTATACATTATGAAACATTTTCTAATATTTCCAAACTACTCGTATGAAAATTAATAATAATGTAAGTAAGATAACTATGGAAATATTTTGGAAAACACATAACACATTTGAAAACCAGATTTCAGTAATAACCACCGATAGCCGGAAAATAACTGAAATTATTTTGTGCAGTTCTGAATATAATTTATAGTTTTTCTATATTTTCTACTACAAAATATGCTAAAATTTAGTACAGTAAGAAAATGTCTAATAAAGTTCAAATTCTTCTTCGGCAATTTTTACAATTAAGGGGCTACTTCAGTTAAATGAAACGATCATTTCGCTAATGCTAATCCAATGGAAGAAATTTATAATGATATCTCGATTACATCTCAGTATTTTTAAAAGATTTTTTTCATTGCATTGCATAGCTGAGATTGATAAGAATGCAGGCCGTTTTTTACTTTTTCAATTTTGGTTGCAGATATTTTTTATGAGGGTACTTTCACTTTCTAAACCGGTTACGAAAATGAAAGCGCCCTCCTAAAAATACCCGCAAACAAAAGCTAAAAAGTAAAAAAACGGCCTGCATACAGATCAATCTCAGCTATCCAATGCTAAAATAAATAAACAAATAATTAAATGAAAATTAAAAAATAAAATAAAAGTAAAAATATTAAAATGCAACCAAGATATCTTTAAAAATTTCTTCTACAGGATTATCATTAGCAAACCTCAGGGTCTTTTCATTTGAATGAAGTAGCTTCTTAATCGTAACGTGCTCGAATTCTTTTGTATAGCCCAGTATAATATCTACAGATATGATATCTACTTTACCAGTATGATATCTACTTTATACGCATCATCTACTAAACTTAAATTTAATTGAGTCAAAACCACGCTTAAAACTAATGAAATCATGCTTCCAAAAAATATCATCCATAGACGGCAATATATTCAACTCTTTGCAATATAAGGTACCCTGGGGTAATAACGCCAGGTGGGGTAATAACGCCAAGTGCTTATATTTTGCATAATTATGAAATAATCAGGTAAATGACACCCATGTGCTCAGCGCAGAAGGGTTTTGAGTCATATAAATCGCAAAAAACAGCTTCAGGTTAATTTGTTTCATTTTTAGGCCTTATTGTTTTTACAAACAACTAAAATTAACGCTTGATCTAAAATTTGCGAGATATGTTTTGTGATGTGAAGACTATCTTTTTATCCTGAAGTACTTTGTTAATTACATAAATTTGTAGTACATTTCATGGACTTTCAAAATGTTGTTGAAGATTTTGGATATCTTCTCGAGATAATTTGTAATTTAAAATGTACTGCGCAATAACTATACCGGGGCAATAACGCCAATCCTTGATATTAATACCCCGGTTGATTCCCTACAGTGGCCGAGCTACATCCTAAATACTGATTCAAATAAACACAGTTAAAACTGTGCAATATTTCTCATATTTCTATTTAAGCGGTCTTTTTAAACAAAAAGAAGCTCACGTCTGATATTCTTTTGCCTCACCCCCCCCTCCCACTCCACACCTTTATTTTTCTTACACTTTCACAAAAAATTGAACATTTTCAATAGCTTAGAATGCAATTTGTCAATTTCTAAGTTTGTATTTTTAGAATTGGGCTATCTACATGCAATTATTCCATCTTATTTCATAGTTTTGTTTGCATGGCGTTATTACCCATATAGGTGGGTAATAACGCCAAATAGCATTGGTCAAGAAAAAACGCCATTACATTTTATGAATGCATATCTGTTAAATTATTTTATTTTATATAGATAGTCAATGAGTTGCTGTATCAGATCCTATATTTGTTTGAAAAATACAGTCTAAAACTAAGCCGTGAAAATTGGTAGAACTTTAACGTGGCGTTATTACCCCAGGGTACCTTACAACTCTATTTATATGCTACAAACATATTTTAGAATATTAAATGCAGCTGTAAGTTCATATAACAAATTAAAGGACACTTTTAAACAATCCACGCTCATTCTCAGTACCGCTAGCAAGTGCTTTTGTGTAGCCCTGTATAAGATCGATAGCTTTGTATTATGCAAAAATTTAGTTAAACATATAACTCATCGAATAACAGAAAGCATATTTTCAGAAATACTTCGGATACAGTGTTGTATCCAAAATCTTTTATGTGTCCCTGTAGATGAACTATAAGTGTGATTCGCATTTTAATGAAATCATCTGGTAGTAAATCTCATTAAGATATATCAATTTCATCCTGTTTGGACTAATGCAACACAATTAAAATACAAATAGTTTTTCAAAGAAGACCAATTCATAAACGAACTCTTTTGTGAAACCCTGGAAAAGAATGTTAAATATTTTGCACTCCCTATTCTACGGGAAGCATGTTTAGTGGATCTCCACAATTCCTATAAATTTTATTGTTTGTAAAATAATAACATCATTAAAATGCGGCGAAAACAATTTTCCTTTATAGACCATAATATAAGGAAATACTTTTGAGTACCCCTGTACACATATATAATTGCTAATTCTATAGTAGTAATCTCCTATTGTACCTCAATAAGATATACGGGGTGTCCCAGAACTTCGTGTACAAACATTGAGGGGTAATAGAGAACATCACTTGGAACCATAATTACATTAGAAAGCATGGGCGGAAACGCCACCCTCACTTGTTAATCCTTTCACATACAATGGCTAAGAGACTACAAAATTTTTAATACAAAATTAACATTGATATCAGTATTTTAATGTGATTTTTCCATTTATTATGTATGTGAAATGTCTCTCTTTTCTTCTTTGCAAATACATTTTCCCACAATTTCTGATGTCGTTCATATTTTTCCACATTTTAGCAATTTCTAATAGCTACTATGATACTTGATATTAAAAAGAAACATAATTTTAAATTTAATTTAAAATTAAATCATTTCTTGTACTTTTTTCTGTGTAATAATGCGTTCTACACTGCTTTCTGCATTGTGTCATAACCAGTGGCGTAGCTAGCGGGGGGCGGAGGGGGCGGTCCGCCCCGGGTATCACCCTCTAAGGGGTGACACCCAATCTTTATTTGCAAATACATATACTATATATCATCTTATAAAATTCTGGAGAAGAATTCTGAAATAAAATTAAATTTCTAGCTTATCACACTAAAAAAGATTATTTATTTTTACACACAGGTACCACATTGATTTATGAGAACTATGGGATGAATTATTTATTGCCCCTGTAATGTTTTATATGGGAGGTCTGAAGATAAATAAAAAAAAGGTTTCGCCATTTCCTGTGTTATAAATGCCATACGTTCATTTGTCCTTTTTTTTTTTTTTTTTTTTTTTTTTTCTTAGCCATTAAATTCGCATACAATATAATCCATATTAAAAGATCATAATCACGGTAAGTAGAAAACACGGCATGGTCCACGCGCAGGTTTCGTTTTCTCCCATGACGTCACTGGAACCCATCTCCAGTCTTGGGTAACACACTTTTTGCTTTGCAGAAAGCTTTCCGTTCATATATTAAGTATTTATTTAAAATCCTGTATGACATATTGCTGAGATGAATGACATTCGGAATATCTACTAAACTACTTCGGTTTGGTTTGTTTTTGTCGTCTGATTATCTACGCTAGGGATATAGGACCAGGGGGGTGCCCTTCGTGGGGGGTCTTATTTTAAATTATAATTTTGTATCCGTTTCTTCGAATTATCTATAAAATCACATCAGGTATGCAAAAAATTTTGAAATTTTATTTGTAAAAACATAGAATTGTGACTGAAGAAATATGGCGGATTTACGGTGGGAGGGGGGGGGGGGATCACCCATCCGGGGCACCCACCAAAAAACTTGGCATAGGTGTTTAATCCCCGGAGGAAATATTCCACAACCAACCAGCTAAATTACAAACAACGGGCCATTCCATAATGGGAGGGGGGGGGACACCATAATTTAGCTTTTAGTAATCGTAGCTAAGGGTGACACCATTTACATCCGCTCCGGGTGTCACCCATCCTAGCCACGCCACTGGTCATAACTGTGTCTTTGTGTTTCTTTTTCACGGACATGATATTCACGGACAAAGCACTTCCATTGCTGAAATATGGAAAAATGGAAATGACATCAGAAATTGCAAAAAAAAGTTTTTTACATAGAAGAAAAGCGGAACAATTCACGTACATAATAAATGGAAAAATCATATTAAAATACTGATGTCAATGTTAATTTTGTATTAAAAATTCTGTACTTTCTTAACCACTGTATGTGAAAGGGTGAACAAATGAGGGTGAGTTTCCGCCCATGCTTTCGTATGCAATTGTGGTTCCAAACGATGTTCTCTACGACCCCTCAAAGTCTGTACACGAAGTTCTGGGACACCCTGTATAAATTTCAGTTTAAAGTAATGAAAAATCATAAAATTAATACCGCAAATTATTTTCCTTTTCACAGATCCTAATGTAACAGAGTACTTTTTTAGTGCCCTTATAAATGAGCTTATGAATTTTACACACTTCATTTTCAATACCAAATAAGCCAAGGTAAATCTGAATAACTATTATGAATCACATGGCAATCCTAGTCTACTTATGTGAATTAGAGCTCAGACAGACAGATAGATGGCCAGAGTAGTCCAATTTATAAACACTTTTTTAAGTATGCTGGAAAGTGTTTAAGAGAAGAGGGTGGGTATAGAATTTTCAAATATTCGAATTCAATTTAAATAATTTCAATTTATTTTTAGTTAACTCTTAAGTTTAGTAATCTCTTAAAAATTTATGGAAGGACTATTTCATTAACTAAGTGTTATTTCCTAGCTATTTCTCAACACTTTTGCATAATAAAACTTGTCGTTGGGGGCCACCGTAATACTTACCCATCATGGATATGTATATGAAAATAAAACATGTGAAACTATTTATACAATGCATTGCAATTCATAAACAAAATTTAAATATTGTTAATATACATAGTAATGCTACATTAAAGAACTGCTGATGTACCAATTTCGACAAATTATATAAAACGCCAAACTACTCAAGTAGTACCGAACTGTGTAAAAGAAACATCCTTATAACTCCAAAAACAATAATTCTATCAACTAATAATTAACTGCGTCGGATTAAGCGTCTCATTTTCAATTAAAATATACTTCTGAATTGAAATTTCAATGAAATACAGGGTCATGAAAAATCGAAGAATGTGAAAAACAGGATTACAAATATCTCGGCAACTAATAATCCGATCGACTTCGTTCTATATGCAAAATGTGTGTTATTTTATTGCCTTTTACGTCCATTCCTTAGAACAAAAAAATTCGAAAATTTTTATATACCTTTCATCAGAACGAATTTTTCGAGAGTCCAAAAAAAATAGTTCCGGATAATCGAGGTTGTAATATTAAATAGGGTTCGTCCCATTCTTACATACTAACTACATACAAAATTTCAAGTCTCTATCTCAATTTGTTCGGGAGATAGAGCGTTTACAGACACACAGACTGATAGACAGACAGACAGACAGACAGCAAAATTTTTTTCTAAAAATATGTTTTTCGGAATCTCCACTATCTAAAACGTGTAAATCCGTAAAAAAAAAATTTCGATTTTCAAAACGATTGCAAGACTTACCCTATACTACGTATGATGGGTAAGTAAAAAATGATCTTTTGTTTCGCTTCACAGCATAAAAATCGGAAGATTTTTAATCAATAATAGATAACATACTAAAAAAGGGTATTCCAGTATGAGAAAAAATGATTAATAGACTATTAAATCTTTTCAAATGCTTTAGAAAATCATTGGCAGCAAAATAAATTTTGTTTTTTGTAATTTTATTTTATTTTATTTTATTTTTTTAAACATCAGAAGTACATTTGCATTAGAAGTTTCTAAAGATAAAGAACAAATTTCCTAATAGTGGCTATCTCAACAGAAGTTATATGTTTTTGTGCAAGTTTAAATTATATTTCCGTAAACTAATCAATATTCTACATTTTTTAAAGTTTTAGTCATTTTATCATTATTATTATTACAAGTGAAAAAAGTAAAACACGTTTCAATTTTTTCAGACATCTTGTATTTTGTTTCCTTACGGAAAAAGAAATTTACGAAATAAATGCAGAAAAATAATTTTTGTTTTAAAGTGTTATAATGTATTTACCCCTAATGAAATGGAATAGTATTACGTAAATATTATTTCACCAACGTGGAGAAACATTTTTTAAGGCAAGTACTTCGCTAAAGAAAAATATATTAAATATGTCTCGTGGAATTCAGTAAAAATAGCTGAGTCTAAATGAGTCTTTTGTATTTGGTCTCAGAAATACCTCAAAAGGGGCGTTGTCTCTTTGAAAAAAACTGATTTTGGCAGATGAACCCGCTAATTAGAGAATATTTTTAGACGAAAAGAAATATTATTGTCTGCAATTTTAAGCGATCCGCCGGGTTCCACCATACTTGGATTTCGATTGTGCAAGAATTCGAATTAAAGAAAAAATTAACTTCAATACAAGAATAGTACGTAACACAAAAATTAAAAATTCTTATTGAAATGTGCCCAAAATTTAGCAAAATCGTTAATTAATTTAAATAAAAAGAATATTGCCCAGTTAAACTGATGGCATTGAGCTCACAGGCTAAGCATACTAATTGTACATTACAGCCTTATATATTTTCAAGAATTAATTCCGTTCGAAAAAAAATTAAAGGAGGGAAACAGCTCCCCCCTTTCCCTTTTTATGCTTAATCATTGAACCTCCTAAACTAATCAGGGACATGTTTTATCACATAAAAAATCTATATCTAAAATTCAGATCAAATCGGAAAATTCTTAATAAAACCCATTTACATAATTTAAGAAGAGTTAACCGCCTCTTTTATACTTAACCATTAAACTTCCAAAACTATTCAGAAATTTGAACAAAATCTGATTATTCTGCATGAAAAACCCATTTATTATATAAATTAAGGGGAGGGGCATTAGAATCCCCGTTCCCCCTGTTTATACTTATCCAATAAACACCTAATATCAATCACGGAGGCGCCTCATCAGAATGATCCTATATGTAAATTTTGAACGAAAACTGATAATTCTGCATTTATATCAATTAAGAAGAGGGGCATGACTCCCCCGTTCCCCCTCATATGCATATCGAATGAACTCCAAAAACTAATCAGGGAAGCGCCTTATCAGGATACACCTATATACAAAATTTCAAGTGTATCGGGTATTTTTGTCATAAGTTATCGCGTTACGCACGTACGCAAGAATGAACGAACGTACGTACAACAGAACGGGCGGACACATAAGCTCTCAGGCTATGATAGCCTGTGAACTAAAAATAACAAAACCGAATTTCTTTAACACATCCAAGCATAGTCAATGCTTTGAGCGCTTTTGATATTTCAGCTACATTATGTATTTGGTGAGTGACGCCTATTTTTATATTGTACTCAAACTACTACTTAAAAAAATTATTTATGTATAACAACTTTTTAGTATACATCGCCTGCAGTTGTTGACAAAATTTATATGAAAGATTCTTCCTTTCAGAAAGTGGTGGGATATAGAATTTTAAAAAGTAGTCGCCATTCTTCAAAAAAATATATTTATCCAAATTACAAAAGCGTTTATGATGTCGATTCACTTATTCCTCTAAATTTCGTAAGTATAGTTGTACGGCTACGAAATGGGTATATTTTAATGTGTTTCATTGCAGAATGCTGCATATTGAAAATGAAACATTTGACGCTTACAGGGACATTCAAAAGAATTTCGTTACATTATTACTCCGTGAGGAAAAGTCGTTTCCAGTGTTATTTAAAAAATACATAAGTTCAAACATAATTGATATACATCACTGAAGAGCAGTACATGCAGAATAATGTCTGTTAGCATTTATCGTTCATTTAAAGGGACAAACAAAAGAACTCGGTTAATCAACGGTTTTCGGAGAATCGTTGTTTGAAATAATACGCAAGCGATGCCACACAAGTGGAGCTTTGCGAAGCTAATATACAATGAATATGCGTACCCCCATTTAGTGGGAAAATGATAATTGTTACATTTATTCTTTATTTAAAGATACACGCAAAATAATTCAATTTCAAGTCTTTTTTCTGTGTGCTGGTAGCCCCAAATACGTATTATTTTGCTATTTCATGGCTAATACGTGGATGAAACCGCACACTTCATTTATAGTTCCAGAGCATTTGGGGCCTGATGATTCTGCTCTGGGAACTACAAATTACATTTGCATTCATTTTATTTAGTAATTTATTCAGATATACTCGTTTCACTATATATATATATATATATATATATATATAATTCAATTCAATTCTAATTCTTCTTTTTGGTTTATTGTTTTATTGATAAAATCCATTGGTGAATCTTGTCTACTTTTAATGGTATTATATATATATATATATATAAATTTTTTTAAATAGATGAACCAATAAAACTTCGTTATATCGTTTTGAAATGCCATTTTTATTTTGATTTTATTTATGTATAGACAAATTGATTTTACATTTTGACAACGATCAAAGCATTATCATAAAAATACAGACCACTCGTAGTTACATCACCATTTTAAATATAAGAATGTTTGTAAAGAAATTAAATCAAGATTTTTTTTCAGATGCATTTTCTTTTTCTTTGTTTCTTCCAATATTAATTTAAAACATTAAAATAAAATCATCTGAAAATTTTTAAGATAAAGTTTTAAAATGCAAATAAAAAGATACTTCTTTTTCAATAATTGTTATTTTTATTTACGAAAAACAAATATTTTATCTTTCATCTGCTTTTCACATAATAAAAATTAAAATCAAATTGCAATCTGGTTTTTATTACTCCATAATTAAGCATCAAAATTCGAGGCAAAAAAAAAAAAAAAAAAAAATCCATCGAAATTTTTTTTTAAATTACTATGGTACGTAACTAAATCTGACATTAAGGTTTTCTTTTTTTTCTAATTTTAATTTTGGTGATTACTAAACGACTGATAAAAAATTAATTTTATGTAAAAAGAAATAAAAATTTTCAATTAATTATCTTTCAAGATTTTTTTATATTCAGCTATTAAATGAAATCAAAATACTATCAAATGTGTCGAACCAAAATTCTAATGAAAACTCTGTTGTTTTTGTATTTCACTTAATGTACAAATTTTTATAATTAATATAGTTTAATATTGTAAACATTGGAATTATTTTGCAATACTAAAGTAGTTATCTCTGTATTTTTTCGTATAAAAAATTATTAACATTTATTTGCATTACACACCCTTCAGGATTTCAATTGGTAATTTTTAATTTTGGAGTTTAACAAACACGCACAGAATACACAGACATTTGCTTACCTACATATGTGTACGTAGATCTATACACTCAATCATGTATAAAAGTGCAGAAATCTGTATTTATCTACAGCAATGGAAAAAGAAATAAACGCCTTCTACTAACTTTGCAATTAATTATAATAGAAGAAAGTTACTGGTACCAAACGACTGGGGAATAAAGACTATTGATAAATGACGCACATAAAATTTGCGTCTATAAGTCAAAACCAGCCCAAACTTTGTTTCTTAGGTGCGTTCGTAATTATGTAAATACATAACACCAAAAGTCGTCATTCAGTCCATCTGCCTTTCCATCTGTCCATCTATCCGCATATAACGTATCAAAAACTACCCAACCGAATCGTTTGAAATTTAAAATATACGAGGTAGAACCCGTCGAACTTCGACGAAAGAAAATGTTTTAGAAGGAACTGTTTCATTGATTTATAACAATATACAAAATTAGCTACAGTAAAAAATACATCTTATATTGGTCAGTTTAACTCTAAAAGAAATATAATTTTAAGCTAAAATTAACAAAATACCATTTCTAAAAATGTTAGTCGGCCAAATTATTAAAATTAAACTTTAATCGCATGTGTAATAAGTAAAACACGATAAAGATAAGTTATTATGATGAAGTCATCAATTGAGGCTCTTATGCTGGATAAAAATGAAAAAAATAAAAAATAAATAAAATTGACGCAATCATAAAATTTCACGTGATATCTAAACCCGTCATCATTTTCATCTTCTCAAAATTTACATACGAAATTTTGCTTTCTTTTCTCTCTCTCTCTCTCTCTCTCTCTCTCTCTTTTTTTTTTTTTTTTTTTTTTTTTTTTTTTTTTTTTTTTTCAATTTTAAGAGAAAGTGCCGCATTTCTGTTGCCACGATTACGAAATTCGCACAAAAACTATAAAAAAATTAATATCTCAAAAATAAATTGAGATACAGCTTTCACACAAATTGCTTTTAAAAGTACATATTTTTCTCGGTATGCCGATGTAAAAATTGAGAATGTGCGATGTTTAGATGTATAAAATTGCAGTACCGAAAATTGCAAAACTGAATTGCATGGGAAAGTATTGTCATTAGTAAAATGACTTATGCGTTACGCATAGATACGTTTGGCCTTTATAATATAGATGCATAACTTTATCGAGTCATTTCAAATTTTATGAAAATCAGATGCATAGTTTAATGACAGGAACAATTAAAAATACTCCGTTACATGATGGCCAATGGGAATAAATAGTTTTAAGTACATTTTAATGGTGTTACACTCTTTCGAACAATATAAAATTGATATGCATCTATGAATTATAGACTAAAATGTACATTTTAAACAATTAGTGATGCAAAGGATATTTGTTATTAATTTACAGGGCGACACAAAAATATTTCATAACATAATGGTATAAAGAGAAAATTTAGGGCGCGTTTTAATAATGTTAAACTATTTCATATTACATGAAATTTGTTGCTGAGGTTGACTACAAGTTACTTCCTGTATAATACAAAGCAAATAGCATTTACAGGGACACGCAAAAGATTTCAGCTTTTCTACTCTATGCGAAGTGCTATTACATCAAGATCTGAATATTTTTAAAACTTCCTTAAAATACGAATGCACTTCATTTGCCAGGCTTGACGTGCAATTTTCAATTTGTTTTCACTAGCATCAGCTAATTTTGAAAGTACATAATAAATCTTGGGTTTCAATCTATACCTAGAAACGAAATTTCAAATTATTAGTACGATAAAGTTTTGAATTATGAACTTTGAAAAATTAGTGCATCTAATGTTAATTTACATTTATATATTTTGTGGTTATGATACTAAAACACCCAAACATAGATTCAAAGAATTTGTAATTTTAAAAATTTTATAATGTGAATTATGGTTTGTAAAATTAATACCCTAAAAAAATATGAATCACTTCTTTTATCAAAAAAAATCTCTTCTTTTATAGATTTATATTTATTATATTCCAGCTTCATGCGAATTCTCAATTTCAAATTTTTCTACCAAGTAGTTTTTGAATTATGATTTAAAAAGTCACAATGATTGTTTATAATCGCTACTTCTCAAAACAAGTAGTTGTAGATGTAAAACTGCATTTTAGATAAAGTAGTTGTAGTTCGCTACAAAAAAAAGTAACTTTTTAAGAACACAGATAAGTACACACATACATTAGCATATACATTTCTACTCATGCTTATAAAAATTATTACTAAGGATTTCTTTTTATTTTCCTCTGATAAAACATCAAAGAAAAGTCAAATTTCAAATATATGAACAAAGACATTATCTGCCAGCGTAGAACAAACATGGCAGCGGGAGAGTAGGACCTCGCCCTTGAGCCATATATTCTGGAACTGGGACAGAGAAAAGGGTTACGCGGATTTGGCATTGTCCCATTAATTGCGAAAAGAATGCAGAATCATGACAGACGATTGTTTGACGGTTGGAGAAAAATAAATTTTATTGACATCAGTGTTAACTGAGCAGCTTATTTTAAAAATTCTGATGCTCCAAAAATTTTCTTCATTTTTCTTCTTTATTCCTTTTTTAACCCTTTCGGGTCTGGTGTACTATTAATAGTACATAACTTATTATCGAGCATTACTTTTGTCTTAAAACCCTCTAAGCCTCTGGAACGTATTATTCCATATACTAAGCTCCAGTCTTCACTGCAATATAAGCAATATTTAAAATACTATAATTCTATAGATTTAATGAATTATCAATACATTGAGGAATGATTCATACTCTGGAGGATTACATTCATGCTTATAATGAACTTTTTTTTTATAATGTTGAAAAAAATCATATTTTCTTGACATTTAAAACAAAATGTGGAGAAAACAACATTACAATTTCACCCTTTTGAAAGACGCTTGGAGGGTTAACAAATATTTTTGTTACTTTATAGACATAGAAATGATAGTATATGGCTATGTCTTTCTCATTATGAATTCCTTTATATTTTGACATTTAATAACAGCAATAATAATAAAAGTTTGCCTAATTCTCTTTGCATTATTGTTAATTCATTTATTTTACCCTTTGAATTTAATAAATACGTGACTTTTATGATCAATCATGTGTGATAAAACTGAAAAAACATTAGAAAGTTGTAATATCCTCTCAAAAGCTGCTGTAATAAGTTATTTTCCTAAATTTTTCAAAAACTATTCCTTATAGTCCAAGAGCTGACAGCACAAAAACCTATGTTATCGAGCACAAGAAAAAAAACCTTTATTTTGTGGAAGAGTGGTAATGGAGGAATCTATTGATCCATGTCTGCCGGAAGTGAAGTGGTGCATAAACTAAAAAATAAATAGCACCATGGCTAATTCGTAGGTTTATCATTGTGTTTTCCTGATTCCAATTCTCCATGTTTCTTTCCAATCCTCCAAACAAACGGCGATTTTTTTTCTTTTTGTTATTTACTTTCAAAATTGGTCACTCATTTAATGGATACTTCATCCATTGCACATGCAGTAAATTTTCATCAGTGCGGCTCCACTTAGGACGTGTAACTTCGATTGATAAGAACAATTTCTTTTTTCCTTTCATTTCCTATTTGAAATCAATATTAACCCTTTCTGGTTTGGTTTACTATTAATAGTACATATTCTTTCATTATTATGTTGTCTTAACAATTACTTTTTTTTTTACTTTCTACATATAGTAATGAGAGTATATGGCTATGTCTTTTTCATTATGACTTCATTTATGTTTGATATTAAGTACACAACAATAATAATAAAAGTCTACCTAATTCTCTCTGCTCCATTGGCAATTCCTTTACTTTATACGTATATTTCACTCTTTAAATGAAAAATATAAGTTTCTTTACTGAACGATTCGCATGTGATAAAACGCAAAAGATACTAGAAAATTGAAATATCTGTTAAAACACGGTGTAATATGATATTTTCCAAACGTCTCCAAAAAATCTTCCTTTGCCTATTATCATATAAATATGAATTGAATGTTACACAAATCAAGAACATTCGTTAAATTTCTGGCAGTATGGGTTAATTACCATGATTAACATTATTAAAGTAAAAATAATTTTTTTCTCAAAACGAAAAAAAAATTCGTACCCGAAAGGGTTAATATCAAGAATGCACAAAGATATGACTTATTTACTTTATTATTAATAAAGTAATGCATGTTTTTTTACCTGAAAATGCAACAACATATAAACAACATGCATTTTCAATACTTTAAAACGAACCTTGTCTTATTTTTTTCTTTAACAATTTTAACAGCAACATGATTATGCATAACTTATTACTGTAAACATATGCATGAATATTGCATCCTGTAATATTTCAAATGTTAATGCTCATGTAACTTATTATATTATGATTCTTAAAGTGGCCTTATTTGATTCAGGTACCTTATATATAAATCCTCAGTGTGACAATTTGGCTATTTAAAATTATAATTCCTATGCAGAACATCACATATCATCACATGTAATTTAGCATTGCTCAGCAAATTTAAAAAATGCTTATGCATTCGGTTGTCTGTCCGTTTCTCCACTCTGTAACTCCCTTAAATATACTCATATTTTCATGTAACTGATGAAGCTCATTTAGGGTCACTTGTTCGGTATTGCATATGAAGTACGTACAATTATTGGTTTCTTTTCAAGGACACTCAAAAGAATTCTATTACATTACGGTATAGGAGGGAAAATCGTTTGGAGAGTATTTTAATGACATCTATTCTAATCCAAATATATTAAAACTTGTATAAATTAATTAATTTCACTATGATCACGTTAAAACAGAGCATTCATAGCATTTCTAATTAATTTACATGAACACACAAAGGAAATCACTTACAGTACTGTCTTTGCGTAATAATTGCTGGAGAGTATATTTTAAAATTCGGTATGCGTTTTTAAATTTAATTACTTTTTTGCATATTCCTCTTTATGTATAGATTCTGTACATCATATACAATGTTGCACAAAAATATTCGCATACAATTCTCTTTATTATAGAAAATTGCTGAAGGAGAATTTTCAACTGAAATAAATGAATCACTTTAATGAACTAAATTAAGGAATGAATTAAATTTTTGAATAGATAGAAATCACCATATCATATATATGGCTGATAAAAATTTCGTATAATTTTCCGATTGTATATGGGAACAGCTGGATTCGGTTTTGAAATGCGTTGTGGGTGAAATGGGACGTAGTATTTTAATTTTTTTTAAACGGTATAGTTTTATTACATTATTCTGAATGTGTTGGAAAGTCCCTCATATTCCATGTTTGATGCATGATTTTTTTTTCTTTCTTCTTTCAAAAACATCCGAGAGTTAGAAGTTCTTAAATAACACTGAGTTTTTCATGACAATGTAAAATCATAAATTATTAAATTACTTTGGGACATGTTGGGTTGTTGTATTAATTGTATTTATGTCTGTCTTAATGTATGTATAATTTAATTACTTTCCCTATTATTATATTTCATTTTACTTCAGTTCATTTAAATCATTTGCAGTCATTTTGTTTTAATTTAACTCTAGAAAAATCTATTTATTAACTGAAATTTGGGTTTATTCATAGTGTATATTCGCTTTTAAAAAATTGTCATTCACTCAAATTTTCGTCGAACTTGTTTGGATAATGTAGCTAATTATATGCATAAATTATGATTTCACATATAAATTTTTAAATGTATCAAAATCTTTTTAGAATTCATGAAAAAATTAAAATATTTTATGCGACAATTATATGCGATAAAACTAATGCAAACGATACGAAAAAATAAATTATGATATCAAAGTCAATACAGGTGATATGGATTAAAATGCGTTAAAAAAAATTAAGCGGTTAAAACTTCAGATCGTTATAACTCTTAAATTTCTTTACATACAAGGTTAGATGTTTCATAATAGAAATTACATTTACTCTAGAGCAGAAATAGAAAACAAATTTCCTCGTTAGCTAGATAGAATTCTGTAAAATTTATTACTGCTTTAGTAAGGAGAACATTTAGAAAAATTCTCAATCGGGAACATAGTTCTCCATGCGCATTTTCTTTTTTCGTTGCAACAATTCGGCAATAAAAATTATGACGATATGAAAAGGAACAGCATATTTCAAATAATTCTTTATTTGAAATATGGAAAAGTGTTTCGGTATCTATCTATGAATGCATGATGCATGATTTTTCTTTTTTATTGTTGCTCTGTTTTGTTTTAATATCTTTGAAAAGTGAATTCCTTATCTCAATTACCTTTTCGGAAAATACACAAAACATACCTTAACTACATTCCTAAAATATTAATTGTAAATTTCTCAAAAAAAAAAAAAAAAAAAAAAAAAAAATCGACAATTGCACGTCAGGCGTAGCAAATGAGGTGCGTTTGTACTATAACGAAGTTTTAAAACTATTCAGATCTTGATGTAATACTATACAGCATTTCGGAAGCAGTATAGTAGCCGAAATATTTTATATGTCTATGTAAATACTCTCTGATTTCTATTATACTGGAAGTATCTTGTAGTAAACCTCAGCAACGTATATCAATTTCATAAAATGTGAAATAGTTTAATATAATTAAAACGCTCCCCAAACAATGCTTCCTCCTATACCATTATGTAATAGGATAGTTTTCTGCGAACTTGTAAAATAATACTGACAAATATTTTTTGCACCACGAATTGTACACAATGTATATTTTTATATATTCTTCATAGATACATATTAAATGTATTACGTTCGAAAAAGCGTAACATCATTAAACATCATATATTACACCTTGTAAAATAATACTAACAAATATTTTTTTGCACCACGGATTGTACACAAGTGTAACATCATTAAAATGCATCTGAAACTCTTTTTTTCCCATTGGCCGTCATGTAACGGAATGCTTTTGCTTGTCCCTGTAATCAAACTATACATCCGATTTGGATATAATTTGAAATGGTTCGACAAAATTGTGCAACAATAATATATTTTTAATTTCAAAAGATTCAGTGGGATAGATTTACTTTTTTTATACGTGGACAGGTGGACGGACAGACAAAAATACGGACTGAACAACCACTATAGGCGCTATGTATTTGTATAATTACGAAGTACCTAAAAACATTCATTTTCTATTCTCCTGTACTTGACAGAAGCGGTCATTCAGCATCTCTGAAAAAAATTGTAGTTATAATATTTTGGATCTATATTATACAATTTTTATCTTTCCCAGTTTCCATGGCAACTCATTTTAAGCCGAGTTTCAAAGTCATAAAATAAACTACTCGCGAGCCAATTTCCATTTTAAACACTCTAATAAATTTTTAACCTTCCATAAACCTTCCATATTGTTCTCACAGCTGTTTGAAAAGATAATATTTATCAGTTATTATGAATAGTGGATTTAGGAAACTTTAAAAGTCATGTTCTTGAAAATATTGTTTACGATCAGTATTGAAAAATTTTACAGAGTAATAAAGAATATTCATTCATAGTCAAAGCGATTTTAAATTAACGGAATAAAATTTCAAGGGTGATAATGTGCGTCAAAACAACAACAACAAATAAAAAAAAATCGTATAAAAATCAAGCGGCCGTTATTCATTTATTCTGTTAACAAAAATAAAATAGAATGAAATCTCCCTTTGCTCTCCCTTTTTTCCATTAAGGATGTATATCGATTCAAACTGCTTATTTTCCGATTTATTTTCAAATTCATTTTTGCTCCCATATGCATCAAATTGGCAAATTGGCTTATTCAGAAAGTACTCAAGGTGCCGTGATTGTCGATTCTTTGATAAATGCAGAAGATATTGCAAAAAAAAAGCAATCAAAAACGAAATTTTGAACCGATTTTTCCTAAGCGGGAGATTTGTGAATGAAAAAAAACGGTCATACTGAGAAGATAATTGTCTATAAATCAAATTCTAATGAAATGAGCGTAAAATGACATCCCACGGCACCTTATACGTCTTTTCAAAAATCCCGTCATTAAGTTTCATGTTTCTACTTTTAAAAATGTGTCTGAAATTCTATCGGGAAATTTCGAGCTATTGAAGATGGAAAAGCGTTCTTTTCGAATACACCCTTAAGTGGCCACCTCCCCGAACAACAATATTTTCATGGAACGAAATTTTTTCTCATAGGTTGAATACTCATTTTACCTCCATCCAGAGACCATCCCAATTGAATCTCCTCCATGAGCGACCAATTTCTTTGAAGAAAATGAAATAAATTCGTTTTTTTTTTTTTTTTTTTTTTTTTTTTTTTTTTTTCTCTTGGTTACTTAAGGATTTTATTGGAAAAATAATTTGCAGCTAAAGACCATATCCTTTGAAAATGGTAGTGGTAGCGATTGAAAGATCTCGGGAGCCTTTGCTGTCTCCCATGTGATTACTAACTTTTTTTTATTTTTAAGTTTTCAAAAATTAATAAATTCTCATTGCACCCTTTTAATAAATAGTTCTATTTTTTAGCAATTTATACGAAAGCTGAAAGTGACATTTCACTCGGAATTCATTTGAGTTTTGTATTTTTAAGTAAAAATACTTTTATACAAATATTTGAAAATTTTTTAATTTCATTTTTCAGTAAGGACTGGTTTCATCAGAATCATCTTAAGATAAATTCGTATCAAATGCCCATTTTGACAACATATTTTAAAATATAATCTGACTTTATTAAAAAACCGACTAATACGGCACATTTATATAGTTCCTAAATAAGGAAAGACTGTCAATTGAATGTGTTTGAAAGCAAAATTGAATTGAAAAATGAGTTATAAAATAACCAACTTTGAATACAACCTCAAATCTTAATCATGATAGCTTCGGGAAATTTTGCGTGATGAAGCGCCCATTTTGACAGCTTTTTTAAAAATATATTCAGGTTTTATCAAAAAACTTACCAATACGGGACATTATACAGCTCCTAAATAAGAGACCCTGCCAATTGGATGTGTTTGATAGTAAAACTGAATTTAAAAATGAGTAAAAAAAACGCAATTTGTTATTTGAATGCTTCCTCAAATTTTCAATCACGATAACTTCTCGAAATTCTGTTCAAAATATCCTTTTTGGCAGCCTTTTTAGGTAGATTTCGTATGAAATACTACCTAATGCATTCTCTCCCATGTTGGAATTTCTGAAAAATTTTTGCAGATCTACGCCGATCATGACTCCTAGACCCCAAAACTACCATCAGAAATAAAGCTTATCTATCTATCTATCTATCTATCTATCTATCTATCTGTCTATCTATCGATGTATATCACTTTCTTCTGGACACAATAACTTCCATAATTATGCTCAGATCTTTTTCAAACTTTTACATAAAATCAAGGGGCATAAAATCTCGGTCGAGTTCGTTAATGTGCAAAATCGGACCAAGGGGATGGAAATAGAGAGTGCTTTTTGTGAAAACAGAAAAACCGCGATTACTTCTTAATGAAAATAGACATCGAATCGATTTAAATTTTATACTACTTCTAAAAAATGGACTAAAAGTTTATGCATGACAGATTTTTGATAAAGTTAAAAATGGGCTCAAGGGGCGAAAAAAATAGGGTTTTTGGGAGAAAACAAATCGTAAATTCGTCAATTCACAAGTTATCAAATCCAACTAAATTTTTTATACATGTACTCAACATTATCTAAAACTTTTGAACTTACACGTTTTTGATAGGACCAACTTTTATTGATGAAAAAAAATCAAAAACGAAAAGAAAAAGGGGGGAGGAAAAAGAAAAAAATCCATAACTTACTCAATTCTTAAGCAATGAAATCTAATTAAATTTATTTTACATCTTCTCAATAATATCTACAACTTTTATATTAACAAGTTTTTCTTAGGACCAATTCGTATATCAAAAATAAACTAAACAAAAATAGGAGTTGGAGAAAAAAACGTCAAATCCAAATTGCTTATATTCTTATTCATTTTTGATTTTAAACGAATCCAAATGGCAGATACTCTTATTCAGAAACTATATAATATGACGTATTAGCCAGTGTTTTGATAAAGGCTGAATATATTTCAAAAAAGGCTGCCAAAAAGGATATTTTGAACAAAATTTCCTGAAGTAATAGTGATTGAAAATTGAGGAAGTGTAACAAATTGCGTTTTTTCTGAGTCACTTTTAAATCCATTTTTGTTCTCAAACGCATCCAATTTAAAGGTTCTCTTATTTAGGAACTATATGGTGAGACGAATTGGCCAGTTTTTTGATAAAGGCAGAATATATTTCAAAAAAGGCTGCAAAAATGGGCACTTCGCACAAAATTTCCGAAAGCGATAATGATTAAAGAATTGGGGGTGTATTCAAATAACAAATTGGTTATTTTATTGCTCATTTTTAAATCCAGTTTTGCCCTCAAACGCATTCAATTGACATTTTTTGTTATTTAGAAACTATATAATGGGCGTATTCATCAATTTTTTGATAATGGCTAAATATATATATATTTTTTAAAGCTGTCAAAGTGGGCCCTTCGCAAAAAAAAAAAAAAAAAAAAAAAAAAAAAAAAAAAAAAAAATCCCTGTCGGCTTGGCTTATAGGCGGAGGTAGATTTCGAAGAGGGTTCATTTCAACAAAAAAAAATGATTAGAGATAAACCCAGTTTAATTCACTTCATTTGGCCGTTTATGAAAAATTTTTAATTTCATTTTTCTCCAAAAACTGGTTTTATCAAAATCATCTTAAGAAAAATTCAGCTGAAATGCTCATTTTGACAGCATATTTTGAAATGTATTCTGAATTTATTAAAAAATCGACCAAAACAGTACATTATATAATTCCTAAATAACAAAAAACTGTCAGTTGAATGCGTTTGAGAAAAAAATTGAATTTAAAAATGAGTCATAAAATAACCGTTTTGTTGTTTGAATACATCCTTAATTCTTTAATCATGATTGCTTCGGAAAATTTTGTGCGAAATGATCACTTTGACAGCATTTTTAAAAATATATTCTATGTTTATCAAAAAACTGGCCAATGCGTCACAGTATATAGTTCCTAAATAAAAGTATCTGTAAACTGGATGCGGTTGAGTGCGAAAATGGATTTTAAAACGAGCCAGAAAAAACGCAATTCGCTATGTGAAAACTTCCTTAAATTTTCAAATCACGATGACTTCGGGAAATTCTGTTCAAAATACCCTTTTTGGTAGCTTTTTTCGAAATATATTCTGTCTTTATCAAAAAACAGACCAATGCATCACATTATATAGTTTTTAAATAAGAGGATCTGTAAATTGGATGCGTTTGAGAGCACAAATGGATTTAAAAACGAGTCAGAAAAAGACGCAATTTCTTATTTGAATACTTCTTAAATTTTCAATCACGATGACTTTGGGGAATTCTATTCAAAATACCCTTTTTGGTAGCCTTTTTTGTAATATATTCTCTCTTTATCAGAAAATTTACCAATGCGTCACTTTATACAGTTTCTAAATAAGAGGATCTACCATTTAGATGCGTTTAAAATCAAAAATGAATTCAAAAATGAGTCAGAATATAAGCAGTTTGGAAATTTAATCAGATTTGATAGCTTAAAAATTGACGGAGTTATGGATTTTTCTCTTTTTTCACCGCCCTTTTTCTTTTCGTTTTTAATTTTTTTCATTGGTAAAAGTTGTTCCCATCAAAAACTTGTAAATACAAAAGTTTTAGATAATTTTAAGAACATTTACAAAAAATTTAGTTGGACTTGATATCTTGAAAATTGACGAAGTTATGCATTTTTTCTCTCAAAACCCCTGTTTTTTTTCGCCCCTTGAGCCCACTTCTAAATTTATCACAAATCTGTCATGCATAAACGTTTAGCCCATTTTTAAGAAGTAATATAAACTTTAAACCGATTCGATACCTACTTTAATTAAGAAGTTATGGCGTTTTTTCGGTTTTCACAAAAACGCCCCTATTCCGAACCCCTTGGTCAGATTTTGCCCATTAACGAACTTAGCCGAGATTTTATCCCCTTTGATTTTATGTACAAGTTTGGTGGAGATTGGTGAAGAATTATAGACGTTATCGTGTCCATAAAAAAGTGAGATATATAGATAGATAGATAGATAGATATAAACTGGTGCGAATGCAATAGGTAGTACTTCATACGAAATCTACCTAAAATTTCCCAAGGCGATGATGATTAAAGAATTGAGGATGTATTCAAATAACAATTGGTTATTTTATGACTCATTTTTAAATTCAATTTTGCTCTCAAACGCATTCAATTGGCAGTTATTTGTTATTTAGGAACTGTGTAATGGGCCGTATTGTTCAGTTTTTTGATAAAGGCTAAATATATATTTTTAAAAAAAGCTGTCAAATTGGGTACTTGGCACAAAATTTCCCAAAGCGATCTTGATCAAAGAATTGTGGATGTATTCAAATAACAGATTGGTTAAATTATAACTCACTTTTAAATTCAATTTTGCTCTCAAACTCATTCAATTGACTTTTTTTTTTTTGTTATTTAGGAATTGTATGATGTGCGTATTGGTCAATTTTTTAATAAAGTCAGAATATATTGTTGCAGCGTATATAGGGTTCTTTTGATCTTACGGTTAGACAACTTCAAACTCTTGCTTATAGAAAAGTAGAAAATAATTTATTTACAGAACTTCAGAACAACAGAGTCTTCGAAACTCACAAATATTTCTAGATATTCAAAAATAATTGTTCAAATGTATCGTATAAGTGCAGGTATAGATTCCAGAGACTCTTTATACAACGTCTAAACACTAAATCACATTCAAAATAACGTAAATAAGACTCAAGCAAACTCGCTTAACAAACGCCTTGTTCACTCAATGACTGACTGGTAAATAATAACAACAACAGCTCGTATCGCTCTCCTTATATATAGTCTCGCCGCATGCGGTGGAAATTTCTACAAACTTCTAGAAAAAACTGGAAAACCACGGAACAACATTCAATGTATCAGTAGACCTAAGGGGGGGGGGGGTTACCATAAATAGGGAAGGGTTACCATCGCCAACAATCGCCAAGTTTGTCGCCAACTTGGCGATATATCGCCAAATTTGGCGACCAAAATTAGTCGCCAAAAGTGACGCCAACTTGGCGATATCGCTAATATTTCGCAAAGCTGCCATAGACATTCACTAAAAATAATAGACAAGTTTGCTTGATAACAGAGACAATGTTACAAAAACTAATATTAGTAAAGAAATGGAGCTTAATAAGATTATTTACATTATTTTACAGTACAAACACTAACTATTTATAAAATTCGTAACACTACCCCCTCCTCAAAGACTGCACGTCCCGAGCAGTGCAGTCCCTGAGTTAGAGGAAAACACTTAAAATAAATAAACAAATAAATAAATAAATAATAACAATAATAATAAAATTTACATAAATAAGAACTAATTACTATTTACATATTTACAAAAAGTGACTTTCATGACCATGGTCTGAAATTAAAGTTTCGAATTTCTAATCACTTTGGCCAAAATAAGGGGCTAGCCGGTTATAGTGTACGACCTTGGGTTTGGCGTGTGGCGATTTTTGTATGCGTACGACGACGTCATTCAGCCTGTTGACGACTGTGTAAGGACCGTCCCAGTTTCTTTGTAGTTTTGGCGACAGTCCCTTACGACGTATCGGATTCCACAACCAAACTTTGTCACCTTCGTTGAACTCATGTCCAGTTGCCTTTGTGTCGTACCGTGTCTTCATCTTTTCTGATGCCAGTCCAATTCGGTTCCTCGCTAGACAATGAATCTTCTCAATCCGTGCCTGGAATTCATCGACATATTCCTCAGGCAATGAAGGAGCATCAGGAGGACGGCCAAACAAAAGATCAGCAGGCAGACGAAGATCACGACCAAAGAGCATTTGAGAAGGGGAGTAACCAGTGGCCTCATGAGTGGCACTCCTGTAGGCAAGCAGGAAAAGAGGCAATTTCTTGTCCCAGTCCTGTTGGTCTCTAGACACCAGGAGAGAGAGGCTATTTAGAATGGTACGATTGAACCGCTCCACCATGCCGTCCGATTGAGGATGTAGAGGTGTAGTTCGAGTTTTGTCCATGCCAAGTAGTCCGCACATTTCCTTAAACACAGCCGAATCAAAGTTTCTTCCTTGATCGGAATGGATTTGAAGAGGAACTCCGTATCTGGAAACCCAGTGTTGAACTAGTATGTCTGCTACGGTTACCGCCTCTTGATTAGGAATGGCATAGGCTTCAGGCCACTTAGTGAAGTAGTCCATGACAACGAGGATGTACTTATTGCCATCAGATGTTCTAGGAAGTGGACCCAGGATGTCTAGAGCAATTCGTTCGAAAGGAGCTCCTACATTATAACGCTGCAATCGTCCACGGGTGCGCCTCTTTGGACCTTTACGTGCTACACAAGTTCGACACCACTTCTCCACATCACTGCGAACATTATTCCATTAGAAACGCTCTCGAACCTTTTGCAGGGTCTTCATTACACCAAAATGACCTCCTGTGGGACTACCATGCAGTTCTTGAAGGACCATAGAAATTCTCGACTTAGGGAGTAGTAGTTGCCATCTACATGTCTTTCCATCATCAGACTCCCATTTTCGGTACAAGATACCGTTCTTCAAATGTAGGGAATCCCAAAGAGCCCAATAACGTTTAGTCGTAGGATGGTAATGGGCCATGTCTTGCCAGCTGGGCTTCCTGTTGGACTCCTCTTTCAGCTCTAGAATTGGCTTAATTTCAGGATCAGCAAGTTGATCTTTACGCAGGCTCTCGTCACTCCACTGATCTTGCGATGATGTAGATCCAGTTGTAACTTGTCTTACTATAGGACCTTTGACATTAAATTTCTTCTCAACCCGGTCGCAGTATCTACAATTCTCTGAGCAGGGTCTTCTTGAGAGAGCATCTGCATTTCCATGTGATGAGCCTTTTCGATGGCGTATCTCCATATCGTACTCTTGAAGCTTTTGTATCTACCTGGCTATCTGGCCTTCAGGGTTCTTAAAATTCAACAGCCAAGTTAGAGAAGCATGATCAGTTCGGATCAGGAATTTTCGACCGTAAAGATAGTGATGAAAATGGTCTATGGTTTTCACTACAGCAAGAAGCTCTTTTCTTGTTACGCAGTAGTTTCGCTCTGCCTTTGACAAGCATTTGCTGAAATAGGCAATAACACGCTCCTCGCCGTCGATTTCCTGGGACAGTACAGCGCCAATGCTTTCGTTACTTGCATCCGTATCAAGTATGAACTGTTTATCGATTTGAGGATATGACAGAATTGGAGTGGATGTTAATGCCTCCTTGAGCTTTTCGAAAGCAGTGTCACATTCCTGTGTCCACATAAATTTTTGATTGGCTTCTGTTAATTTATGAAGTGGTCTTGCAATCATTGAGAAGCCTTTGACAAATTTTCTGTAATAGGTGCATAATCCTAGAAAACTCCGCAGCTGGTGAACATCTGCTGGACGATTCCAATTTTTCACAGCCGATATCTTCTCTGGATAAGTCCTAACTCCTTCCGCCGAAATGATGTGTCCAAGGTAGGCGACCTCATTTCGAAACAAACTGCACTTCGAAGGGCTTAACTTCAAATTAGCTTCCTTTAATTTTTGTAGCACCCGCCAGAGGTTGTTCAGATGTTCATCAAAAGATTTTCCTATGATTATGATATCATCTAAATAAACAAGACATGCTTCATATGACAGCCCCCGGAGAACCGTTTCCATAAGCCGTTCGAAAGTTGCAGGTGCGTTACATAGACCAAAAGGCATTACCTTGAACTGCCATAATCCTTGTCCCGTTGTAAAGGCAGTCTTCTCGCGGTCATCCGGATGGATCTCTACCTGCCAGTAACCACTCTTCAGATCCAGAGTCGAGAACCAAGTGTTGCCCGCAAGTGTGTCGAGAGTGTCGTCGATCCTTGGTAGGGGGTAACTATCCTTTTTAGTGACGTCATTCAGTCGGCGGTAGTCTACACAAAATCTTGTAGAACCATCCTTCTTTCTTACTAATACAATGGGAGACGCCCATGGACTTGTTGATGGTTCGATGACGTCATTTTCTTCCATATCTTTAATTAAATTCTGCACCTCTTCTTGCTTGGCAAAAGGTAATCGTCTAGGGTGCTGTTTAATAGGAGAGAGATCTCCCGTGTCAATTCGGTGTTGTGCCATTTTAGTTCGTCCAAAGTCTTCAGATGTTTGGGAGAATAAACTTTGGAATTCCCTAATTAAATTTTCCGCGGCGTCCATCTGTTTTGGATCTAAGTCTGTATTTTGTAACAAATCCTTGACTAAATTATCTGAAGATTTCTCAAAGTGACTGGAATTTTGACTTATGCACGTCACAGGAGCACACGATGCTATCACTTCTCCTTTCTTGATAGTCTTCGTCTTATCACTGATGTTAACAATTCTGACTGGAATGGTCTTTTTCGAGAGGTCTACTACAGAAGAAGCCACCAATACTCCTGCTTGTTTACTATTGCCTTCGGGATAATCTATATGGCCAAATCGGTAATTAGTTTTATTTTTAATTACAGCTGGAATTAAAAATTCTGTTCTTAGATCAAGATTGATGTCTTCTTTGGCTATTACTGTTTGTTTACATTCAATTTCGTTATTTAATCCAAAAAGACTTATTTCTTCAAATTTTGAGAGCATTTTGTTATTTTTGAAATCAAGCTTGAAGCCAAACTTCTTCAGAAAATCTAGCCCGATTAAGCAAGGATCTGTTATGTCAGCCACATATGCCGTATGGTAATATTTCGTTCCTCCAAAGTGTATGGTTAAATTGACCTTTCCATATATGCCAATCTTGTCGCCCGTCACAGTTTGCAGGGTAACGCATGGTGGAGTCCAGATGAGTTTACATTTCAATTTCCGAGCCAAATCTTCTCTTATTATTGTAACATTGGCTCCTGTATCGACAATCATACGGCACTGAATTCCGTTAATAAAGCCTATCACATATAACTCAATATCACCGCCACTCATTTTTGATATCTGGAGGATTTTCAGGTGGGGCTTTTCATTCTCTGGCAACCTCCGCCCCGCGAGATGGCCAAAATTTAGTTTCCCTGCTGACTGTTTGAATTTATCTCACGTTCATGGATTTTGAGGCAATTCCTTCGGAGATGTCCTGTATCACCGCATCCCCAGCACGTGAGATTCTGTCTTCTTGAACTTGTTCTTCCGTATTTTAAAGCTGCAAGTTCTTGATTTATTTTCCTAATTTCTTTCAAGACGTCGTTCTCAGTGTCTGAGCTTTTGTTCACCGTTGCCCCTCGGACTGAATGACGATCTCTTCGGCTGGCTTGTGTAGCTGCTTCCAACTTTAAGGCATATAGTAGTGCAGCCTTTAAATCCTGTACATCTGCCATTCGTACCGCTCTCTGCACCTCTGGATCTTTTATTCCGTCTACAAAATATTGCAGTGAGAGCATTTCCCGTACATTTGTAGGACAGTCAATGAATGCTAAATTTGCAAGCCGTTCAATTTCCGAGGCAAACTCTTGAAGGGTTTCACTCGATTTTTGATGGTGGCTCTTCATTTGTATTCTCGTATAATCCTTGAAGAATTTTTCGCCGAATCTCATTTCAAGTGCACAACTTAGAGTCTCAAATTTGAGTTGCGTCATATCGGGCAATGTTTGCAGCACGTCGGCGGCTTCTCCTCTTAAAGATGCTGCCAGTTGACAAGCTTTCACCTCGTCACTCCATTTGTTCGCTTCGGCTACAATGGTGAATTGGGTCTTGTAAACTTGCCAGGAACTCTTTCCGTCGTATGTCGACAGCTTAACTTGCACAGGAGAAGCAGGCGGATTCCTAAATTCTTCATAATTACCACTGGACGCTGAAAGTTTCTTCTCAAGATCTTGTACTTTTTTATTTAGCTTTTCATCTACTTCACCTAGTATTTTCTCTTCAACGTTACAAACTTCATTCTGAATTTTCTCTTCTACTTCCGCCATTTTCCTTTCCATTTTCTGTTCAACATTACTAACTTCATTCTGAATTTTCTCTTCTACTTCCTCTATTTTCTCTTCTACCAAGCCTATTCTTCTCTCTACCGATGAGAACTTTTCTTCCAAAGTTTTCTTCATTTCTTCTTGGCTTTTATTAACTTCCTCCTTTAATTCTTCCATTCTCTCTTGGCTTCTTTTCATTTCTTCAGTCACATCTTCTTGGACTTTGTCGATTTTATTCGATAACTCTTCTTGGCCTTTGTCAATTTTATTTGTCAACTCTTCCATTCTTTCTTCGTTTTTATTCATTTTTTCCGTCAACTCTTCTTGGCCTTTAATCATCTTTTCAGTCACATCTTCTTGCATTTGTCAATTTTATTTGTCAACTGTTCCATTCTTTCTTCGTTTTTGTTCATTTTTTCCGCCAACTCTTCTTGGCCTTTATTCATCTTTTCCGCCAACTCCTCTTGGCCTTTATCCATTTTATTTGATAATCCATTAATAGCTTTCAACAACTCATTCAGTTGCTCTTCCGTTGCTCTCGTTTTCGCCATAAGATCCCAAATTCTGACACCAAATGTTGCAGCGTATATAGGGTTCTTTTGATATTACGGTTAGACAACTTCAAACTCTTGCTTATAGAAAAGTAGAAAATAATTTATTTACAGAACTTCAGAACAACAGAGTCTTCGAAACTCACAAATATTTCTAGATATTCAAAAATAATTGTTCAAATCTATCGTATAAGTGCAGATATAGATTCCAGAGACTCTTTATACAACGTCTCAACACTAAATCACATTCAAAATAACGTAAATAAGACTCAAGCAAACTCGCTTAACAAACGCCTTGTTCACTCAATGACTGACTGGTAAATAATAACAACAATAGCTCGTATCGCTCTCCTTATATATAGTCTCGCCGCATGCGGTGGAAATTTCTACAAACTTCTAGAAAAAACTGGAAAACCACGGAACAACATTCAATGTATCAGTAGACCTAAGGGGAGGGGGGGTTACCATAAATAGGGAAGGGTTACCATCGCCAACAATCGCCAAGTTTGTCGCCAACTTGGCGATATATCGCCGAATTTGGCGACCAAAATTAGTCGCCAAAAGTGACGCCAACTTGGCGATATCGCTAATATTTCGCAAAGCTGCCATAGACATTCACTAAAAATAATAGACAAGTTTGCTTGATAACAGAGACAATGTAACAAAAACTAATATTAGTAAAGAAATGGAGCTTAATAAGATTATTTACATTATTTTACAGTACAAACACTAACTATTTATAAAATTCGTAACAATATATTCAAAAAATGTTTTCAAAATGGGCATTTGAGCCGAATTTCGTTGAAGAGGATTTTGATAAAATCACTTCTTACAGAAAAATGGAACTAAAAATTTTTCAAAAGTGGCCAAATAAAGTAGTTAAACAGGGTTTATCGTTAATAATATTTTATTTTTTGTTGTTGAAATGAAAAATCTTCGAAATCTACCTCCGCCTATAGGCCAAGCCGACAGGCGGAGATTAGGCGGTAAGGAGGTAAGATTAGGAGGTAAGACAGGGATTTTTTGAAATATATTCTGTCTTTATCAAAAAATTGACCAATGAGTCACATTAAACAACTCCTAAATAAGAGGACCTGTAAAGTGGATACGTTTGATAGCAAAAAGGGATTTATAAATGAGTCAGAAAAAACGCAAATTGTTATTTGAATACTTCCTCAAATTTTCAAACACAATCACTTCAGGAAATTCTGTTCAAAATACCCTTTTTGGCAGCCTTTTTTTAAATATATTCTGTCTCTATCAAAAAACTGGCCAATGCGTCACATTATATAGTTCCTAAAGAAGAGGATCTGCCATTTGGATGCGTTTAAAATAAAAAATTAATTTAAAAACGAGTCAGGATGTAAGCAGTTTAGATTAGAGGTTTTTTCTCCAACTCCAATTTTTGTTTATTTTTGCTATACGAATTGGTCCAATGAAAAACTTGTCAGTATAAAAGTTGTAGATATTAATGAGAAGATGTAAAATAAATTTAATTAGATTTGGTAATTTAAGAATTGACAAAGTTGTGGATTTTTGTCTTTTTTCACCCTTCTTTTTGTTTTCATTTTTAATTTTTTTATCGGTAAGAAATAGTCCTATCAAAAGCTTGTAAATGCAAAAGTTTTAGATAATGTTGAGATCATTTATACAAAATTTATTTGGATATGATATCTTGAGAATTGACGAAGTTATGATTTTTTTTCTCCCAAAAAACCTGTTTTTTTCGCCCCTTGAACCCATTTCTAAATTTATCAGAAATCTGTCATGCATAAACTTTAGGCCCATTTTTAAGAAGCAATATAAACTTTAAACCAATTCGATATCTATTTTAATTAAGAAGTTATGGCGTTTTTTCGATTTCTACAAAAATCCTTCCATATTTCCACCCCCTTGAACCGATTTTGCCCATTAACGAACCTAGCCGAGATTTTATAACCCTTGATTTTATGTATCTTGAACTATATAAGTGATCGTGTCCATAAGAAAGTGAGCTATATATATATATATATATATATATATATATATATATATATATATATATATATATATATATATATAAACTTTTTTACTTATGGTAGTTTTGGGATCTAGAGGTCATGATCGGCGTAGGTCTGCAAAAAGTTTTCAAAAATTCCAACATTGGTGTGACCGCAATAGGTAGTATTTCATACGAAATCTAGATCAAAAAGTTGAGTATAGCTGAATATCTTCTGTTCCTTTCATTAATGGCGTTAAAATTATAACTGTCATGTGATTTTTATTTTCTTCTTGTACATCCAGAATTATCTCATGTTCATAAAAGAGTAATCTAATTTAAAACTAAATATAGAAATTAACAATAGAAGAAAAAAAAATCAGTACTAAAACGTTACATTATTCAGATCCCGATAAGAAGAACATAAAATAAAACTATGACAAAAAGTTAAATTAAATCACATTCAGACACACTTTTTTTTTTTTTTTCTTTTTACGTTTTAAACAATGAGTTTTTTAACAGCCATTGAAGCGGCAACTCTGTTTGACATTGATCAGATAACCCTTTTATTTGGGATTTGACCGAAACGAAAAATGAATTAGAGATTGTTTCACAAATACAACTGTGTATCGATTATAGTTAAGTGTGACGGAAAATATCGATTGTGCAAAATGAAATTTTGATCTTACTTTCATGCCTTTTTTGGCAGAGATCGATTACATATAGAAGGTTAAAAAAATTCCAAGGCTCTTTTTAATGAACCATTTAAAAATAATTTTGGTTTTATACCCAGATAGATTTTAATTGAAATGGCCTTTTAAAATTTTAGCTAGAATCCAATGTATGGTACATGAAGTTAGTAAATTTGTAATTAAAAAGTTATCAAATAAAATCAGTTTTTTTTTTTTTTTTTTTTTTTTTTTTTTTTTTTTTTTTTTAACAAAAATAGATTTTTAGAAGTATTTTTTATGTACTTACAAAATTTTACATAATTTTTTCAAGCGCTTTGACATTTATATGTTTTACACTTATAGTTTGTATAGTTTTCTTAGAGAATAATAAATAAATAAATAAATAAATAGGATTTTTTACTTTTATGTGGGTGTATCTGTTTATATCTGTATATTAATCTGCAAAAAAAAAAAAAATTATACTCTCTTAAAATTAATGCAATTTTCGTTATTGTAATATATTGGCGATTTACCGCTGATGGCCAACACATTAAAATCTAAGAAAATAAAGAATAAAACTGTTTTATGATTATTGATTGTATAAACTGCTTCGATATTTTTTAAATTAAACAATTTATAAAAATTAATATATATATATATATATATATATATTATATTACTGTATAAATTATAAAAAAAATTTATTTAAGTTATTTAAAAATTTTTGAGACTCAACATTACTTATCATAAAAATTCACATAAACCATGGAATCATTGTACTTTCAAAAATTTTCCTAATGAAGTGTTAAGTAGTTATACAGGGTGAGTCATAAATATCAAAACAATAGGCTATCTCCTCAAATATTGCCCCTAGACCCATACTTCCGATTGCAAAAATTAAAAAAAAAAAAAAAAAAAAAAAAAAAAAAAAAGGTGAAATTTCTGATAAGATAAGTTGCAACTCTATGGAGGGGGGGGGGGTCTATTTGCAAAAATACGAAAATTACATTTTTATACTTCCCCCGTAGGGCAAAATTCCCAATTAGGAAATTATTCCTTATCAATTCCTAAATTGAACAAAACAAATTTCATCTCCGTATCTAAAAATCCCACAGAGATATTAAATCCCAAAATCCTCAAAAATTACTGTCTTACACCACTTTTCCCTGCCTCTAAACTGTGATTTCTTGACTCAATTTCAACGCTTGTTAGGGAACATTCACAAATTGCAATTTAATAAAAATCGGTTTAAGATAGCGCTTTTTCTTTGGACATAAAATAGCAGTGTATAGTTTTTACGCTAAATTGGTATAAAAGACGTCTGCCCGGGTCAAAATATCTAGGTCAGGTCCCAAACCGACCCATAGGGGAAAAAGTTCGGCGTGGCCTGAAAAAAAGTCAACATCATAACCCGGACCGGTCTGGAAAATAGTTTAAATCATAGCCCGGTTCAGTCGCAAATTTCTACATAGTTTTTTAATTCGGCGTGGGAAAAAATGTTTCATATGGAGGAGTTCTGACCAAAAAATTCTTTTATAGCTTTTCGTTTTTTATATTTATACTTTTTATTATTAAAGAAGCGCCAAAGGCTGTAATATATTTATTTTATCAAGGAATCTCTATTTATATGTAAATGTTACACTTGTATTTTAATATCGTTAATCCATATCCCATGTGTCTCTGAAAAATGTTATACACTAAAACTTTTTAAGACGGAATCACATAGGAAAGAAAAAATACGTTATAGACAGATGCTCTCCCTAGAAGATGTAATTGGAGCTTATTTACTTTTCAGGTACTATTGCATTTATTTTGCATGGATCAACATATTTTCCGTTTAAGACAGAATTCCGTCATAGGCAGATTTTTTTCGCTGGTTTTATTGTATTTAATTTTTTTAGCCTTTGAATAATTATTTTTAAAAAAATAAATTTTAAAGTTTTTTTTCTTTTTTTGTAAAATAAAGATTTTAAAATCTATATGTTTTTCGTAAAAAATTCGATTGAGCCGAATTTTATTTATTTTATGCACGTATTAAGTCAGTCAGAAACAGTGATTTTAATACGGGTTTTGTCGAGACCGGGTTTGAAAATTTGATCCAGAGTGCACCTAAGTTGTAGGAAGTAGGCCCCTTCTTTATGAAAAGTACGCTAGGCCCGGTCTGGCGGGTCTTCAGAAAAAAGTAACATCTCGGTCCTGGCCTTACCTGGGCCCAGAATACAGATTTTTTAACATCCTTTGGAGGACGATAGTTGATAGGACGATATTTGGCGGACGTTGCCTGAAGTTGTCAGAGGTAAATTTAAAAAGAAAAAAAAGACTTAATCTGCATCTTAGAAAAAGCATTTTTTAAAATAACTGACGGACATTTAAACAATACACTTCGTTTTTCTGCATAAGGAATTTTTTATCCTCTATTTCTTGTCTTTAAATTATTAAATATCAAGAATTTTTAAAAGAAAAAAAGAACTTGAAACACATCATTTTTGATTTTTTACATTAGTTTTGTTTCAGCAAATTTGAAAAAAAATGTTTACTTTTGAAAAAATGTTTGCTTTTAAAAGTATGATTTTTTTTAAAGTTTATTATTTTTTCAATAAACATTTTTAATAGTTTTAAAATTAATATAAAAAACCTTGGAACAAAACTGAAATCAGATTTTCATCTTTAATTAAATGGAAAGAAATTGAAATCTGATAAATAATGTTACGAGTTATAACGATTTTCGATTGTCCCATTTAAACCAGTACTAAACACATGAAACTTTTATAAATTGTATGAGAAATTTTTGAATGTGCTTTTCTTAGCAAATTATAAGGCTAACCATCACAAAAAAAGAAAAAAATCAAAATTCTAACTTAAGAAATAGATTTTTTAAGCGTTTTCTAGAACTGTTAAAGTAACATTGTTTTTTGAATTGCGCGCATTTCAATTTGTGTCTAATCCCTTAAAACCTGCTGAATTTTTTAAATGGCTGTAACTTTGCGAATTTTGGAGATATGAAGATGCAACTTTTTGTGTCATATTCAGGACTGAATAAGGAAAGTTTTCCTAATTGGAATTTTTGTCCTACGTGGGCCGTATAAAAATTTAATTTTCGTAACTTTTCAACTAGACCCCCCCCCCCCCCATGAAGTCGCAATTTATCTTATCAAAAATTTAACATTTTTTCATGTATTTTTGCAATTGGAAGTATGGGTCTATGGGCAATATTTAAGGAGATAGCCTATTGTTTCGATATTTATGACTCACCCTGTATAACATAAATAAAATAGCGTGAAATGCTTAACGTTAATGTTATGCGCAACCTGACTAAAAATGTTTTAAATACGACTTTAAAGCATACAAGTTGGAAATCTCACGAAATGAGGAGCGTTCGTACCAAAGGGAAGATTTAAAAATATTCAGATCTTGGTGTAATAGTATGCAGTACATCGGATAAAGTATAGTGGCCGAAATCCCTTTTGTGTATCCCTGTCAACACTATCTGCTTTCTATTATGTAGGAAGTAACTTGTTGTAAAGCTCAGCAATATATATCAATCTATATAATAAAGGCCAAACGTATCTATGCGGAACGTATACGTCATGTTTTGAATGGCAACACTTTACGATGAAATATCGGTTTTACAATTTTCGCTATTGTAAATTTTTAAACTTCTAGATATTGCACGTTTTCAATCTTTATACCATCGTTTAGAGAAAAAAATGCACTTTTAAATGCCGTTTGTTAGAAAACTGTATCTCAATTTGTTTTTGAGATATTAATTTTTTTGTAGTTTTTGGTTCAATTTCTCTAATGGTGGCAACTTGAGCAACGCATTTGGTGAATTCCATGAAAATGCGACATGGACATTATTTTTTAAATTTGAGCTAAATTAGTATTTTTTTGTTCCAATTGATAGAAAATAAGTCAAATTTCATGAAAATAACAAGATATAATAAGATAATTGTAAAAATAAATTTTTATAGTTAATTATTACCAAGACTAACTTTGAAATCAAAAATCTGCTATTTTTATCTCTAGTTTAATGTCCCTTGAAGCATTTAAATATCACATAGATTTTTGAAACAAACATATCTTTTTAAAAATTGACTAACAGTATGTTTAAAAACACCAAAGTTTTCACCTGAAATATTTTAATTATTTTGCTATTGCCCCCAAACTTTATATTAGTCTTCATGTCATGTCTGTCACAGAAAATGTCGATTTTTTTATTTTCAAGAAAATCTACTTGATAAAAATTATTAACACTTTATTTTCTCTTTTTATATGTCAAAAGGAACAGTTCATAAAAATATTGAAAGATAAATTTAAAATTTGAGTGAAATATAAAACATTACTTTTTGTCATGTCTGTCACATTTATCATGTCTGTCACGCTAGTCATGTCTGTCACAATTAGTTTTTCAATCAACTTTACCTTAATCTCTTTCCTAGAAAGTTATTATTTTAATTTTTTAACTTAGTGTTGATGCCAATAATATTTTTTTACAACTCAACTCAACAAAATGCTTAAATTTAGAATGCATGTAATAGTTACCAGATAATTATGTTGATACCAATTTCTTTGTTTCAGATATATTATCTGTCACAATTTTTTTTTCAAGCAATTTTGCTTTAATCTTGTGATTTGAAAGTTATTATTAAACTTGGAATTGATGGCTATGGCATTTTTTGTTGTGAAACGCACACAATCTAAACTTTTCTACTTTTAAAAGAAAATCTGCCAAATAGAAAATTTCTGGTACAAACTCATTTCAGTGAAAACTATTTGCATATTTATTAGAACAAGATTAAATCTGCTCATTGGCAAAATATTTCCTCTGCTATATATATATTACAATTGTATATTATTGTTATAGTGACTCAGTCACTGTTTCTTCAGAGCCATATATAGTGATATCTGATTATGGTAATTATGACAATTATGCTGTTATAATGTTTACCAATTTGATCATTGAAAAAAATCATAATAAATAATTCAAAGTTAAAAGTCAAAGAGGTTGAATTCTAATCTGATGGAGCATCTCTACACTTCGAACAAAAAAATATATTTTCAATAACACAAAACAAATTCCCAACAGTCTGGCATTTTTCAGTGACATCACATGGAAAATAATGTATTGATGAGACTATTAAGATTCAGTTCCTTGATGTTACTCAAGCTAGAACTATAAATCCTAGAGCATCATGTAAGTGTGTTGAAGCTGCGAGGAAAATTGGTCCTGGAATCTATTTCTTCATGAATCACAAGAAAAAAAATACAAAGAATGAAAGCAAAATTTGATCTGACATGGCAAGTAATCAAAACAATGTCAGGAACAAGAAAGTTACATTGTTTCCGATCATGTGTACCTGGCATAATATTCTTTTCAATTTCAATACTGGTGCATGCACTGAGAATTACCTCTTGGAAAATGCAACAAAGCAATATAGCCAATGGGTGAATGTGCAATAAGACAATAAGGTTTATCATGGAATAATAACACAAATCGCACAGACACAGCAGCAACATAAAATAAAATGCTTAGTACCAACTAAAATTAAAAGCATGTTTAAATTTGAACCTGAAGATCATGTTGTCTGGTGTGAGAAGAACCAAATATAAATGCAAATGTATACGCAAAATATAATATGTATGCAAATGTTTCAACTCCAACACTAGTCCCTTCCAAGGGATTTTATAAATTTTAAATATTTTTTATAATTTATTTTGTGATTCTTTTAACATAATATACCAATGTTATATCATATTGTAATCTCCAAGTTGTGATAAAAGTAAAGAAAGTAATATTTAAGAAAAGAATACTTAAATTTATAGAAAATTGTACACGTGTCATGTCTGTCACAAAACTTTGTCATGTCTGTCACGCTGATAAATATTTTATAATATTTTTCTATTTACAAATTTTTCAATATTTTTCTTTCTGCTTCACATATCAAAGTCTTATTTTGTTTCCTAAAAAATTCTGGACTTGGTATACATGCCAATTAAGAGCAAATGCTAATAATATGTGTCCAGTGAAAATCTATGTCTAAATTTTGTCATGTCTGTCACGGCAGGTTTTAACCCTCAATTAAATTAAGTCTTTCCTTGAATTAAAATTTTAGTGTTTTTTTATAACATACGTCCTATATTTACATCACCCCATGCAATTTTTTAACTATCAATTAATATTTAGTATTTAAAGATGAAAAAAAAAGTTCTCTCAGTCATGTCTGTCACAAAATGGAATTCGCCATTTATGTGGGAAAAAGAGAAAAAATAGTCATAGAGTAAAAAAGAAAAAAAAATGGAGATGCAGTTTAGTGGCTGGAGGTGACGCCAAAAATGTAACTCTAAAATTCGCTGCATTGCATCAAACACAACGACGTGCTTTAACAAAAAAGAAAAACTTTTAGCGATGCAATTTTAATTCATAATACAATGAAATGCTATTTTATAATGCTAAAATATATTCAGATCTTTTTCATTTAGAGAAAAAATGATGTTAAAAAATTTGGTCTCTGTTGCATGTGATTGTTTTGTTTGGGCTGAATGAGAGACTTATATCGGAAGAATAACGCCCATCAAACCGTTTTAATCGCATACTGCATCTCCATCTATCTCTTTTCTCCATGGAAAATAACAGATCACTGTATATTTTGTTGTCATTTTTTCATAGCAACTGAAAAAAATAGTAATTAAAAACCTGTTATGTCAATATATCGTCGGCTATAAAACCCGGTGAATGTTGTTGGTTTTATTTCGTTTTTATCTATGAATTTATTGACTTTTAGTTCGTTATAAACTTACTTTACAAAAGATACATCAATTAACCTTTACAAAAATGTATTTTAAAGAATATCTGGGTGTCATATTTTCTTAGTTGTTTTTAAAAACTGAGAATGCAATTTTATTCTTTGGCGAAATAATTTGGCGAATAACTGCTATCTTGCGTCTAATACGCATAGTCGTAGTGAACAATAGGGAGGCCTAAAGAGAATGTAGGGGAAGGGGGGCTCATAGTTTTTTTTCTCTCTCTCTAAAGCAAAAAGATAAATTAGTGCATATTCATATTGTAGGTACTCTGTTTCTTATTAAACTGCTAAAATAACTCCATTTTATGCTTAGAAAAGTATATGATGATGAAGTTTTGAGTGTATAACTGGTGCAAAATAGCCCATCATGTTAGCTTCATATGTACAAATAGGGTGAGGGAGTGTTGAAACACTTATTTTAGATACAATTTAGTAATTCTGCAAAACTGTGAAAAGGTTTCAAAACTAAATTAGATTTTTGAACAATATTTCATTTGAATTTTCGGAACAGAAATTCATTGAGTAACCTTGGAATCTTTTTCAGGGGGGGGGGGGCTCAAAATATTTTAGGGGGGTTGAGCCGCCCATAGCGCCCCCTTATCTATGGCCCCGCTAATACGGAAGTACCGATAATTTTTAAAGCTGTATATGATTACATAAATATGTTTCATATAAAATTGCTATTTGGAATTAGTTGGCAGTTTAAAAAGCCTATTACGCAGAAAACATTTATTAGACTTTCCAATTTTAGATTTCAAAAAAGCTTTCACCTTTACTTTGTGACCCGGGAACCCCGGGTTTCGTTGTACTAGTTTCATTAAATGCGAAATAATTTAATAGTATTAAAACGTGCTCCAAACAGTGTTCCCCCCTATGCCTTGTGTAATTAAATACTTTTGTGTCGCTCTGTAAATGAATAACAAATATTCTTTGCACCACAGATTGAGCAGAATGTATTTTTTTAATTTATACAAGAATAAGATTTCCTTTTTTTTTTTTTTTTTTTTTCTTGCACACCAGTAAAATTTTAGAGAAAATGCTATACAGTAAAATCTCTAAATAACGGACACCTCGGGAACGTAGAAATTGTCCGCTATTCGGAGGTGTCCGCTATTGGGAACACTTCAAAGATTCAAAAATCACTAAGAAATTCTTAATGTTTCATTAATTGTCTTTTATACGGCCTAAAATCTCTATTATATGATTAATTAGAAATTTAAAAAAAATTTAAGCAGTAAAATTGAAATAAAATTGTGCACACCTTTATCCACTGTTTATTACATTCTTATGAAAAAAAATGTGTTACAAAAGTTTACTTTTGCTCGTGATTACATATAATTTGTTTTTAAATGTGACGTTATTTGGACATTATAGAGTTCCGAGCGCAGAGGGGGGGGATAGCACATTTGGACCTCAAACCCCTTCGCGACGGGAGCCTTTTACGAAATTATAAATGTTTTGTCATCGGTTTTTAAATACAGAAATTTGTGCCTTATTAAATCGAGAAAATGTTCCTATTAAATAAGGAAAATTTTATTGGCGGGGATAAACAAGAATTCTTAAGTCTTTTTATGGAACGTATACGTGTCACTCGTCCCCAAGGGGCTAAAAGAATAAAATCTCAAACTTTTTTGGAGGGACATTTCAATGCTCTGGGAGATGTCTCTCCCGGGCAACTTCCTGAATTCAACGCTGAACATGGAGGGGGAGGGGAATTTCTCCAGCTCACGATTTACATTAATCTATGGTCACAAAATTTATGATACAATATCCTGATAAATTTAGAGGTCTTTTTACTTTTTTTTTTTTTTTTTTTTTTTTTTTTTCTCGTTAAAAAATTTTTTTTCATTCTTTATCGCCGAAAATAGTGTCCGCTATTCGGAGTGTCCGTTATTCAGAGGTTAAACATACAAAAATTCAAGTTTTGGGAGTGGGGATTGGAAAACTGTCTGTTAAATAGAGGTGTCCGCTATTCGGGAGTGTCCGTTATGGAGGTTTTACTGTATTATGTAATTGGAGCATTTTTGTGATTTAGGAGAACATTTTCTCTAAATTTGTACTGGTGGCCAAAAAAGCGAAAATCTCATCCCTATATATACTTCGTAGATGCATATCAATTTTATGATATTCGAAAGAGTATAACATCATTAAAATTCTCTTGATCTACAGGGTTATTACAAAAGAATCATCGGGTTCCCGAAGCGTTTATTTCGGAGCCTAATTGGGTTATAACAATGAATTATACATGAAAATAAATCAAAAGTGTCCAAGTGTCCATGGTCGCGAATGCAGTCTTTCAATTTCAATTCGTCGTCAGTTCAATTTTTTGGGATTACGGATGAAACTCTCTCTGACTCGGTTCACTGTTTCTTCAGTAACGCTTGGTCTGCCGGAACTTTTGCCTTTACATAAACAACCGTTTTATTTGAACTGTCGATACCAGCACAGAATGTTTTGTTGGGTTGCATTGGTATGCCTTCCGGAATGCTTTCAGAACATAAGTGATTCATACTTTCGAAATACTAGTACACAAAACGTTTTCTGCTGTCAAGTCGCCATTTTGAATATAACGTTCGCGCAGTAACCATGGTAACCAGACACACATGACACATACTCAGCCCAAAATTGTAAGTAATGCCCTCTCGTTTGAGTTGTCATGGAAACATATACGTTTCTTAGTTTGCACGCAGTAATGTATCAAAACCCGGTGATTCATTTGTAATAACCCTGTATTTTTTCTCACTGAGCGTAATGTAACGAAATGCTTCTGAATGTCCCTGTAATTAAACAATTCATCCGATTTTCATATAATTTGAAATGACATGACAAAATTGTGCAAATATTACGTATTTTAACTTTCGAACGATTCGGTTTGGCAATTTTCTGTTATATGCGGACAGATGGACGGAGTAAAGAACGACTAGAGGTGCTACGTATTTTTATAATTACTAACGCACCTAAAAATGAAGCAAAACAAGAAAAATACTTTGTTGGATGGAATTGCTCTATTCTAGAATTGAATAGAAACAAATGTTCTATTATGAAGGCTAATAATTCCCATGTATGAGCTAGTTAATATTCACTTTTTAAATTTAAAAGCTGAAATAGTTTAAATTACTTTAGCTTTGGCAAGTATACTTTTTATAAGTCCAATCTTACCAAATATATAAAATGTTTTATTTTGTTAAATTTATCTTATTTATTATACAGGCAACTTTTACATGCAGGAATTTATTCAGGCAATATATTTATATACATGGCAAACATACATCAAATTTGTAGTGCTCAGTTAAAGGCAAGTTATGCAAATACACATAACGAAATTTTTCATGACAAGTTAAAATCAAGCTGGGCAGGTATCATTTGGATGCTTATACAAACTTGTAATCTGTCAAGTTTAATGATCAACTTTAAACTGTCAATTTTCTTGTCATCACAATACAACTTATAAGCTGATTTTGATATGTCGGGGGAACTGGAGCACATTGATTCTTGGGACATATTGATACACCCCCTTTGCTGCTCACAAAGGTCATTACAGGAAGTTTCACAACAGCTCCGAAAAATGATGCTAATGTACACAAACACATACAGAGCGTCATGGCATGATTCAGTAGTTTTATGAAATGGCGCGAGTGATGTAGTGTTTTTGTTGGTCAAAAGTAAATTTGACTTGTACAATTGCAATGGCTTATTCAGCTGTTCCAGTATTTTCAACCGAAAAGATTACTCTCCCTGGTAAGTAAAACTACTCTTTATCAGTTTCTCCCTCTTTAGTGTTAGGTAAATTATGAAGAGTTGGATTTGAGATTCATGTTATTCAAAATGGCTACAAGGAGTACATTGGTACAGTCTATGTCAGGGCACATTGACATGTATTAATGTATAGCTACAGACAACCTAAATCCTTTTCTAGTTCATGTGTTCATTATCTTTTATCATTATTATTTTTTTCCATACACTCCTTAATCCAACCATTTCCCACCAACAATTTCTAATATTAGTTTTTATTGAAATGAAATAGCTCCAATTTTTTATATTAGAATTTTTTATAGTGTTTTACAGTATAACAGAAGACGTATGGCGTTACCCAACAGTTAGTGGTGTAGAAGTAACAAAAGAAAAGGGCGGCAATCTGGTAAATCTCGAATTTATACTGATTCTCCAGAAAAAAAAATCTTTTCAACAAGAGAAATGTTAAAGAAGAGAAACAAGCTGCAGCATAGCAAAGGAATAGAGTCAAAGAACTGAACGCAAAAATGCTGCTAGGGATTGAAGATACCAAACTTTTAAAGCGACTGACGAAGAGAATAAAGGTGGAAGAATTATATTCATCAGATGAATCTGAAACATCCTTAGGATAGCTGTGTGACTCTACATCACATGATTTGAATCGAAGTGACCTGCTAGGTGAAGAAGCAGATACTTTAGAAGATGATACATTTGAATAAGCAGATACTTCTGATAAAAAAAATTATTGATAAAAAAATAATTTGATGATGACATTGTTATAGTGTGGTTTGCAGAAAAAAAATATCGGTTGTTCATTTTGTATGCCAAGCTCATGCAAAAGTTTATTATAATGACCATCTCGTCCGATTTATGAACAGAAAACCTGGTAACTTTTTCAACTTTCCGTAGAAAGGATGGTGGGGTTGAAGTACCAGATATGGAAAAGTTACAAAGCCAATAATCAGATAACGAAAAGCCAAAACATCAGGTCATTATACATTTAATTTTGATTACTTTAACATTCCTTGCAAATAAGTTGTGGGTGATTTGAATTTCTTTAAATAAATATAAAATATTTTGCTAATTCATTTTTTATGGAAAATATGTAGTAGTAGTTATTTTGTCTCTACTTTTCCTAAACCTATCAAAGTACCCCATGAGGTGCATCAATCTACTCCGGGGATGAGGCACTTCAATACAAATGACTTTTTTAGAATTTTTTTTAATTACATGCAGAATTACTACATAAAACAATAATTGTGCCTTTCAATAACGTACTACACTAGTTTTGTTGACACCACATGAAAAACTAAATTGGAATTTCTGTTTTCTGGACAGAAAAAAAATTCTTAGAAAAAAAAACCATATCAATGTACTCCATAGATAACTCTCCAGCGTCTCCCTCCCCTACCCCACCGCAACTCATGTGGCAAAAATTAAGATAATAGAATTATAAAAGAATTTCTACAATTTAAAACGATGTTTTCTTTCTGTTTTATCAATTAAAACTAAAATTATAGCTGCATCGTTCGAATTTTTATTTCGTAATATTAATCTCATCTTTAAACATACAATATGAACAAAAACTTAGGACAACAGAAATTAACAGCAGAAAAAAAATCATTTTTAATATTTAAAGAATGTACTATTCAAATTCCAATATAAAATGAATAAGAAAGAAAAAAAATCATTCGACAAGCATCGATTATGAAACACTTTTCAACACCTTCAGAATAATGTTGCAAACTTCACCATTCAATAAAATTAAATAGGATGCCTAATTGAAGCATTTTGAAACACATTAAAATGTTTGAAACCTGTAAATAGGAATTTCAGCAATTCCTATTTACAGTGAAAAAATTATCCAGAATCTTTGAGCTCTGCATATGACTTACAGATTTGTATATTTAAACTATGCATTCAAAGATTTACTTTACACTTTTTTCTTACACATCAAAATGTTTCTAAAATCTATGCTTGATATTTAGTATTTTATGCAGGGTTATCGTTGCCGCTCACCATTGCGCCAAATCGCGATAAAATGCTTCATTTGGCGAATAAATGAACAATCAGACTCACCAAATTGCGAGGGCTCAACTTCTGCTCCTTTTTGTGTGTAGTTGCAATTGAAATTTTTATTCACGCTACTGTACGATTGATGTCACTTTTCATATTCAATCGCACCGTGCCATTTACATTATTATTTATAGAGATACCGACTCAACAAGTTTAGTAACAGCCAAAGACACAGAACAGTTTATACAATATTTTCTCCGTTGTTAAATTATTACTATCTCTGCGCCGGTACAATTACAACCAAAGTTACTCGCATCAAACGCTAAATCGACAAGCGTTTTGCTGAAATGCGGCGTTGAATTTGCCATTTACCCTTCAAAGTATCATTGGTCAATCATCAATTTTTTTTTTATCGATTATAATCAAAATCTCATCGCAATTTAACGCTAAAAGAACTTTTGAAACACTTAGTCATTTAGGAGACATTTGGAATGTAGTTATTAATAATTTTTGTAGCATATAGTAGAATTTCCATTTTTAAGGCTATGATAAAAAATTATGGTATTTCAAAACACATCACAGAAATAATAATAATAATAATAATAATAATAATAATAATAATAATAATAATAATAATAATAATAATAATAAAGAGGATACAATAAGAGTTGAAGGCAGATTTTTCAGTATTTCACACCAAATCTATTTTTCTAAAAAAAAATTTCATTTGGCTACTGTTTTTTATTCTTATTTGCCAAATCACTAATGTTACTCAAAAGCCAGCGAGAACCTTGATTTTATATGTTAGGAGCTGACGAATTGGGAGTAAAATTTTAACCTTTCCTATGAAATTAAGCATGGATTTTAAAAATATTTTGAAAATTGGAAAAAAAAAGACATATTCTTTAAGAAGAGAATGCAGAAAAAAAAGAAGATAAAATAGTAATTTCCTGATAAGACATTTTAAATATAAGAATGTATGAAATGCCCGTAGACTTAACATTATCGAGGGGAATTCGGATGCTACATGGCATATAGCCTTGGTGAAAAAGTAATCTAGGCATAAAATGCAGGGCGTCCATAAAAAAACTTCTCCTATATAAGAACCCCTAGCGACCTAACCGCTCAACCAATCGAAAAGAAATTTTAGATATACTTATATAAAGGTATGCACTCGAGATCGTGATGATTTAAAACAATAAAGCTCTCACGGTTATGGTTAGAGTGCCGACAGTACAGCCACTTGAAAATTTCGAAATTTTCGAATGCCAGCACCTATTTTTTATGCACATATTCATAATCGGATTGAAAAACCACAAAAATGGCATTGGAAGGATACACGTGCGAGAAAATTTCTAGCGTATAACACTTGCAAAAATGATTGTTGTAAAGGACCAATGACAATGATTTTCAATAGAGATTTTTTTTAACCGACTTCAAAGAGGAGGTTATGATTTCGACCTGTATGTATTTGTTGTTCACGCATAACTTTTGCAAATATGAACCGATTTTGATAATTCTTTTTTTGTTTGAAAGCGTATGAGGCCCATGTGGTCCCATTCGAATTTCATAAAAATCTAATAATTAGAACTTTTAAAAAAATGAAAACTTTAAATTTCAAATTCATTTTGAAGCAACCGACCAATTAGAAGTGTTAATTTTGCATGCTTTTATGTTACACTTACATAGACACACGATCTTTTCACTGTTAAAAGTTTGAAGTTTTTGCTGCATCGTCACTCCACCGCTTTTATGGAATATCTCTATTTTGACCAATGAGAATTCACCATAATACAATGAAGTAATCATTTTCTATAAAAGCGATGGATTGACGATAAAGTAAAAGTTTCTAATTTTTAATAGTGTTCAAAGTGCAAAATCCTAACTGGACGAGGGCCAGGATTCACATAAATTTTGCGCTGTTTGCAAAACGAGATTTATTAACAAGAAAATTTATTTAAAACATTGAAAAATTTGCTAAAATTCATGCTTCTGATTCGTTAATCTAGTTTCGCTAACAGCGCAAATTCTACCTGGATTCCGGACAAGTTCTCTTATGCAAGAAACCGGAAATATAGCATCTAGGGGATATAGTGTGGAAATCGGCTGTCTATCTCAGGGCGTGTTCAGAACAACTTACAAAAGTAACCAATGTTACCGACCGATTGTCGGGCAGTACGAAAGCAAATTGCGGCATCAATGAAAACTATTCTGTTGAAATGTAGCTGACGTCACACTTCGCTTTCATTTTCATTTCGTACTTGTCTACAGTCGGTAAGTGGTCGGTAAGTAACCGGTAAGTTGTGCTGAACACGCCCTCTGTAACACTTAAAAAAAGCACTAAAATGTTCTATTCTTTAAATGTGCAACAATGCTAATGAAATTTAAAGATAGAAGCGACATCTGCAGGACATTTTCTAAAGATGCAAGAATTATTGCTACACTGTTAAAAATCTGCTGCATTTTGCTGCAATGCACTCCCCTGCTTGTATAGAAAACTACTTGGCCGTGAAATGGAGCTTTCTCATTGGTTGGAATAGAGATATTATATACAAGCGGTGAAGTGCGTTGCAGCAAAATGCAGCAGATTTTTAACAGTGTATGCCGGATTCAGAAAGTGATTAAAGTACATTGCTATGTGCTAGATTTACATTTGGACAAATATAAATGACGAAAAATTTTGATAAGCTTACCATTAAAGTTAAGCTAGTTAACTTCTTTCACTCATAAAACAAACTCGTTCAGGCGACTACCGCCAAGTTCTGGAATAAAAATTCTTAAATTTCTTTAAATTCTTAAAACTTGTGGCCGAGTGGTTAAGACAACACGCTGCTAATCTCTTGAGAGCGTAGGAGACTGTGGGTTAGAATCCCACTGGCTCCGTTGTACACACTCTTTATGTGTAGCTCCCGGTTGTACTTTTCTTGTGTCGTAACATTTCCTTGTGCTATCTTGTCCTTGTATGTCCACGAATTTGTAAAATAATGTGGATTATGTATTTATGTCTGTGTAGAAATAAAGGATCATTCGGCGTACAATCGAATTCTAGCAGAAAATCATCATCAAATTTTATAATAGAAAATGCCTAGCATTGCGATACATTGTTAAAAATTTAACTTTTGCTGCATCGTCACTCCCCCGCTTTTATAAAATATTTGTCGTTTGACCCATGAAAATGCTCCATGATAGGCTGAAATAATCGTTTTCCTTAAAAGCGGTGGAGTGAGTTTCAAACTTTTAACAGTTTAGTTGGGACAAAAGCGTCCGCGAAAAAAGTATTTGGGCATCGAATGCTGTCACACTCTTATAGATGCAGCTAAGTACAGGTTATAATTTTCGGATTCCTCGTCGAATCATCACCGCTCATTTCCGATACCTTTACTGCATTTATAGGAATTAGATTGTTGTTGTTTATCTATTGAATCACAGAGCGATTTTTGTTAAAATCTTTCTTTTTGCTTTTTCTGACTGAAGGAGGGAGTACTTTTGACTACACTAGAAAAGCATTTTACTATTCATTGATATATGGAGTCATTCTGCTGTTTACTCATATATTGAAGCGCTTTGCCGCGCGCTTCTGTGTAAGGACACTTTACTTGAGGCATTGTCATCTTTCGATAACCACTTCCGATGTCCGTACGATTAGATGTTGACTTTAAGATTTCATGAATGCGGTAGCTTTTCGTCGTGCCAGATCTGAAGAAGTTACCACATCCAGAAAAACCTAAAGATTCACAACGGTACTAACCGATACTGTGTCTTTTGAAAAGTTGACAACAAACAGTGACAAGTAAAGTGAATACATCAGAACTCAGCAAGGTGCGTTGATTAGTAATGCGTTGCAAAGAGCCATCATATGTCAGTACACATAATTATGTATTACGGTATAAATAACTAAAAAGTGGGAAATAAATTTAACTTTTTCAAAAAAATGTATAACCGACTCCAAAAAAAAGCGCTAAAAAGAATTAAATAATTCTATAAAATTCTCTAATGACAAATCGTTATCCAATAACCACACATTGTCTACCATGTACCGGTATAAAACGATTAAATTTAATATATAGAATTTAATATCCACCAAACATAGATTTTCCAGAGAATATTTTCTACAAGAGATTAATTTACATATTTTTGATTTAATTTTTGAATATATACATATAAAAAGTAAGGAATTACTTTTTGAAGTTGGTGCCAAACTATCTTAAGTATAGTAAAAATTGTGGATATATTATGTCTAGTACCATAAATAAAATGGGGAAATCATTATCGATTATGATTGTTTGGCACCAACTTCAAAAAGTAATTCCTTACTTTTTATATGTATATATTCAAAAATTAAATCAAAATTATGTAAATTATTCTCTTGTAGAAAATATTCTTTGGAAAATCTATGTTTGGTGGATATTAAATTCTATATATTAAATTTAACCGGTACATGATAGTCAATGTGTGGTTATTGGATAACGATTTGTCATTAGAGAATTTTATAGAATTATTTAATTCTTTTTAGCGCTTTTTTTTTTTTGAAGTCGGTTATACATTTTTTTGAAAAAGTTAAATTTATTTTCTCGTGTGAACTAAATAATATTGTAAGATTTCTTTTAAAATGTATTTTTAAATTGCGCTTGCTCATACATAGTGAACATTAAAATGTAATTATTTGTTTTAGAGTGTTCAATATAACATTACATGGGAACTGATTAGGATTGAGTGCCACGATAATACACAAATAATTTTAATCATACGTGTATCGCTCAAACGTCACTTATGGTTTTTCAATGTGCTGATGAATTTGCGCCGGAAAAAAAATGAGTTGCCATTCGAAAATTTCGAAATTTTTTTACTGTAACTGTAACCGTGAGATCTTTATCGTTTTAAATCATTATGATATCGAGTGCATGTCTTCAAATAACTAAATCTGCAATTTCTTTTCGATTGATTGAGCGGTTAGGTCACTAGGGGTACATATATCAAGGAAGTTTTTTTTCTTTATACATATATATATATATATATATAACCATCCTGTATATCAGTTAATATTAGAAGAAAAAATACTCTCATTTTTCAACACTAGTCCGTGACACTACTCAAATGTCAATACACTGGTGCCTCAGGGGACTATTTTTTAATTACTATTGGCACCACTTTATCAAAACAGAAATCCTTAACACAAACTTGACAACATTTGCAAGGGAAATATATTTCAGAATATGTATTAGAAAAATACTGGTGCGAACAGAGTATAAAAATAGCCTCTTGTGGCAGCACTAAAAAAAAAAATCTGACAAAAAAGAAAAAAAATACAGTACATTCAAGCATTACTTTTTTATTTTTTTAGACAATGTTTTGTTAAAAGCTATTGAAGCGGCAACTGTATTTGACTTTGATCGAATAACCCTTTTAATTCGGATTTTGAGCTAAGCGGAAAATGAATTGGGAATGGTTCACTAGAAATACAGCCTGTCTGTTATATAACTAAGTGTAATGAAATATATCGATTGTGGGACATGAAACTTATGATATCACTTTCTATGTCTTTTAGAATATAGATCGATACACAGCAAGGACAAAATATTGCTAACTGTTATTGATGAATCGCTTTAAAATAATTTTGGAAATAAACTGCACGACCGCCATGCTTTAAAATGTAGTTTTAATTATACACTTTTATACATCCATTAATGAGTTTATTTAAATAAGACATAGATAAAACATAAAAGATAATTTTTTTAAAACATTTTAAATATAAAAATTAAAAAGTTAATAATCTTAAACCAACATGTTTCGCTATACCGTAGTTTTCCTCAGGGTAACTTTTTCCAATGTCAAGAATCTCAAAATATTTATAGATTTTAAAAGGCGTGCGTTCCTAATTAAAGTAATAAACTTTATTAAAAATCACCATAGAATAAATTTAATGCATTGGACGCGTCTGGAGCTAAAAATAACAGCTCGTCATCAGCTGAAGTAAATACGTGTCCGTAAGGGGACAAGATCAAAAATGAATTGAAAGATAGACGGTATAGATTGCAAACAATGCGATACATGGTGCTAATTGAAAGGAGCACATGCTAAAGATGAAAGTGTTACCAAAATTCTAGAAAAAAAATGGCAATGAAAGAAATACACAAAATTAAAGTAAAATAATAGGAGTAAAAAAAAAAAAAAAAGAATATCTTTTAAAAAAAATGAAATGAAAAATTGAAATACAAGAATGAAGAATGGAAGACAAGAGGGAAAATAATTATAATCGTAATTTACATGCTGTAGAGAGGGAAGGTTGGTTGGTTGATTTTTGTCGTCCGATTATCTACGCTAGGGATATAGGACCAGGGGGAGTGCCCTCCGTGGGGGTCTTTCTAAGGGAACCTAACCCGTATTTACGCAAGGTTCGAAGAAAACCACGGAAAACTCCGAACGGTTAGTCCGACAGCCGCGATTGGGTTCGAACCCAGCACCTGCCGTCTACCAGTTGAGAGGTCCCAACCTCTCGGCCACTGGTGGGGCCTGTAGAGAGGGAAGGAGATGGGGAGAGATCACCGACAAGATTATCAGAATTTTTAAAAATAAAACATTAATAGTTAGCATCTCTGTCGTTGATATTTGAAACTAAAACAAACCAGCGCACAGTGGGACAGAAAGCCTCCAAAGTTGACAAAAAATAAAATTTACTTTGAACAAAAAATGCACATTAAACATTCTTTTATAGACTTTACGTAATAAAATTTTAAAGTTTTAGATAAGCTATAGAGTAATTTATTAATTAATTTACAAACCTTTTTTAATATTTTTTGTACAAAAATTAGTTTAAAACAAGAATTTAAGATAGTTTTATACAAATTAAATATTTATAAATTATCCATAATATCGCATTCAAAATGTAAAAAAACTGAGTTTCCAAACACAATTAATAATTTAAATGATTTTCAAGCATACCTTAAAGTGAATATTAGCGACTCGTTTTGAAGGAATGAATCCACCTATCTCAAGCAAAATGTATGTATATAAAAAGATTTGAAGGAAAACTGTTTCTTCTGTTTTAGTAGTAGCACACGCTTTCTGTTTTTCTGTCTTTTAGATTTTAAACTCATACATGTCACGTACACTAACGAAGATGTAGAACTAGAATCGCGTAACCGTTTTCCTCTTAATCTTTTTGATCGTCCAGAACACATTTCAAAACGAATACGAAGACAGGCACGTTTGATTTTCAATGACGTTTTTGTTTATTTTTCAAATTGAAGAAATGAAAGCGATTTGCCAAGCCACTCTTTATTAATTCTAAAGCATTTCTCTTGTCTCGATAGACTTTTGCCCATCAGAATTTATTTTAAAATTTAAAACAATTTCACTTTTTTTAAGTCTATAGAACTATTTGTTCATAGATTCTTCGATTATGGAGCTCTTATACCAAAAAACCAAATTATTTTTAAAACGTTTTTTATTTAACTCCTTTCATGTTAGTCAGTTTTATTTAAATACATTATTTTGTAATAAATAATGCATTTAAATTCGTCTTTAACAAAAAAAAAATTGTATAATCAACCCGCACACTAACAAAAATTTGAGGATGACTAACTATAACAATGACCATACAATTAAGAAGAAGCAAGATTTTTTGAGATATTTATCCTCCTAAAACTCAAACCTAATAGAAAAATTTATAATTAACACTTAACTCACCTTAACTCATAACTAAAATCTTCAATGTTTGTAGACAATGTTATTTTTTTTTTTTTTTTTTTTTTTTTTTTATATATATATATATATATATAAATTTCACCACTGTATGGGTCATTATACCTATAAAAATCGTATTAAAAATTAATTGAAAGTTAATGAATTTTTATTCATACCTGTAGTTGAAGAATCCATAGTCAAAAATATTATTTTTAAATTATTACAGCAAAATTAACACATGAATGTTGAAACAAAATTATTGATTTTTTTCATTCATTATCAAACTGCGGAATGCAGTTTAACTTCTTTCTTTAATGACGAGCAACGTAACTTTGCGCAATTTTTAATGCTACGCAGATGTTTTTTGACATATGCTCTATTAAAGTGAGGTATGTCGTTAGTTCAAAATAGAATTTCATTTTTTCGGTTTTGCCAGATTTGAAGGTTTTTTGCCTCATTGTGCAGCGTTGTAAAGAATGTTCTTTATTTCCTACATCTGTCTTCTGAAAGAATAACTTTAATAGTTGTCATAGATGGAATGTTAAAATTTTAAAACTTTCTACATACTTTTGTACATACTGTGGGACAGGGGCGTTCCAGCAGTATCCAGCGCCTGTGTGCAGAACTTTAGTTGGCGCCCTTTAACCCCCCCCCCCCCCTGTATACACTATATTGCCATTGATTATTGGACACTTGCGATTTTAAACATTTTACTAAATATCTAGAAAAATACATGAGGAATCATCTCGAAACTCTTAGTGTATAAATATAATAGTATACGTCACACATCTCCGTGAAGATTTTTTACCGAAACTCCATATGGGACCGTCAACAAATTAAAAAAGAATGAATATCTTTTGAATAACTCTGTCAAAACTAATGTAGCAAAAGCGCTTAAAATCTAGATTATGATTGAATGCCTTATTGTAATACACTGTGTTCATTTTTATGCAAATAGCATGCATACTCGCAGAGTAATTAAGGTTTTTATAAAAATGGCCCCAAATTTTTCTAAGTTTTTCCCTTATAATTTTCAGAGTTCTTAATATAAAATAATATTTTTTTCAGAAAATATGACAAACAACATTGCACACAGTATCCTGTAATCAGAATTAAAAAATAATAAAAATTGTATGAAAAATGAGTAGGTTTACTAAATAATTTTTTACTGCGCATGCGTCAAAGATATCAAAATTTCATTTGCATATTATGTTAGCTAAATGTATAGAGCAACTTTTGAAAAAGTCTCAAAATTATAGCTTGAAAATAAAGTAATCGTCTATAGAAAAAGGACAAAATCCATTGTTTCCAAAATGAAGCAAAAAAATGAGGGATTTTATCCAAAAGTAGTCGTAACATCCCGTATTGTGTATTCTATATTGACACTAATCAATGAATATATGGATACAACCCCTCTTGTTTTTGCTTCATTTTGAGAATAACGGATTTTCAACTTATTCAATTGACGATTATTTTCAGAATTTTCAAGTTATGATTTTGTGACTTTCACAAAAGTTGCTCTATACATTTAGCTAACATAATATGCAAATGAAATTTTGATATCGTTGACGCATGCGCAGTAAAAAATTATTTAGTAAACCAACTCATTTTGTATACAATTTTCATTATTTTTTAATTCTGATTACGGGGTACTGTGTGCAATGTTGTTTGTCATATTTTCTGAAAAAAATATTATTTTATATTAAGAACTCTGAAAATTATAAGGAAAAAACTTTGGAAATGGAAATTTGGGACCATTTTTATAAAAACCTTAATTACTCTGCGAGTATGCATGCTATTTGCATAAAAATGAACACGGTGTATTACAATAAGGCATTCAATCATAATCTAGAGTTTGAGGGCTTTTGCTACATTAGTTTTGACAGGGTTATTCAAAAGATATTCATTCTTTTTTAATTTGTTGACGGTCCCCTATGGAGTTTTGGTAAAAAATCTTCATGGAGATGTATGACGTATACTATTATATTTATACACTAAGAGTTTCGAGATGATTCCTCATGTATTTTTCTAGATATTTAGTAAAATGTCTAAAATCGCAAGTGTCCAATAATCAATGGCAATATAGTGTATTAGTAAAAGAAAAACACTTGTCTTTACTCTGTATGCGTTGGCAATGGCTAAAATAAACTACTATACATAGAGGTCTAAAAAATTGGATAAGGACCGAAAATGACAGATTCAAATGAACCTGAGACTCAGATTTTTCATTTTTTGATAATTAGCCGAAATATTAATTAAAAATCACAATGATTATCGCAGATTGGTGAGCTCTCTTTTTTCAAAGTAATCATGTGCGTGGATTTTCTCAGACGTTAAGTAGACCTTCATACTGAAGAAAACACGGAGTTCAATTTTTACTGCATTTTGAAATTACAATCACCGAGTCCCCGCAGAGTTACAAAAAAATAAATAAATAAATAGATCAATAAATAAATAAAAATAAAAGAAGAAAGAAAATTGTCTTGTATTTCTGATTCTAATGTCTTTTGTTACTATTTCAAAAAACATTTTTATTTGACCCAAATAAACAAAAAATAATACCTATAATACATTCTCGGTATTTTCTGATTCTAACGATATCCCTGGTTTAAAAAAAATAATAATTACTATTAAAAAAAAGTTAACGTCATTTCGAGGGTTTGGCAGAGATGTTTTTTCTCCGAGCCAAGTGTTCTCAAGATATCGTTTCTCGTTTAAGAGATATGATACCATTGAACTTTAGATACCATTTCGCGTTTTTAAAAAACGAGAGGATGGTACATATTTGGCATTATTTATGTTTTATCAAGAATTTTTGGTCAGAATAGAAAGTTTTATGTATCTAAATTCCGGAAATTAAATGCAAATTCAAGGTTTGCTTGAAAAACTAAACCTGGCTGGGGACAGCAATCCCGGTGTACGCCGCCAAAAGAAGTGTACCCCTTAAGGTTAGGTTAGTTTGGTAGGATTTTCATTTAAAAATGAAAAATCATTCAAATTCGAGGTTGCATTCTGCCAAAGGCAATGCTGCTGACAATATTAGATTTGTTTGGAAAATTTTCATTTAAAAATATATAATCAAATCAAACCAGATAGTACTTTGTACGTCCAGTATATGGTGCTGCAGATGTTTTCGCTGCTGCCCTCCCCCCCCCCCACTTTTAAGGCAGGCAGGTTGGTTAGTATGGCATGAGAATTTAAAACTCTTATTTTCATTAATCTATATTTTTTTCGTTCATAATTCTGTCCTTTTGCAATTCTAACCTCTTTAGCATTTAAGGCCCCTGTCCTCGCTCGAAAAAAAGCTTGCGAGCTAATGCTATTCCTATGGGGAAGCATTTTTCTAATAACTCTTTCGCATTATGACATTTTTGAATATATTTTTTTTTTAATTGGATAGCTTAGGTGCATGCCGACAGCGCACCTTTTTTACTTTTTCGATTTTGGTTACAGATATTTTTTTTAAAGCACTTTCAGTTTCGAAACTGGTTTTGAAAGTGAAACTAACTTTGTAAAAAATATCTGCAACCAAAACCGAAAAAGTAAAAAAGGTGCGCTGTCTGCATGCACCTCAGCAGGGCTCCCAAATGGTCTGCGAACTGAATACCAGTATTTTTTAACAGAAAATTTCATAGTAGGTTTCTATAGTATTTGTGCTAAAACTCCTCTTGTTATAACCTCCGAAGGTGGTTTTTGCGCACTTTGCAAGAAAAATATAAAACGAAAATCCTTCTAAGAAAATATTGATGTTCAATTGACGGACCATTTGGGAGCCCTATCTCAGCTATCCAATGCAAAAGAAATTTTCAAAACTGTCAAAATGCAAAAGAGTTATTAGAAAAATGCTTCCCCATAGAAATAGCATTAGCTCTCAAGCGTTTCCTCGAGCAGGGACAGGGGCTTTAAGGTTATATGCTATGATAATAAGTGCTCATTTGAATAATTTCAATTTTATGTTCTGATTGCAATGAACAAATTTTACAATCATCACACTCATTTATTCCACATGTGATCGACACGAGCGACCCGCCTTTCCCTGCATGCAGGGAAAGGCTGTTCTTCTGAATCTTTGAAAAAGTGAGAAGCTTTGGACATTTATAGCCAAATTTAGCCTATTTTCCTCATCTTCTTCCCCATAACAAAAATTTTGTCAGAATATTGTTAAATTACTAATGTATCTTTTTTTTTCTTTTTCAAAAAAACGGTTGTATGACTGGACAGAATGCGGCAAATTTTTAATAGTGCTGTTGATAAAAAGTATTTGTTCTGCTCTGAAATTTAAGGTAGTAAAAAAACACAGTTTTTATTCAATAAACAATAGATTCTATAGAATTGATCATTTGTAGAAACGCTGAAAAAAGAAAAAAGAAAAATGTATTGTTTTCGCCGCCTAAATTTGACTTTGAGGACAAAAATCGTACCGTTAAACCTATAGTTCGGAATCTCAAAACCTTAATAAACAGCTGATGCTTCCTTTTAATCAGTTAAGATTTTTCCATAGCTGACCCCATTCTCTCCAATCTAAAACCTCTTCAGTGAACAGCATATTTATACAATTTTTGGTTTTACATTGTTTCACTACTAGAGTTTTCCAACGTATACGCATCTCTTGCGGATACCATGGTGGTGCCCTTTGAAGGTTTTCTTGGCTGCTCATTGGAATCTTTTCTCTTACTAGCTAGTCTTTAAATTGAAAAGAAAGAAAAAATCATCGGCAAGCAGACATTATGAAATGCTTTTCAACACATTCAGCATAATGTAACACAATTAAGGATGTATTTCGATTCAAACTGCTTATTTTCCGATTTATTTTTAAATTCATTTTTACTCTTTTATGCATCAAAGTGGCAAATTGTCTTATTTAGAAATTACAGAAGGTGCCGCGATTGTCGATTCTTTGACAAATGCAGAAAATATTGCAAAAAAAGCAATCAAAAACGACATTTTGAACCGATTTTTCCGAAGCGGGAGATTTATGAACGAAAAAAAGGTTCATACTGAGAAGATAATTGTTTATAAATCAAAATCTAATAAATTGAGCGTAAAATGACATCACACGGCACCTTATATGCCTCTTCAAAAATCCCCTCAGCAAGTTTCATGCTTCTACTTTTAAAAATGTGTCTGAAATTATATCAGAAAATTTCGAGCTGTTGAAGGTGGAAATGCGTTTTTTCAAATACACCTTTAAGGGTGTATTTCGATTCAAACTGCTTATTTTCCGATTTATTTTTGAATTTATTTTTGCTCTCAAATACACCAAACTTTCAAAATCTCTTATTTAGAAAGTACACAAGTTGCCGTGATTGTCGATTCTTTGATAAATGCAGAAAATATTGCAAAAAAAGCAATCAAAAACGGCATTTCGAACCGATTTTTCCCAAGCGGGAGATATGAGAACGAAAAAAAGGGTCATGCTGATAAGGTAATTGTTTATAAATCAAATTCTAATGAATTCAGAGTAAAAAGACATCACACGGCACCTCATACGTCCCTTCAAGAATCCCCTCAGCAAGTTTCATGTTTGTACTTCTAAAAATATGTCTGAAATTGTATCGGAAAAATTCGAGCTGTTGAAGGTGGAAAAGCGTTTTTTTCGAATACACCCTTAATAAGTTGAAACAAGATGCCTTAATTGAATCTTTTGGAAACGCTTAACACATTTGAAATTTTAAATCGGTAATATTTTATTAGGGTTCTTAACATTGTTACTAGTGACCGTTATTTAGTGCCATTAATTTGTTATTTAGTGATTACATTTTCTGCCCTCTTTCCAGAGCCGGATTAAGCACATCTGGGGCCCGGGGCTACTAGGAATTTTGGGCCCCCTCCTATGCTATTGGCAATCTGGAGCCTCCGACTACAATACTGAATATCATCCCCTCCTCAAATACACACACCTTTGTTTTGTTTTTTTAATCCTAAAATACAAATCTTAGATATTGAATATGTATAATGTTAATAAATTTTTTTATATTATCTTTAATGGTGTTCTTAAGTTTGCCTTTTTTCTGCGACCTTTTGACTAAATTCGCGCTTTTCTCGCAAACTTTCAATGAAATTCGCGCTTTTTCTGCCATCTTTTGACAAAATTCGTGGTTCTTTCTCAAGATTCGCGTTTTTTCAGTGATCCTTTGACGAAATTCGTGTTTTTTTCTTTTTTCTTTTTATTTTATTTTATTTTTTTTTTTTTTAGCAGTTTTTGGTTTTTTGTTCTTTGTCGCGGCTCTTTTTCCAGGATTTTTTGACTGAATTTGTGCTTTTTCCTACAAACTTTTCAAGAAATTCTGCCACACTTTGTCAAAATTAACGGTTTTTTCATGATTTTTTCTCAAAGTTTGCATTTTTTTGGCAAACCTTTTACGAAATTCGCAATTTTCCAAGGTTCTTTGTCAAAATTCATGTTTTTTCGCAATCCTTTGACAAAATTTGCTTTTTTCCGCAATCTTTTGATTAAATTTGCATCTTTTCCTGCGAACTTTTCAAGAAATTCTCACTTTTTCTGCAACACTTTGTCAAAATTCACGTTTTTTTCAGGGGTGATTCTGGATGAAATTTTTTTTTCGGAAATCGGCGGTGGAGTGGGGGGGGGGGATCATGAGTCCCCTTTCCGGCAATCGTCAGACAAAATCTGCGTTTTCCCGCTATCTTCAGACGAAATCAGCAATATTTTAGCAAAATCGGCGATTTATTGCGATCTTTTGCCGAAATCGGCGGTTTTTTCCGCGATCGTTTGACGAAATCGGCGTTTTTCCATGTTTTTTTAAGTGAAATCATCGTTTTTTCGACGATCTTTAGACAAAATTTGCATTTTTACGTGATTTTTTCTCGAAAACGGCGTTTTATTCCCGCGATCTTTTGATGAAATCGGCGTTTTTTCTGTGATCTTTTGATGAAATCGGCGTATTTTTTCAAATATTCTTTTGACAAATATTTTTAAGCGATCTTTTATCGAAAACGGCGTTTTTTCCCGCGATCTTTTAACGAAATCGGCGTTATATCCGCAACCTTTAGACGAAATCGGCGTTTTCCCGCGATCTTCAGAAGAAATCAGCGTTTTATCTGCAATATTTGGTGAAATTGTCGTTTATTCCGCGATCCGCACAGGAAATTCGCGTTTTTATCGATCTTTTGACAAAGTTCGTTTACAAAAACATTGATGAAATCGTCGTTTTTCCACGAAATATTGACGAAATGTATGCTATTTCGGCGATCCTTTCACGAAATTTGCATTTCTACGTAATTGTTTTTTCCGCGCGCAAAACCGTACAAGTTGGCAACTATGCGGAACTGATAGCCCAATGTCAAATTTCGGAAGAGGATGCCTTAAATTTTCTGAAATTTCGGACGAGAATCACCCCTGGTTTTTTTCACGATCCTTTGACAAAATTCGCTTTTTTCCTGCGATCTTTTGAATAAATTTGCACTTATCTTGTGAACTTACCAAGCAATTCGCGCTTTATCTGCCATTCTTTGACAAAGTTTGCAGTACTTTGAACTTTGACGAAGTTCTTGGTTCTTTGTCAAAATCCTCGTTTTTTTTCACGACCCTTGACGAAATTCGCGTTTTTCCGCGATCCTCTGTCGAAATTTGCATCCCCTCCCCCCCCGCCCATGCTTTGACAAGTTTCGCTCTTTTTCCGTGAACTCTTGGATAAATTTAAGCTTTTACTGCGATCTTTTAAAGAAAACCGTATTTTTCCTTTCTCCCTTTGATAAAAGTTGCGTTTTTTTTTTTTTTTTTTTTTTTTTTTTTTTTTTTTTTTTTTTGCCATCCTTTGACGAAATTTGCATTTTTTCTGCGACCGTTTGACAAAATTCGCACTATTTTTTTTACCTTTTTTACAAAATTCATGCTTTTTCCGCGACCTTTTGACGAAATTAATGTTTTTTCCACGGCCTTTTGAAGAAAATTGCGTTTTTCTGCAATCTTGATTAAATTCATTCTTTTTTTATGAAATTCACGCTTTTTTTTCCATTTCATTTCATTTTCATTGCCCCTTTTGTTAAACCTGGAAATTTTCAGAGATACAGATGGCAATTCAAGTTACGTTGCAAAAAAAAAAAAAAAAAAAAAAAACGATTTTGCGCAGCTTTTACACCCCTGTAATTGTTTTAAACAAAACTTTGGTACAAATTAAGCCTCTGCTGAGGGCCCATGACTGGTTGGGGCCCGGCAGCCCCCTTAGCCCCCCCCCCCTTAATCCGACTATGCCTCTTTCACCTACATAGCTTTTGCGATAGGTTTTCTCTCTGAAATATAGAATTTTAAATTTACTATGATTTATATTATTTCTGCAAATTATTAGATAGTTTCTGAGTTATAGGTCGTAGGAGATTTATGGATACCATCGTAAGTGTGATGACTGATAATGGGTTTTTTTTATTTTTTTATTTAACGGCGCCGCTTCTTTTCGTCACGTGACGAGCGAGCGAGAGAGAGTGAGGAGAGGAGGGGGTACGGAGAGAGAAGTGTGTGTATCGTAGGTAAGGAGAGGACCTACGAATGTTTTGGTGCAGGTAAAAAGAAAAAAAATATTATTCGGTAATATGTATAGATGAGTGCTAAGGGCACGGGTTTAAATGTTAAGGGAAAGAAGATTTGTGTTTGAAGATTTGTAATTGAAAGAAATATGAAATCCGGATATATACATATATATATTTAATTGTGTATGTGTTCCAACTTCTGTTTTGTGACGTCTTTGTGTGCTACATGTTCTAATTAAACTTTTGTTTTTCGTCGAAACCTCTTGGATTATTTATTTTATTTGGATATACATTTTACACCTGTGTTCCGCAGAGTAGTGTGATGCAATAGCGTGTATGACAGTGAGATGTATGTGTATTATACAGACACTTGTGACGGATAAGTCTGTCACTATTCATGGCCTGGCACCGCATGAGAAACTATTACCCATATTTCCTAACAGTAATTTTCATCTTATCTATGACAGAATTTCTGAATAATTTTAGTCAATTGCTATTAAAAAAAAAAAAAAAATAATGAAATTTAGCCTTAGTGGTAATAAAGCTTTACTATGCTCTACCACCTACCACTACTACAGTAAAAGAATTGTGGTGTATATTTTAGCCATGTGAATTATGGCGCCTTTCATTGTTCGCAACTACATGAGGTGCGACTCTCTTTATTAAAAGGCTGGACAAGCCTGCGTCTAAATCACTTTTAAGGCACTCAGAAGTAGAATAAAACGAAATAAATAAATAAGAGAAATGAATATTTATAAATACATTTGTAACATGCAAGAAAAAAATCAGATGCCAAGTAAATGTAATACATTTTAATTTTAGTAAAATTGAGATTTTTTTTCTTTGTTTTAAGTATTTCCTCTCAACTGAAATCTTTGGCGCTCTTATTATTTCGGCGCCTGTGTGCGCCGCACACTTTGCACACCGGGTCGGCACGCCCCTGCTGTGGGATACAATGAATTTCTTCGAGCTGTTTTTATTTTTTTTAATCTATCATCGCTATTTTTTGGGGGTGGATTTTGCATTCAATAATAATATCCCGCAGCCTATAATCTTGTAGCCTGTTGTATTGAATGAACAGTTGATTTCATGAAACAAATTGCAATAATAATGTAGAAGCGATCTAAATTGAATAAAAAATACCGAATCATATAGCATTTTTCTTACACTAAAGGAATTTTTTTTCACTGTTAATCGAATGTTCATCCAATCTGAACTTTGTAGTTGCGAATTTCATTTTGAGATTACCCACAGAAAAACTTTATTTTAAATGTTGAATATGTCTGTTGAATTATGTAAATTTCGGGATATTCAATATTAAGACCAATTTGAGAAGATAGGCTCGTCATCTTTTGCCAATAAAATCTTTCATAATGAAAAAAAGAAATACCGAATAGAATTGTTGTTTTCGTTTATGATTATGACAATTTTAATGATTAAAATATATGAATAGTTCTTTTTCTTTCTTTCTTTCAATTTTTTTAGTAATTGCTCATTTGAAATTATTTCACGTTCGTAACAACGTAACAGAAATTTAAAATTGTAGTAATTAACAGCAAAAAAATATTTTTTTTATACTAAATATTACACACTTCATTAGACTAACTAAAAATAAGAAAAATCCTTCCAAAACAATTAATTCAAGCACATTCGAACGTATTTTTAACAATATCTTTTTTTATGTCAATTGAATTTGACTTTTATCTAAGTTGCACGTAAAATAAATTCATACTATCTTAATCTATGTTAAATACCTTAAAAGTATCGTAAGTATATCATTAACATACTTAAGTATGTTAATGATATACTGATTTTAATTATGTAATAAAACTTTAATTTGTAGATAGACACTTATGACAAAATAAACTACTTGAAATTATAAACGATCTTATACGATTTAAATAATCTTTCCCATCCCTTTCATTAATTAGTGCTGAAATTAGAGCAATCGCTAAGATTTTTTTTTTTTTTTTTTTTTTTTTGCTCTGTACGTCTTTAAGTATCTTATGGTAATAAAAGAGTACTCGATACTTAAAATATTTTTTTTCCCACTTTTAATTGCTATGCTCAAAAGTTACACCATTAACAATTTCAGGTTCAGCGCTAGTCGCCCCACACAAAATAAATAAATAAAATAATAATAATTCTTGGGTAAAAAAATAATCAAAGCACATTCATGCACTCTTTTTTTTTATCTTTTTGAACAAAAGGGATTTTTTTATGCCCAACGAAGCGACAACTTTATTGGATTTCTATCAGATAACCCTTTTAATTCGGATTCAACCGAAACTAAAAGTGAATTGGGCAACGCTTTTCTGTCTATCGATTATAGCTAAAGTGTGGCGAAATGTATCGATTACGGGAAATACAATTTCGTTCCCACTTCGCATCTATTTTTTGCACATAGATCAATGCAGTGAGCGCAAAAAATTTTTAAGTAACTGTTATTGAGGTATCATTTAAAAATACTTTTGACTTTTCATCAGTTGATTTTTCCTTGAAATTTCTTTTTTGAAAGTGGTAACAGGCATAGAAGAAAGTAAATAAAATCAGATTTAGAAATGCATTACGTATTGATTAAAAATGTCTCAGAAATTTATTTATGTATACTTTAGTACTTGTTGTTTTATACAGAGTGTCTCACAAGTCCGTAGCTGATGTTTACTGTTGTACTATAAGGCTAATATCAAACAAGAACTAGGGGATGTGCATATATAAATTTGGGAGGGAGGGGAGGCATTTAAAATCGTAAGATATCTCTGGGGAAAAAAGGGAATTTGAGTTTTGATAAAGATATAATTTTTTATCCAACCAAACTTTTCTTTACATCCAAATAGTCTGTTACCTGTTTTATTATAATTATTTTTATATGTTTTTGTGAAAATACAAAGCTACTGTTAAAGCCATTAAGTGTTTATAAAATCGTTTCATTCTAAAATTTGGAATACCCCAATGTTTGCCATTCCTTTTTTTCCTCCTTATGCGCATATAATTCCCTGTTAGAGAAATAAGGAGCATCATATATAGAAAATTATACATGCGTTTACTTGTAAAAAAAAAAAAAAAAAAAAAAAAAAAAAAAAAAAAAAAAAATTTCGACTGAATTTGAAGTTTGATGGAAGTCATTGCAGTAGTTATTGAGATAGAGCTGTTATGTAAATCGTAAAAAAAGCAGCATACCAGCGCCACCTGTTGAGCGATTTACACCAAAAAATAATCAGCATCAATCTACACTATATGTTAATAAAAGAGTACGCGAAACTTGAAACTATAGCAATTAAAAGTACTTTTTTTTTCCAATTCTAAAAAGTTACACTATTAACAATTTCAAGTAAAATGCTGGCCGCCCCCACTCAAAATAAATAAATAAACATAATAATAATAATAATAATAATAATTCTTGGACAAAAAAAATCTTTAAAACACATTCTCCCACTCTTTTTTTATCCTTTCGAACAAAAAGGATTTTTTTGTGCTCAACGAAACGGCGATTTTATTGGATTTCGGTCAGATAACTCTTTTAATTCGGATTCGACCGAAACTAAAAGTGAATTAGGCAACGCTTTTCTGTCTATCGATTATAGCTAAGTGTGGCGAAGTGTTTCGATTACGGGAAATACAAATTTGATCCCACTCCGCATCTATTTTTTACACATAATAGATCAATGCAGTGAGCGCAAAAAAATTGCTAAGTATTGTTATTTAGGGATAGGTTTTAAATACTTTTCATTTTTCACCAGTTGAATTTTCCTTGAAATTTCCTTTTTGAAAGCGATAACAGGCAGATAATAAAGTAAAGCAAAATCAGATTTAGAAATGCACTACACATTGATTATACATGTCTCACAAATTGATATCTGTATATTTTAGTACTTGTTGTTTTATACAAGGTGTCTCACAAGTCCAAAATTGCCGTTTAAGTTTGTATTATAAGGTTAATATCAGACAAGGACTAGTTGCTGTGCATATATAACTTTATCGATATAGGGGAAAGGGGGGGGGTCTGGCATTTAAAATCGCAAGATACCTCTGGGGAAAGGAGGATTTTGCTTTTTGATCATGTCATTTTTGATCCAATCAAATTGATCCAAAGATAGGACTCTTTCTAAAATAGGATGTCATCACCACGGCAATCTAGAATCATGACCTGTCATGGAATATCACTGGATTCATTACACGTAATAGGATTGAATAGAATGAAGAAGACTTTATTAATATCTTTTTAAGTTTTGATATAATTTTCATAAAATTGGAAGAAATTCGACGAAATTCTGCAAGAATTCTATAGAATAAATTTCAAACGAACAGGCAGACGGATGGACTAGCCGACGTTTATAGGTGCTAGGCATTTATAAAGTTCCGAATGCATAAAAAAGTTCAAAACAATTTTCAATTTCCTCAATGGGACTTGCCGAATTTATATCTTTGCATTTAAAAATGCATCATAAAATGTATTAGAAAGTTTCGCATTATTGAGCAAGTAATTTGAAAACCGTCTTAACTTTAGTTTGAAAAATTCTATCGCACTATAAAATGATAAGTTTATAATCGATTTTTCAAAGTTACAGAAATATGAAATATCTCCATAAATCAAGGGAAACGATCATTACTGAGTTATAAAGTCATGTGAAATCGTCCCTTGTGTTCATTAATACGTTCAGAATCACTTTACCTCTGAACTGAACAGACCTGGCGGCGAAATCAGAAATCAACTGCGGCTGTATAATTGGATACACTTCATTCCGAAATCCCTCCGGCCGCAAATAGTCGCAGATCATCGCCGTGAGGTTGAAATCAAAGAGTGAAAATTGGGGAATATTGCAGAGTTTAAACAGCATCGATTCAGAACAGATGCAACTAGAACTTTGTTCAACAAAAGAGGGTGGCTTTTCTTAATACTCATAATTAGATAGAAATGAAGGCAGTGAAGGTAGAATTAAAAAATATATACGGGGGGATTCAAATATTCAATTTAAAATAAATTGAACAGTTTCGATTATCAGTAAATAATGAGAAATTTGAATTAAGCTCGTTCAAAATAATTATTAAAAACATAATTATAAAGTAATTTTTTTAACGTAAGAAGACATGAGGATATGTTGTATCTATAGCGTCAAAATGAAATAACGCGTGGTTTAGATGAATGTACCGCTCTGTTATAATAATTTTTAAAAAAATTGAAAGTAAATTTAAAAAGTGCATATAATTGTGCAAGTGTTTTTTTTTTTTTTTTTTTTTTTTTTTTTTTTTTTTTTTTAACAAGTACAGTTTTGATACTTAAAAAACCAAAGGCAATTTTTTAACAATCTTATTTTTACATGAAAGCCTGGATCTTAATATACTTCAGTATGATTTCCGACTATAGTATTAAGCCACTTATCATATCATAAGACCTTTTGTAGTCCATCCTCATAATAATTTGTAGAGTCCTGTTCTAACCACTTCATCACTGCTTTTCTGAAGCCGTCGTCATCGTTGTGGCGCTGACTGCCAAAGGGATTCTATAAGTGCAGGAACAAGTGGTGGTCACTTGACGCGATAGTCGTTCAGAAAAGGACTCGTGCGGTTTCATGTCAGAGGAGTTAGTAAATTATATATTTTTGTATCCACCACAACAACAGCACCTCATTTATCCATGATACTTTCGAAACGAGTTAGTTTATGGCTGCCATTTTGGAAAATGGCCGACATCGCTGAGTTTGGGGGTCCTGTGGTTTCATGTCAGCGGACATCGTAAACCATACATTTCTGGATTCATCACAACATCAGCATGGCATTTATCCATATTTTCAAAAACAGGGTAGTTTATGGACGTCATATTGGAAAATAGCTGCCGTCATTGAGCCAGGAGCTGGTGTGGTTTCATGTCAGTGTATTTCTTAAACCATACATTTTATTTTTGGATTCACCACAACATCAGTATAACATTTAAACCATGTTATTTTGAAAATCAGAGTAGCTAATGGATGGTTTATTGGAAAACTAGCAGGCTATGCCCGCTGCGCTGGTCAGTATTTCAAAAAAAAAACCGTGGATGAAACGAACTGGTGAATTTAAGTTTGTATTTTAAATAATTTGGACATCCAGCAGCACCTTGCTCATTGCTGAAAACGATTTCGACACCACTGTGATATTAAATTATCTTAAACGTTGCGCAAAACCAGCTATTTAGAAGTAACTATTTTAGTTTATTACTAACAGTGCACATTTGGAAACGAAATGAGACCATTATGGCAACAGGATTTAAAATTTTCCCTTATCTGAAGAAATATTAATTATTACAGTTGTTACCATGGTACAACTTCTGAAAAATTTCTTCACAACTTTTCATTATGTGAAGCCAAGAACCCAAAGCTACTCCCACCTAAAAAGTTTATGTATATATTAAATCTTGTCCGCGCGATAAAAGGCACAATTATGCAAGAATCGTCTTCAAACTCGTCAAGTACATTGAGATGGTTAATATCTCAGTGGGAATAGCAACTGAGCAAAATCGGCCCAAGAGGGTGGTAATTGGGAAAGGTTCAAAAATTTGAATACCATCTTAACATGGCTTTGACAAAACCAGCTCTTACAAAACAATAGCAGGAAAAAAAATAAACATTTTTCGATACAGCAAGTTGCCAACGAAAAAAAACACACACACACACATCTAAATTCTTACTACAACAATTACTTTATTATTGCAAAATTTCCTCCTGAAAAATGAAAACAAAATTATTTGCTCTTTCGTATTTAAGCATTTTCTCTTTAGTTATTTCAGATAAAATATGTAAATTTGTATAACTTGGCGAACGATTTGGCGAAATTGGTTGATGTGATAATCAAGTAGTAGCAAATTTACACTTTTCATGTTTCACAAAAGATTCCTACACAGACATCATATACGCAATAGGTTTAACACGATTTTCTTGCGACTACAATGTGGCAAAATCCTCGTTTCACAATACCAAAGAAATTTATATATATTTTATTATTTTCTATCATTTTAAACAGCAATTAACAATTAATAAAAAAGTAACTGTAGAACAAAACAACAAATATCATTTCAAAAAAGAAAATGGAAGTAAGTTTTGAGTTTGAGTGAACAATGCTTTGAGGTCTATAGCTACAATGGCTGTTACCTCGAATGATCCATAATGCACAGAAACAAATACAGAACACTTTATTATTACAGGAAATACAGTACATACATTTTTAAATACACATCACAGGGACAATACAGACACCTATGCCGCTAGCTGGTCTCGAACCAGGGTCCAGCGGTGTGGGAGGAGCTGACGCTACCAACCACGGCACTAAATGAAAGCAAATAAGCAACTTATCATCAGATAAACAACTGTAGCTGGATTACCATATGAAGCAAATAATGCCATTTTGGCGCCAGTGAGATACCTCGATGAGTATATGACCAAATCTGTGACAAAATTTCCATATTTGGAAAAAACTTTAATCGGTATTTATACTGCATTTTCCCTACTTATGTATAGTGAAAAAACTTTGACACAGATGTCATGTATGCACCACATTAGCGCAATTTTTTTCTGGCGCCAATTTGGAGAACTTGGTTTTTAATTACCAATTTCATAAATATTTTTTAATTATTTTGTATTATTTGAAAAAAAAAGTTTAATTAATAGCTATGGAACAAAATGATTTATATTATTTTAAAAACAAAATGAAAGTTAATAAATAGTTTATTAATAAATAAACAACCATAGTCGGTTTACCATGCGAGGCATAAAATCGCCATTTTGTTTCAATCATGCGAATGTGGTGCGTATATGACATCTGCGCCAAAACTTTAAAAAGTTGCAATTAAATTATTTTACAGTTTGGATGAAGAAGGCATTTATACTAAAATGTAAACATTATACGCATTTTTTTTTTTTTTTTTTTTTTTTTTTTTTTTTTTTTTTTTTGCTATAACTGCTATTTATATATTTACAATTAAACATAAAAAAATATCCTAAAAAGGCTCTCACACATTTAAAAGAGAGTGAGAGAATTTAGTAATTGTGAACATCGTTCCGGCTTATGCCTTTTTGGTATAAAATCGCATTGTTTGATGACAAAAGTAAATTCAAACACCCAAATAAACAAATAACATACAATCAACAGATAAAACCATTTTTAAAAGTAATTCTGCTATTTTGTCCCGTAAGACACATAATGGTAGAATTAGATTTAAAAAAATATTAAAAAAAAAGAAAAGAAAAGAAAAGAAAAAGGTTACTTACGTTTTATCTAATAAAATATTTAAAATACACTTTTGTTAGCCTGCGCGAAAGAGAATAGCGAAATATTGATTGAAGAAATACTGAAGAGGAAATGGTTAATTAAAAAAGACTTGTAAATTTTATTCAACAGAAACTTTTTATCTCAAAATGCTGAATTTATCAATAGTAATAACGCATAATTGCATAAATTTCCTTTGAATTGCAAATTTTTCCTTTAGTACTACTTGCTTATACCGTCGACCAATTTCGCCAAATTATACAAATCGCCAAACTATAAGCCAGATTATATAGATTAGCATAAAATTTCATTTAAATAACGAAAAACAAATTAGCAGAGCATATATAAAAGTAAAAATAAAATGTCGAATTAAAAATCACTTGATGACATAATTAGTATTTATATTATGCTTAATGTCAAGTGAATGTGACATTTACGATCATCCATTATTGACATTTAATCTTGGAATTTGGCGGTAGACTTTTAATCGATGGGGTAATCTTTCCTTCTGCAGTTTTTAAATTTTAAAACTGAAATTTTTCCTGTAAGTGAAATTGATGAAATGGCGCAAGAAAAAATAAATTAACAATAAAACATTTGCAAAAAGAAATAAAAGAGTTATACTCATATCTATATAATTTACTATTGAATATTAAAATATACTCTAAAAATTATCTTCACTTGAAAAAAAAACTAGTTGGATGTGTCAATCCCAAAACTTTCTTCTATCTCATAAGTACATTTTAATATTAAAAAAAAAAAAACGTGGTGAGCCCAAAGTTACCCACTATCGAATTTCCTCGAACATTTGTCCTAGCCTAATGAGACTCTGGTATCCGAAAAGCCTAAAATGCAAAATTTAATTAATATTCTGAGAAAATGAGCTTAGTAGTGCCTCATGTTGGGTAATTTATACTAAAACCTAATAAGCATCTATTTACGTCAAGACCTAACAGAATCTGAAATTTGATGGAATTTCGTCCATTAGTTCTTGAGATATAGTTATAACAAAAAAATTTGCAAAACGTAGCACAGCAACACCATATCTTGGACAATTTATGCCAAAACGTAAAAAAGCGTCTAATTATATTATTGTGTAAAAGGATCTGAAGTTTGATGAAATTCTGTGCATTAGTTCTTGAGATATAGCTAGTTTTAAAAAAAGTGTAAAATATAGCACAGCAGCACCATTAGTTGAAGGATTTATAACAAAACGTAATCATCGTGTAATTATGTTATTAACCATTTGAAAAATGGTTGTTGTTTTCGGGAGAATGGACCCGATGATGTTACCACTTTTGAATGATGTTACCACTTTTGAATGATGTTACCACTTTTGAATTTAAATTAAATTCTTTATTTTTAGAAGAATTTTTATTTGAATTTAAATTAAATTCTTTACTTTTAGAAGAATTTTTATTTGAATTTAAATTAAATTCTTTACTTTTAGAAGAATTTTTATTTGAATAGTAAATTAAAATGGTTAAAATCATTGTAATAAAGGAGAAAACTAACAAATTTAAAAATGGGTAGACGGAAATTAACAGATACGGAAAAAGCCGAAGCCAAAGAAATGAATGAACGTGAATATCGCATTCAATGATATTAAACACAGTCAACATGTATAAGTTGCTTATTAGTTTGGCGATTCGTATCATTTGGCGAAATTGGTCGACGGGATAACTGAGTAATACTGTATTTGGTTTGGCGCAAAAACGTCTTTCAATGCAGAAAATGATAAAATCAAAAGATTATTGAGCCGCTGAAAACCAATTACGTGTTGAAAGGCGATCACGAAAAAGGAAGCAATTTAATGCCGAACCGATTAATTGTAAAACATCATGTCGCCAGGGCGACCAATCCACTAGCCATGGCGTTTTACTATCGGTCGGTTCTAACCAGGAAAATTTGAGTGCCAATAGTGATTCTAACAAGCCGGAAAATGTTATAGCTATTACTCTTGATTTTCCACCACCTAAAAAGAAAACTAAAAAGCAATCGGCTTGGGAAAAACTGGGAAAAAACTTTTTTGATTCGATGTCTGATGGACCCATTCACAGATGCATGTGCTGCGATCGATTTTGGTTTAAAACCTCCATCACCAAAATTCTGCTCTGTAAAATCAAACAATATATGCCAAAGTCTTACAAGTATAACAGTATATGCCAAAGCTGTATTTTAATAATGATTACTTTTGCACCAACAATGTTAAATAGTTTGAAATGTTTCTTTCGTCGCCAACTTTTATGCTTGGCGACAATAGAGTGATATAACTTAAACGAACCGTACCTTCAAATTGCAGCATGTATAAAGTCATTTATAGCAGTGGCACGGATAATACACAATAAAACAACTGGTATTTAGCTTAAAATGATAGATGAATGTTTCGAGTGAAACATTTTTCAAATGGTTGGGGTAATTTCTTAAATTACAATTATTTTTTTTTTTATGTCATTTTGTAACAAAATCTGAAGTTTGATGAAATTCTGTGCGTTGGTTGTTGAGATGTAGCTATCGGAAAAATCGTGCAAAATGCAGCATAGCTGCACCACCTGTTGCAAGGTTAATACCTAAATGTAATCAGCGTCTAATTATGTTAGATAATCTAGTGTAACAGAATCTAAAATTTGATGAAGTTCTCTGCATTAGTTCTTGAGATATGGCTATCGCAAAAATCGTGCAAAATGTAGCATAGCAGCGCCACCTATAGGGCAGTTCACACCAAAACCTTATCAACGACTATGTATCTCAAGGTATCGTGGAATCTGAAGTTTGGTGAAATTCTGTCCATTAGTTTTTGAGATATAGCTATCATGAAAATCATGAAAAACGTGGCATAGCAGCGCCACCTGCTGGCCAATTTACACCAAAACTTAATCAGCGTCTATGTATATCAAGCGGTCACAGAATCTGAAGTTTGGTGAAATTCTGTGTATTAGTTCTTGAGATATAGCAATCCTGAAAATCATGAAAAGTGTAGTATAGCAGCGCCACCTGCTGGCCAATTTTCACCAAAAACCAATAGGCACTAATTCATATCAAGGTCTAACTGAATATAAAATTTTATTAAATTTCGACCACTAGTTCTTGAGATAGAGCGCCCACAAATTTTTTGTCACATACAGACAGACACACAGACAGACAGACAGACAGACAGACGGACAGACTCACAGACAGACATTTTCTAAAAATAGTCAAAACGTGTTCAGGACCTTCTAAAACGTATAAATCCGTCGAAAACTGGAAGTCGAAAATTTTCATGAATCCAATACTTTCTTCTTGTAAAGATAGAAGAAAGTAAAAACATTATTGCGACCATTAAGAACCTAAGTCAGGCATTAAGTTAGTAGGGCATTTTCGGCTTAAAAACACATTCTTTGGCGACAAAAGCAAGATGAAAATTGTATAGAAACGAACAGTAGTAAGTCACAACTTACAGTGTCTTTTACAATTAGATCTGCTTTTTTTCTGCTGTAAGTTATATTATACGGAAATTCGGTAAAAAAGAGAAAGAAAATAATAAAAAGGGAAATAACTATCATTCAAAACTCATTTAATCAATTTCTGAAATTCATGTTTTTATTCTAACACCAGGGATAAGTCGCCAAAAGTTGAACCAATTGTTATATTTCGCGTTAATTTATTTTTTAAGCATTACAAATATTTTTTTCATTTCCAAGATAAATATATTTTTATAATATTACGCCTCATTTAAGAGCCCACAATAGTCACAGGAAAAGTACAGAAAAAGACCCGGATGACCATGTAAAGTCTATGGGAGCGTTCTTTTCTAATATCTCGTTCAAATTTTAATATTTTGACATGATTTTTTTTGCATAAAATAGTTCAGGACGATCCACAACCGGGCTAGTTTTCACGTTTTCGATTTTGGTTATATATTTTTTATATTATGATAGTTTCAGTTTCAAAACCGGTTTAAACCGGTTTTGAAAATTAAAGTAATTTTTTAAAAAAAATCTAAAACCAAAATCGAAAAAGTAAAAACTAGCCCGGTTGTGGATCGTCCTGAACTATTTTATGCAAAAAAAATCATGTCAAAATATTAAAATTTGAACGAGATAATAGAAAAGAACGCTCCCATAGACTTTACATGGTCATCCGGGTCTTTTTGTGTACTTTTCCTGTGACTATTGTGGGCTCTTAAGCGGTCTTTCTTTATTATTATTAATATTGTCAGTAGTTATTTTCTGCTATTATTTGCAAGATATTTGTAATATTTCTAATAGATATAGCCATTTTAATTCTTTTAGCAATAGGGCAGTTCATCGAATGGCAGCGGTCACGTGATTTTCATGTTTCTCTACAAAACTGACGTCATCACCCCCAATGAAGCGGGAGATTTGGCGTTTTTTTTTTTGGCGATTTTCTGGCAACCTCGTATATTTTTGTTGACATATTATAGATGTAAACAACAAATTATTATCACAAGTTACATGAAACATCACATACTATAATGTATTTCAGAATAATAATTAAATCAACGTGAAAAATTATGATTATCAATATTTAAAAAATGTATATTAGATAAAAAAGTTTCATAAGCAGCTGTAATAAAAATAAATAATTGTAATTTAAGAAATTACCCCAACCATTTGAAAAATGTTTCACTCGATACATTCATCTATCATTTTAAGCTAAATACCAGTTGTTTTATTGTGTATTATCCGTGCCACTGCTATAAATGACTTTATACATGCTGCAATTTGAAGGTACGGTTCGTTTAAGTTATATCACTCTATTGTCGCCAAGCATAAAAGTTGGCGACGAAAGAAACATTTCAAACTATTTAACATTGTTGGTGCAAAAGTAATCATTATTAAAATACAGCTTTGGCATATACTGTTATACTTGTAAGACTTTGGCATATATTGTTTGATTTTACAGAGCAGAATTTTGGTGATGGAGGTTTTAAACCAAAATCGATCGCAGCAGATGCATCTGTGAATGGGTCCATCAGACATCGAATCAAAAAAGTTTTTTCCCAGTTTTTCCCAAGCCGATTGCTTTTTAGTTTTCTTTTTAGGTGGTGGAAAATCAAGAGTAATAGCTATAACATTTTCCGGCTTGTTAGAATCACTATTGGCACTCAAATTTTCCTGGTTAGAACCGACCGATAGTAAAACGCCATGGCTAGTGGATTGGTCGCCCTGGCGACATGATGTTTTACAATTAATCGGTTCGGCATTAAATTGCTTCCTTTTTCGTGATCGCCTTTCAACACGTAATTGGTTTTCAGCGGCTCAATAATCTTTTGATTTTATCATTTTCTGCATTGAAAGACGTTTTTGCGCCAAACCAAATACAGTATTACTCAGTTATCCCGTCGACCAATTTCGCCAAATGATACGAATCGCCAAACTAATAAGCAACTTATACATGTTGACTGTGTTTAATAGCATTGAATGCGATATTCACGTTCATTCATTTCTTTGGCTTCGGCTTTTTCCGTATCTGTTAATTTCCGTCTACCCATTTTTAAATTTGTTAGTTTTCTCCTTTATTACAATGATTTTAACCATTTTAATTTACTATTCAAATAAAAATTCTTCTAAAAGTAAAGAATTTAATTTAAATTCAAATAAAAATTCTTCTAAAAGTAAAGAATTTAATTTAAATTCAAAAGTGGTAACATCATTCAAAAGTGGTAACATCATTCAAAAGTGGTAACATCATCGGGTCCATTCTCCCGAAAACAACAACCATTTTTCAAATGGTTAATAAAAAGGAAAATCATGCATATTACAGTACGCATATTCACATACATTACTAAGTATAGTAACTAAATATTTGGTTATAATTTTTTTTTTTTTTATTGTTAATATTTAGGTTTAAAGAAATTTAATTTCGCAGTTACTAGGTTTTGATGTTATAGAAAAAAAAAAAAAAAAAAAAAAATTGTAATTTAAGAAATTACCCCAACCATTTGAAAAATGTTTCACTCGATACATTCATCTATCATTTTAAGCTAAATACCAGTTGTTTTATTGTGTATTATCCGTGCCACTGCTATAAATGACTTTATACATGCTGCAATTTGAAGGTACGGTTCGTTTAAGTTATATCACTCTATTGTCGCCAAGCATAAAAGTTGGCGACGAAAGAAACATTTCAAACTATTTAACATTGTTGGTGCAAAAGTAATCATTATTAAAATACAGCTTTGGCATATACTGTTATACTTGTAAGACTTTGGCATATATTGTTTGATTTTACAGAGCAGAATTTTGGTGATGGAGGTTTTAAACCAAAATCGATCGCAGCACATGCATCTGTGAATGGGTCCATCAGACATCGAATCAAAAAAGTTTTTTCCCAGTTTTTCCCAAGCCGATTGCTTTTTATTTTTCTTTTTAGGTGGTGGAAAATCAAGAGTAATAGCTATAACATTTTCCGGCTTGTTAGAATCACTATTGGCACTCAAATTTTCCTGGTTAGAACCGACCGATAGTAAAACGCCATGGCTAGTGGATTGGTCGCCCTGGCGACATGATGTTTTACAATTAATCGGTTCGGCATTAAATTGCTTCCTTTTTCGTGATCGCCTTTCAACACGTAATTGGTTTTCAGCGGCTCAATAATCTTTTGATTTTATCATTTTCTGCATTGAAAGACGTTTTTGCGCCAAACCAAATACAGTATTACTCAGTTATCCCGTCGACCAATTTCGCCAAATGATACGAATCGCCAAACTAATAAGCAACTTATACATGTTGACTAAATTTTTATTTTAAATAGCAAAAGAAGAAATAAAAATCACTTTATGATTGTTTAAGTACGCGTATTGTGTTTAATATCATTGAATGCGATATTCACGTTCATTCATTTCTTTGGCTTCGGCTTTTTCCGTATCTGTTAATTTCCGTCTACCCATTTTTAAATTTGTTAGTTTTCTCCTTTATTACAATGATTTTAACCATTTTAATTTACTATTCAAATAAAAATTCTTCTAAAAGTAAAGAATTTAATTTAAATTCAAATAAAAACTCTTCTAAAAGTAAAGAAATTAATTTAAATTCAAAAGTGACCACATCATTCAAAAGTGGTAACATCATTCAAAAGTGGTAACATCATCGGGTCCATTCTCCCGAAAACAACAACCATTTTTCAAATGGTTAAAAAAAAATTGTAATTTAAGAAATTACCCCAACCATTTGAAAAATGTTTCACTCGATACATTCATCTATCATTTTAAGCTAAATACCAGTTGTTTTATTGTGTATTATCCGTGCCACTGCTATAAATGACTTTATACATGCTGCAATTTGAAGGTACGGTTCGTTTAAGTTATATCACTCTATTGTCGCCAAGCATAAAAGTTGGCGACGAAAGAAACATTTCAAACTATTTAACATTGTTGGTGCAAAAGTAATCATTATTAAAATACAGCTTTGGCATATACTGTTATACTTGTAAGACTTTGGCATATATTGTTTGATTTTACAGAGCAGAATTTTGGTGATGGAGGTTTTAAACCAAAATCGATCGCAGCACATGCATCTGTGAATGGGTCCATCAGACATCGAATCAAAAAAGTTTTTTCCCAGTTTTTCCCAAGCCGATTGCTTTTTAGTTTTCTTTTTAGGTGGTGGAAAATCAAGAGTAATAGCTATAACATTTTCCGGCTTGTTAGAATCACTATTGGCACTCAAATTTTCCTGGTTAGAACCGACCGATAGTAAAACGCCATGGCTAGTGGATTGGTCGCCCTGGCGACATGATGTTTTACAATTAATCGGTTCGGCATTAAATTGCTTCCTTTTTCGTGATCGCCTTTCAACACGTAATTGGTTTTCAGCGGCTCAATAATCTTTTGATTTTATCATTTTCTGCATTGAAAGACGTTTTTGCGCCAAACCAAATACAGTATTACTCAGTTATCCCGTCGACCAATTTCGCCAAATGATACGAATCGCCAAACTAATAAGCAACTTATACATGTTGACTAAATTTTTATTTTAAATAGCAAAAGAAGAAATAAAAATCACTTTATGATTGTTTAAGTACGCGTATTGTGTTTAATATCATTGAATGCGATATTCACGTTCATTCATTTCTTTGGCTTCGGCTTTTTCCGTATCTGTTAATTTCCGTCTACCCATTTTTAAATTTGTTAGTTTTCTCCTTTATTACAATGATTTTAACCATTTTAATTTACTATTCAAATAAAAATTCTTCTAAAAGTAAAGAATTTAATTTAAATTCAAATAAAAACTCTTCTAAAAGTAAAGAAATTAATTTAAATTCAAAAGTGACCACATCATTCAAAAGTGGTAACATCATTCAAAAGTGGTAACATCATCGGGTCCATTCTCCCGAAAACAACAACCATTTTTCAAATGGTTAAAAAGAATTTAATTTAAATTCAAAAGTGGTAACATCATTCAAAAGTGGTAACATCATTCAAAAGTGGTAACATCATCGGGTCCATTCTCCCGAAAACAACAACCATTTTTCAAATGGTTAAAAAAAATGTTTTATTACTCAACTTATTTACTTTGGAGTAAAGAAAATTTATAATTACAAAAAATATAACGATTGATTGACATATTGCGAGCGGAAATTTGCATATTTATTTAATGCTTCACTTTTAACGCTTATTGTATATTCATCTATTTATATATAAATATTATTTATATAAAATCGTATTTTAATATACTAGGCTGTAATTCGAACTAAAACGCTCCTTTTTTAAAAGATAAAATTGTATTGTAATATATTAGGCTGTAATGCCGAACCAGAACGCTTTATTAACCATTTGAAAAATGGTTGTTGTTTTCGGGAGAATGGACCCGATGATGTTACCACTTTTGAATGATGTTACCACTTTTGAATGATGTTACCACTTTTGAATTTAAATTAAATTCTTTATTTTTAGAAGAATTTTTATTTGAATTTAAATTAAATTCTTTACTTTTAGAAGAATTTTTATTTGAATAGTAAATTAAAATGGTTAAAATCATTGTAATAAAGGAGAAAACTAACAAATTTAAAAATGGGTAGACGGAAATTAACAGATACGGAAAAAGCCGAAGCCAAAGAAATGAATGAACGTGAATATCGCATTCAATGATATTAAACACAGTCAACATGTATAAGTTGCTTATTAGTTTGGCGATTTGTATCATTTGGCGAAATTGGTCGACGGGATAACTGAGTAATACTGTATTTGGTTTGGCGCAAAAACGTCTTTCAATGCAGAAAATGATAAAATCAAAAGATTATTGAGCCGCTGAAAACCAATTACGTGTTGAAAGGCGATCACGAAAAAGGAAGCAATTTAATGCCGAACCGATTAATTGTAAAACATCATGTCGCCAGGGCGACCAATCCACTAGCCATGGCGTTTTACTATCGGTCGGTTCTAACCAGGAAAATTTGAGTGCCAATAGTGATTCTAACAAGCCGGAAAATGTTATAGCTATTACTCTTGATTTTCCACCACCTAAAAAGAAAACTAAAAAGCAATCGGCTTGGGAAAAACTGGGAAAAAACTTTTTTGATTCGATGTCTGATGGACCCATTCACAGATGCATGTGCTGCGATCGATTTTGGTTTAAAACCTCCATCACCAAAATTCTGCTCTGTAAAATCAAACAATATATGCCAAAGTCTTACAAGTATAACAGTATATGCCAAAGCTGTATTTTAATAATGATTACTTTTGCACCAACAATGTTAAATAGTTTGAAATGTTTCTTTCGTCGCCAACTTTTATGCTTGGCGACAATAGAGTGATATAACTTAAACGAACCGTACCTTCAAATTGCAGCATGTATAAAGTCATTTATAGCAGTGGCACGGATAATACACAATAAAACAACTGGTATTTAGCTTAAAATGATAGATGAATGTATCGAGTGAAACATTTTTCAAATGGTTGGGGTAATTTCTTAAATTACAATTATTATTTTTTTATTATTTTTTTTTTAACAAAAGCATGAAGGATTCATTGTAGATGTTATCACAACTTATTTGTGAATTTTACTTCCTTTTTAATTTCTGCTTTTCTAATGAATTTTTTTTTTTTCCTCAATATTATATTTAAAATGTCTGTTACTTCTTTATATTTCTGAATTAGAATTTATTAAATTAGAAAGTAAACCAAATGCTAGAGTAAGACTAATGATATTGAGAAATTCGACATATTCGTACTTTAATATTCATAAGTTAATAAAATGCCAGCATTTTAGAATTCCCTCTATAGCATTTATCACTATTCTGAAGAATTCAGCATTCTTTTAATATTAGCCTGAACAAATTGAATCTGTGCTGTAGATATGTTTCTTAAAATAAATTTGATGGTACAGTTTAAACACTAAAAAATGTTGACAGATTTCACTCAGCAAATATAATTATATAGTATTTCTTTGACCAAAGCTATGAAATTTCTGATGTAATGATATTGCTGTCTCAAAAAATCCTGCATTAATGATCAAGAAGGAATATTACAGTCCCAATAAAAAGAATATCATAACCATAACATTATACATACTAAAATTAATAAAGCACACCTTTTAAAAGATATATTTCTAATAGATATAGCCATTTTAATTCTTTTTGCAATTATAATTTTCGCCAAAAACAGCTACTGGCAACCCTTTTGTCAAAAATAACCGAAAAATACGAAATTTACTACGAAAAATCAGAGTTATCCCTGTAAATTTGAATCATAAACCTTCGGAAAAATATTTCCTATCGAATGATACAATCGGCAAAAAAATCCATCGGGTAGTTTTTGAAAACACTCGTTTGGAAGTTTCAGAACTTCTGCTTTATAATATACTAGCAGGCTATGCCCGCTGCGCTGGTCAATATTTCAAAATCAACCGTGGATGAAACGAACTGGTGAATTTAAATTTGCATTTTAAATAATTTGGACCTCCAGCAGCACATTCCTCATTGCTGAAAACGAATTAGACACCATTGTGATATTAAATTATTTTAAACGTTGGACAAAAACCAGCTATTTAGAAGTAACTATTTTAGTTTATTACTAACAGTGCACATTTGGAAGCGAAATGAGACCATTATGGCAACAGGATTTAAAATTTTCCCTTATCTGAAGAAATATTAATTATTACAGTCGTTACCACGATACAACTTCTGAAAAATTTCTTCAAATTTACATTATGTGAAGCCAGGAACCCAAAGCTACTCCCACTTAAAAACTTTATATATATATTAAATTTTGTTCGCACGATAAAAGGCACAATTATGCAAGAATCATCTTCAAACTCGTCAAGTACATTGAGATGGTTTATATATCAGTGGGAATTGCAAATGAGCAAAATCGGCCCAAGGGGGTGGTTGTTGGGAAGGTTCAAAATTTTGAATACCACCTTAACATGGCTTTGACAAAACCAGCTCTTACAAAACAATGGCAGGGGAAAAAATAAACATTTTTCGTTACAGAAAGTTGCCAACGATAAAAAAAAAAAAAAAAACATTAAAATTCTTATTACAGCAATTATTTTATTATAGCAAAATTTCCTCCTGAGAAATGAAAACAAAATTATTTGCTCTTTCGTATTTAAGCATTTTCTCTTTATTTTTTAAGATACAATTATGTAAATTTGTATAATTTGGCGAAATTGGTTGACGTGATAATCAAGTAGTAGCCAATTTACACTTTTCATAATTCACAAACGATTCCTACACAGACATCTTATACTCAATAGGTTTAGCACGATTTTCTTGCAACTACAATGTGGCAAAATCCTCGTTTTAGAATACCAAAGAAATTTATATATACTTTATTATTTTCTATCATTTTAAACAGCAATTAACAATGAATAAAAAAGTAACTGTAGAACAAAACAACAAATATCGTTTCAAAAAAGAAAATGAAAGTAAATAAACAACTTATCATCAGATAAACAACTATAGCTGGGTTACCATATAAGGCAAATAATGCCATTTTGGCCCCAGTGAGATACTTCGATGAGTATATGACCAAGTTTGTGACAAAATTTCCATATTTGGAAAAAACTTTAATCGGTATTTATACTGCATTTTCCCTACTTATGTATAGTGAAAAAACTTTGACACAGATGTCATGTATGCACCACATTGGCGCAATTTTTTTTCTGGCGCCAATTTGGAGAAAACTTGGCTTTTAATTACCAATTTCATAAATATTTTTTAATTATTTTCTATTATTTGAAAAAAAATTAATAAATAAAAAAGTTTGATTAATAGCTATAGAACAAAATGATTTAAATTATTTTAAAAAACAAAATAAAAGTTAGTAAATAGTTTATTAATAAATAAACAACCATAGTCGGTTTACCATGTGAGGCATAAAATCGCCATTTTGTTGCAATCGTGCGAATGTGGTGCGTATATGACATCTGCGCCAAAACTTTAAAAAGTTGCAATTAAATTATTTTACAGTTTGGATGAGGAAGACATTTATACTAAAACTTAAACATTATACGCATTTTTTTTTTTTTTTTTTTTTTTTTTTTTGCTATAACTGCTATTTATATATTTACAATTAAACATAAAAAAATATCCTAAAAATGCTCTCACACATTTAAAAGAGAGTGAGAGAATCTTGTAATTGCAAACATCGCTCCGGCTTATGCCTTCTGGTATAAAATCGCATTGTTTGGTGACAAAAGTAAATTCAAACACCCAAATAAACAAATAACATACAATTAACAGATGAAACCATTTTTAAAAGTAATTGTGCTATTTTGTGCTGTAAGACACATAATGGTAGAATTAGATTTTTAAAATATTTTTTTTTAAATAGAAAAATGTTATTTACGTTTTATCTAATAAAATATTTAAAATACATTTGTTTAGCCTGCGCGAAAAAGAATAGCGAAATATTGGTTGAAGGAATATTGAAGAGGAAATGATTAATTAAAAAAGTCTTGTAAATTTTATTCAGCGGGAATTTTTTATTTCAAAATGTTGAATTTATCTATAGAAATAACGCATAATTGCATAAATTTCCTTTGAATTGCAAAATTTTTCCTTCAGTACTACTTGGTTATATCGTCGACCAATTTCGCCAAATTATACAAATCGCCAAACTATTAGCCAGATTATATAGATTAGGATAAATTTTCATTTAAATAACGAAAAATAAATTAGCTGAGCATATATAAAAGTAGAAATAAAATGTCGAATTAAAAATCACTTGATGACATAATTAATATTTATATTATACATAATGTCAAGCGAATGTGACATTTATGATCGTCCATTATTGACATTTAATCTTGGAATTTGGCGATAGACTTTTAATCGACGGGATAATCTTTCCTTCTTCAGTTTCTAAATTTTAAAACTGTAATTTTTCTTGTAAGTGAAATTGACGAAATGGCGCAAGAAAAATTAAATTAACAATAAAAACATTTGCAAAAAGAAATAAAAGAGTTATACTCATATCTATATAATATATGATTAAATATTAAAATATACTCTAAAAATTATCTTCACTTGGAAAAAAAAAAAAAAAAAAAAAAAATTATAGCGACCTTTAAGAATTCAGGCATTAAGTCAGTAGTGCATTTTCGGCTTAAAAACACATTCTTTGGCGACAAAAGCAAGATGAAAATCGTATAGAAACGTATATGTAACTCACAACTTACAGTGTTTTTTACAATCAGATCAGCTTTTTTCTGCTGTAAATTATATTATACGGAAATTCGATAAAAAAAAAGAGAAAGAAAATAATAAAAAGGGAAATAACTATTATTCAAAATTCATTTAATCAATTTCTGAAATTCATGTTTTTATTCTAACACCAGGGATAAGTCGCCAAAAGTTGAACCAATTGTTATATTTCGCGTTAATTTATTTTTTAAGCATTACAAATATTTTTTTCATTTTCAAGATAAATATATTTTTATAATATTACGCCTCATTTAAGCGGTTTCTCTTTATTATTATTAATATTATCAGTAGTTATTTTCTGCTATTATTTGCAAGATATTTGTAATATTTCTAATAGATATAGCCATTTTAATTATTTTAGCAATTATAATTTTCGCCAAAAACAGCTACTGGCAACCCTTTTGTCAAAAATAACCGAAAAATACGAAATTTACTACGAAAAATCAGAGTTTTCCCTGTAAATTTGAATTTTAAACCTTCGGAAAAATATTTCCTATCGAATGATACAATCGGCAAAAAAATCCATCGGGTAGTTTTTGAAAACACCCGTTTGGAAGTTTCAGAACTTCTGCTTTATAATATATATGATATGATATGATGTCTAATCCGAAAGATTTTCTTGGTTTTGCATTCTCACTGTAAAACATTTGAGTAACGTTACTCCATAAAATTGGTGGCAGCCTTGCTGCCTCTAGTTTTATGGAGTACTTTAACCAATATAACCGGTGTAACACTACAATGTTACACCAGTAATATATGTTTTAATTAAATTAAAACGTTATACAAATGTTTTACAGTGCTGTTAAATTAATCGGACGATTAAAGAGACAAAAAATAAAGACACGCAGGGTTTAAAAGCTGCAACGAAGTTCTGTCAAAAATTTGCCGCAATTATGAGATGTTTTTTGATATCATGGTAGCATTTCTTCACATAATTCTTGAAAGAACCAAAATCAGTTTGTAAATCAATATTTTATCATATGAAAAACTGGTGGAACCAGAGAGAAAAGTAGAGCTCGATCTAAAAAATGTTACATTTTAAATTCGCAAACAGTTTCAGTCTAAAAAAATGCGTAGAAAAGTAATGGAACCAGATTATCTGTAAAGCTCATGAAATTACCCAAATTTTTGTTGATAGCTGAAAATGTGGACTGAGCTTTACTGGTGCCTTAAAATTAATCAAACAGAGCTGCCAAGTCTCCGGCTTTTTCCACACCAGTATTATTATACAGAAAATGTTCTTATGTTAAATTGGAACAATTGGGCGATTTAAAAGAACACAATTTTCTTTAAGATAATAGTGGTGTGAAAAAAGCCGGAAACTTGGCAGCTCTGATCAAGGATAAAGTGACATTTTTTACACATTCTACATTGAAATCATACATAACCAGTTTAAAAACTTGGGTTCATAACTATAGGTTACTGGGTGATTTGGTAAAAAACGAAAACCTGACGAATCATTCAATACAAAATGTGGAGTAAATTCTATTGCAAAGTTCTTTCATAAATTGAAGTTCAAAAGTCCAAGTATATCCGAAACCTGATCATTTACGATTTAACAGTATATTAAATATTTGTATTCATATACAAAATAGTTATCTACGTCAATTCCTCAACAACCTGATTATATTAATGTTATACTTTAATTATTACTTCATGAATTATATTCGTTTAGCGTTGTGCAGCTGAGCTTCACATAATACAACACTCGATTTACTACTTTGACTAGTAATGCCATTTTGCGTGGATAATTTGATTCTGAAAAAAGGCACCAGTAAAGCTCAGTCCACATTTTCAGCTATCAACAAAAATTTGGGTAATTTCATGAGCTTTACAGATAATCTGGTTCCATTACTTTTCTACGCATTTTTTTAGACTGAAACTGTTTGCGAATTTAAAATGTAACATTTTTTAGATCGAGCTCTACTTTTCTCTCTGGTTCCACCAGTTTTTCATATGATTTCACAACTTTTTCAGATCCTTTTAGAAACTTTATCAACTAACTTCAACTAATGAATCAACCACCCCAATTGACCAAATAATAACCTATTTCAACAGGCCCAACCAATTGCTCCAAGCAAAAACCATCCAACTTAACCAACGAATGACTTCAATTAACCTGCCTAATCAATTGCCAAAATCAGAAACTAAAGCAACCGTTGATTCGCCAGTGTCAAAAGTTTTGGTGACCTCATACTTATTGTTAACCCCAAGATTAAGACCTCGTACTGTATTCTAACAAGCGCTGGCCTCCAAACAAGTCCTTAATCTAAGCTTTATATATAGTCTGATTTCTTGAACTTTTCTGTTATGTCTATGCTTCGCTGGCTTAAAGGCCTACGGAACATTCTATGTCAACTCTTAAACATCCCAAAAAACCGTGGGTCAGGAAGAGTTATAAGGGATGACTTAAAATTTTATATAAACTGTTAAAAGTGAAATTTTCTATGTTTTGGCTATAATGGAAGTTTAAATTAAAAAAAGTCTAAAAACGACTCGTGCAGAAAGAAGATAAATAGTTATTGAAAATGCTATACAATACTGAATAAATTATAAATACATTATAAAATATATAAAATTAACAATACATTATAAAATTCCACAATTTAAATACAAATGTCAAATTGTTTTTCATATGCAAAAATACTTTTCAGTACTTAGGATATAATTACCAAATGGCGTGGGGCGGGGCATATAGTTATGCTGTCACATATTAAATACAATATAAGGAGAGGGCATGTGTTCAAGCAAACGCTTACTTCACCAATCTAACAATTACACTTTTCCTTTAGAAATCAATGCAGCAATATTCATGGCGATGTTGACAAATCGTACAACAGAGCTGTTATTTGTATATCAACGTTTGTGCTGTAGATTCACAATAAATTTTCTTCGAATGACATTAGCTGACTTTATACTGACAAGTAAAAATATACCCCACCACTCAACAGATGCATTAGCTTAAACAGAGAGTCCGTATCTGATATTCGTAATACAGGAGGAAAAATAAAATGCCATTGGTCACATTGTCATTAAAATGTCAAAACAAAAAATGTGACTTCAGAAAAGAAAAAGCAAGTATTATAATGGAGAATACTACATATTCCTTTACGTTCCTGTACCTAAGCACCATGAATCCAATATTATTAAAAATAGACATTAAAATTATCAATAAAAGACATCGAAGGTGAATCAAATCTTTGCTTTATTTTTCAAGTAATAAACCTATTAGATAGAAACGTAGCATTTGAAAATACACTATTGTATTTCAGTGTATTCTAAAGTCTACATGCATTCTTTAAAAGCACTATATGGTAAAATTGAAACTTTTTATGCTGTGAAGAGAGGTTTTCATAGAACATTTAAGAAATATGTTGTGTGGAGCACTGCATTCCTATGCAGTTCAAAACCTTCAAGCTATCTATTCAGCTGTGTAAAATGATGAAAACTAATCAGGAGTAGCAGAACTGACATTACTCTGGTATTTTTTCTAGTACAATCAATGAAATATCCTCTAAATCATTCAGAAAACTGTCGACTTGGGAAATCAAATCATCATTACATCGAAGCCATCTATCTGAATGTGTACGTATGAGAGCGATGTAATGACCGCTATGACTGTATTCCCCTAAGTGAATGATCGCACCAACAACACGATAATGATGAGGTCCTATTTTAGCATTGTTACAATTAAAATTTTGGATTTTGTTGCGATTGACTGGTTTTCCGGGTATATGGCGACGAATTTCTATAATTATGTTGTCCGGCATTTGAATCGTAATGGAATTATTTTCAACAAAACTTGAAATATGACAAGTTGGACACTGACGACCTTCAACCGGTTGCCAATCTAGTAGAAATTGGTTAAAATCTGTGATGTTATGAAGTATGAAAGGCAGTGCAAGTATTGGCATATATTCAACATTGAAAAAAAAACTGGGGTCACATGCTTTGCAGCGGAACCGATTTTCAACAGTAATTTCAAACATGTGTATTAGATTTAATCTGTCTAACAGTGTGCTGATGAATTCTAGCGCACATTGTTCCCCATCCTTATTTTGAAATGGTGAGCCCATTGCTTTTCTGACCTTTGATGTAAACAATTTGCGCTTATTACCTGTTTGTTTTCGGTTTTCGTATTGTTGGTACAAAGTGTACACAGCTTTGCAAACTGAGTTTCTACTATTCTGGTATGAAATACAGGCGTTTCGGAAGTCAGGCAATAAAAACAAGACTTGACAAGCAGCGTTTGAATAACATACTGTTCCAGGGTTTTTGTTATCGAACTTGGGCCATCTAATTTGACGATTGTTGGCTCCAGAATGTACGGAAAGATCTAATTTTGTTCTTTTTGCTATTTGTAAAGTTTTATTAGCTTTTCGTTTTCGTCCTGGATTTTTTTCTTTTAAGCGATAAAGATCTTCAGGCGAAATCATTTTTGGCTTCATTGCTTGACACCAAATACGATCGGGTACCCAGACTAATTTTTCTTCATTTATAACTATATGGGGCTCTGTGGAGTTGAACTGTTTTCTCAAACGGTTAACTTCCATAACGCAAAACTTATTTGCATTTGCCTTGCTTGGGTCAAAATTCATCAGGTACAATCCAGATAACGTTCTTATCCTCGATAATGCCACATACATCATGCCATTTTCAAATACAGTATTTCCCACATCCGCAATAACTTGATCTAAACTCAAGCCTTGTGATTTATGGATTGTCATCGCAAATGAAAGAATTAATGGAAACTGATCCCTGATGACTATTACAGCGTTTGTCAAATTAAATCTAACTTTAACACGTGCTATTGGTTCCGGTTCCGAAATGTTATCAAATTTTACCATTATTTTTTCGACATAATTATTGCGAACTAAAAAACTTGAAATTGATCCTATAGCACCATTTACAAGGCCTGTATTAACGTTGATATTTCGCCTGAGCATTACCCTACAGCCTACTGACAATTTCAACAACGATTCCATTCCTGCTGTTTCCGTTACATTTTTTTCACGTTTTTTTAAAAGCTGCCTAGCATAATCAAGATTATTTTTCTGCTGCTCATTGCTAAAGGTAAAACTGTCTTCTGTTGCTAATTAGTAAATTTTGTTTTTTTCTTGGCTCATTAAATATTCGTTAAATTCAGAAACCATTGATGTTTTTTACATCAAACAAACTACGCTTCTATCTTTTTTGCTTAACTGTGCATAAAAAATTGCGAATGCTTCAATTGGCTTAATGTCATTATAAATCGGAATTAAACGGCTTTGTAAAACAATGACATCAGCATTTGTTAATTTGCCAAATCTTAGCCGGTTTAATAAAGCAGCGTATAGAGGATCGTCTTTCTGCCGCATACTTATGTGTAACTCTTCAAACGAAGTTAAAGCTTCTTGCCATAAATTTAAAGAACATAATCCACCCAGTTTATTTGTTACATCGTCTGCTGATATTGTATTAAATATTGGACTGGCTGCTACAGGCGTCAATTGTGCTAGATCACCCATCACAATGATAATCACACCACCAAAAAAATTGGACATGTTCTTGAAAATCTGACACAGCCTTTTATGAATATATGCTAGCATTAGATTGGATACCATACTAACCTCGTCAATTACAAGGATCTTAACATGCTTGAGTGTTAAATTTAATTCCTTACAAGTCGAATTGTGTAATTCGATGTACTTTTCTGTACTACCATGCTGTACTGGCAATTGCAAAAGCCTATGTATCGTCATTCCGTTTATGTTGTATGCCGAGAGACCAGTTGGTGCAGCAACTGCTATTATTGTATTGTCAGAACAAAAAAAATTTTGTGCCCAAAACTTCAATGTGTTTATTAAGAAACTTTTTCCAGTGCCTCCTGCACCACTAATAAACATGAACATTAGTTCTTTTTTATTCTGCAACTGATTGGTAATAAAATTAAAAATACGTTTTTGATCAATATTCATTTTTGCCAAATTGCTATCTAAGCTTTCACTCGAAATATTAACATTCATTGCCATTCGGAATTCAGCCATTGCATTGGCCACTTCGAGAGGTTCACCTAATGCATCTGGTTCCAGTTGCAACATATCAGTGTTGCCCTTATCTTCGGTAATTTCTCCGTGAATTTCTTTTCCAACCTTTTCAATAAGAACAGCGTATTCTGACATTTTTCTATGGTAATCTGCCAATTTTGAATTTGTTAACAGCTCTTTGATAAAAATTGGTTCAGATTTGCCAGATTCATCTAGAAATTCGGCATTTTCATCTCGAAATGGCTTAAACAATAACAATAAAGAGTAGCAATAGTCTTCCATTTGCTCTGGATACCGATATATAGGGTGGCTGATCAAAACCGGTTTTGTACGTTTAATAGTTACATAGGATGGAATCATGTTAAATGTTTCTTGCGGATTACACATATCTATGTCAACCTTTTTTTTATCATAATATTTTACAAAATCATAGAGGCAAATGTCTTGCAGATGGTCAGGCCAATTGGGATAATAATCGGATATATTGTTATTTTCGTACTTGTTTACTGCATCTGGATTTTGTTCCAAATCTTGTTGCAACTTTGTAATTGTTTTTAGTGTACGAGGACGTAAATTTGGTTTTCTTGCGCAAAGCCATACAGTTTGCCTAGACTTTTCATAAAGGTGGTGTCCTAGCAAGATGTCACAGGCCTCATATGCGCCACATTCCCGAGTTGACAAAATGTTCATACAAAATTTGAAAATTCGTTTAGAAAGCGATTTGTCATTATTTATTTCTTCCCATAATTTTTGGAGACTGGATTTTTCTCCTTTTGTTATATATGAAGCAACATAGTTTACAACTGCTGATGTGTTTTCTCCAATAAACTGCACGTCAGTATTAGCACCCCAAATCAGCGATTGTATGGGGTTATAATCATTCACACGTTCTTCACCAGTAGTTCTGCGCAATTCATAGAGTCTACTTTCTAAATTACCCTTAGTCCGTTGCTTACACGTTACTAATGGGTTATGCAAAATGGCTTTATCCACTAACTTGCGAGGGAAACCAAACCCACATTTTGTGTAATATTTACCGTTAATAGTCCGTTTCCGCTGGCAGTAAGTATTACAAACTTTGTGCACTTGATATCTGCTGATAATTTTATGCAACAGTGGTTCTTTATCTTGATTTGGCATTCGACAAGTTATGTGCTTTTGAATAAATTCTAGCACTATTTCAGGACTATCTATACCTATGCGAGGTGCATTTTCAATCCATAGCAAAATATGATAATGTGGGGCACCTCTAGACTGGTATTCAACACGCCAAAAATAATCAACAACTTTTCCGAGAGGACCACCCAACTTGTTGCATAAAACATTTCGAAAATACGCCGAAAATCGATGATGAAAATGAATCGAGGTAAATACTGGATCCATTACACATCTATTACTGTTCCGCATTGATTCAATGCCATCAACATCAGAATTAAGCTTAATTAACACATCGGACATATCAGACCAATCATATTCTGCTGCGCTAAGTGTGACAAACCATGTAGGTGGACCTAATTCTCGAACCATAGTTTTAAGGTCCATATGCAACGATGCAAAATATTCATTGGAGCCCCGCATTTTTTTGAAAATGCTGAAAATATTTCCTTCTAGCTGTTGTTGTCCTGATTTCACCATACTTAAAAAATCCTTGATAGGCATGTCATTATAGCTGTAGGTATTTCGAAGCATTTGTAAAATGCCACCAGCAACTGCCCGAAGGTGATAGTCATGCAGTAAATTAAAAATGTATTGATGATCACATCTAAATCGGGAGTCCTTATTCTTTAATCTACTGCGGACCCATTCTGAATTCGTTAAAGGAAAATATCGTTCTGCATGTCGACCACCACGACCATTAGGAAATAATAAAGGAAAACACCAAAGGTCCAGCTTGGTTGTTCGATTATCGATCCTTTCTGCTGAAACTCGTTTCATTTGATACAAATCCAAGTCTGATTCCGATGGTTTTGATGTATTCAATGGATGAACCGTGAAGGATTCAAAAATGTAATCTTGGTCGCTTTTATCAACTTTTTTAATCATCGGTTCATGCGATATAAGTTTGCATATATCTCGAAATTGCGGTTCTGGTTCTGATAAATCTGACGTATCAATGCCTTGCATTGGAGCCCAGTTTGGATTCACATCAGCATATTCGCGATTTATTTGTTTGAGCTTCAATAATGCCGATTTTACCTTTTCAATGTCAATTATTGACTGCCAAATTTGTTTATTTTTTGTAGGAACACCCAATAAAATTATGTTGAGGTTCTGATCAATGGGCATTCCTTCCTTGTTTGGAAGGTTATTCAAGGTTTCTGTCAACGGTAAGGGGTAATGGATAACATGCCCCTTCAAAGCTCTTAAACGATCAGTTGCTGGCAATTTTGAGCCTACTGTACCAAGCCTGTATACTACTTGAAAACACTTTGCTTTTTGAATCAGAATTTTTTCAAATTCGTTCAAGTTTGCAAGCTCATTTGGCAAATCATCAATTTCGAGGTTGTTAAAAACTGACAAATTACTATGGCGTTGACCATATTTTAAGCTTTGAAGACATTTTGTACATAAAAATAAATTGCTGAAATTAAATTTTTTCAGCACTAAATATGCGATTAATTCCAGCCAACGGTCATTTGATGATTGTTTTGAATCTTTTCGCTTTTTATAGCCAATAAAAATGTCAAAATCATATTTTTCGTTACATTCTAATGTAATTTTCCGAACGTCACGCCTATAATAAAAAATATTACAGGAAACGCATGAAAAATGGGGAATATTTCCCAATTCATTTAGAAAAACCTTATAATATTTTAATTTTTCCAACATGTGCTCATCTGGTAACTGTGGCGTTTCAATATTTGCCACACAGGTATTTTCTGTTCTGTCTGCAATTGCAAACTTTTCAAGATATTCAAAATTGCCTCTTATTAAAGCTTCATCCAACTCATGCAATTTTAAATCATATTGCCTAACAATATACAATTTTTTAAGCAGTAATCGAATTTTTGGAAAATGAACTGCCAAACGACGCAAAAATAACAAATTACTTTCACATGAATCGGGTAGGTAGAAAAAAGGGTGCCCTAGTTTTTCGGGATCTTTTTGATGCTCATGTGAGCATGTATCCATTTTATTGACCAAAAATTTCTGAAAATTTGTTGTTTTTTCAAATATTTTTAACAAGTGTGTAATACGCTTTATCATATTTTTTGGCATTCTACAGAGTGCTGGGTCACACGGTTTTGCATTCAACGATTTTGTATCACTTTTCTCTGAATACAAATGAATAACTTTGGTATCATTTTGAAATTCGTTTCCATCTCCGTTTGAATCGACTATTATTGTTTCTTTCTGATTTTTATTAGATTGAATCTGATGCTTTTTAGCACTTTTATTCCGTTTTTCTGCTATTAATTCATGAAAATTTCCAAATACTGAATTTATTCCCATGTATGTAAATTCCTTGAAGTACGGTTCAGAATATATACTGTGAAACCCTTGCCCACATACATCTTCAATATAAAATTTTTCCTTATTCTTAATGTTGGCTAATATTGTTGAACACATATTTTTTATCTTTGAAATATTGGATTTCAGCTGAAAAACAAAACGATTTCGTTTGCTAAGCGCCCTTGCTACAATTGTTTCTGATAGAAGCTTTTTGATATGGAACTGTGCTTTATTTTTATTATGTTTGTCAGAAATCTTTAAATTTGATAATGAGTTTTTAAACATATTTGGTTGTAAATTTTTTGCAAGGTTTTGCTCTGCGACTCTTCGACCGGTATTTATAAATGCAAGAATTTTTTTGTAATAATATTGGCGGTCTATCATTAAATTTGTACAATACCTTTGGCGCTTTATTGTTTTTTCCACTTGCCTTTTATTATCTTTTATATATTTGGCTCGAGACTGCAGCTTAATCATATACCGCCGGTACCATTTGGATTTAAAGTGGGAAAATTCCAAGAATTTTTTCCTTTGCAAGTACTTATCAGAAGCTAAAAGCTTTTCCTCCTTTTTTTCCTGCCATTTTTTCTTTGAAGCACGGTGTTTTTCTCTCTTCTGTTTTTTCCAAACTCTATAATATACAAAACGATCTTCTTTGTTTTTTTCTTGCCATTTCCTAAATTTCAATTTCTTAGTTCTCTCTTTACTGGGCATCTTATAAGTTATAACTTTTTACCATTTAGTTAATAATTACGATAATTGCTTCATAATATTTCAAAATACTATCTGTTTAAGCATAACAAAAAAATGTATTGATAACAATAACATTCTCTCGAATATCAACATTTTTAAAAATATCATATGTCAACTTCATCGTAAATATGACTAGCGGCTCTTTCCAAGAGTGGCGCACTACCTATCGGACTAGTCCATTTAGAAATCCCAATATCGAAGGTGGGGAAAGGTACAAGCGTCTAGAGATCACACTTTCTCAATTTGATCCCGCGGGGGATCGGCCATTGCGCATATCGATCTCCGCATGACGTAGCGATTTTCGCGGATTTTTGCATACTGCACATATATTTCCGTGCATGACGTATATTTTGACAAATATGAGTTATATATATATATTTTAACCATTTTCTATTATTTTAATTAGGAAATAAAAATAAATTACAAAAGTTTAATTAATAATAATAGAACAAAACAATTTATATCGATTTATAAAAGGAAATACAAAGTAAATAAGCAATTTATAAATAACTAAAAACAATGACCGGGTTACCATATGAAGCACAAAATCGCCATTTTGTTGCACTCTATTGATTAAAAAATATGTAACTGATATATAACTGATATTTGATAACGAAGTTTTTGCCAAACTGGCATCAGAAGAAAAAATCGCGCCAGTGTGGTGCGTAAATGACATCTGTGTCCTGATATATACAGGGTGTCCGAAAAGTCTGGAAACGGCCGAATAACTCGAGAAATACATATGAGATTGAAAAACGTAAATATACATGTTAAATATTTTTAAATAAGCTACTCTGTGCTACCAAATTTGACCTTCCTAACCGACCCCTTGGGGGTCAGAGGGGGGTCCAACTTTGAAATCTTAAATTATAACCCCCATTTTTTATTGCAGATTCGGATTCTACGGACAAAAATACGTAACTTTTGTATTTGATGTTTATTTCAAATCTTCGTTTATCACGGTGTAATCGAGCATATTAAATCGATACATATTCCCGCTTTTCCAACGGGATTTTCCCTAATCGAAACTGATTGGGCAGAATTTTTGACGTCAAATTCTTCGTCTTTTGTAGGAATAGCGTTTCCTGAAAATCACCCGTGGCGATTATTTCAATAGTGCTACACTGTTAAAAATTTGACCCATTTGCTGCAGCGTCACTCCACAGCTATTATAGAATATCTCTTTTGTGACCAATGAGAATGCTCCATACCACAGTAAAGTAATCGTTTTCTATAAAAGCGGTGGAGTGACGATGCAGCAAAAGGGTCAATTTTTTTACAGTGTACTTTACTGTGTTATGGAACGTTCTCATTGGTCATGAAAAAGATATTCTATAAAAGCTGTGGAGTGACGCTACAGCAAATGGATCAAATTTTTAACTTTGTAGCACTACCGAAATAATCGGCATGGGAGATTTTCAGGAAACGCTATTATTGCAAAAGACGAGGAATTTGATGTCATAAATTCTCCCCAATTAGTTTCGATTAGGGAAAATCCCGTTGGAAAAGCCGAAATATGTATCGATTTAATATGCTCAATTACACCGTGATAAACGAGGATTCGAAATAAACATCAAATACAAAAGTTATGTATTTTTGTCCGCAGAATCCGAATCTGCAATAAAAAATGGGGGTTATAATTTAAGATTTCAAAGTTGGACCCCCCTCTGACCCCCAAGGGGTCGGTTAGGAAGGTCAAATTCGGTTTCACTGAGTAGCTTGTTTAAAAATATTTAACACGTATATTTACGTTTTTCAATCTCATATGTATTTTTCTAGTTATTCGACCGTTTCCAGACTTTTCGGACACCCTGTATATATGCACATATATTTTAAATAATGTTATGAATAATAAATTCCAATATCTTGATGTTATGTAAATTTTCTATTACAATATTATTTCATATGTTTTTTCATTTATCTTTAAGTGAAATTTAAGTATACATCTGCTGAAGGGTTAAGCTGCTTAAAATGTTTAGAATTAGAAATTATTACAAAACTACGATATAAGGCAGTCTATTTAAAAAACAGTCTATAGAAATGTAATAACAACATGTACATAAACTGTAAACCTGAAAAAGAAAGATTTTTATAGCCTTTTTTCATGAAGAAGGAATTATTATATCAAAGATATTATAAAAAAAAAAGTATTTGGCATATAGAATTAGTGAAACTTCAATTTCCATTAGCACAGTTTGGTGATGCATATGATTTTTTTTTATCATTACAGAGTATAAACAATTACTGTTATAACTAATTAAGTGTTTAAATGTTATTATAATTATTTTATTGCTATTAATACTGCTTTTCTGAAATGTCAAATAATGGTGAGTAATTTGTTTGGATACCAACTTGGACATTTTTTCAATTCGAAACAATGTTTCAAAGTAATTTTCTACAAAAAATCTTATATTCGAGAAACACTCTCACTCCGGCAACATATTAAACACAAGTTTTGTTTATTTTTCAACGCTTTGCCTGTTAGACTGTAGAGGGCTCTGCTGTAGGACTCAGAGAACCCTATAACGCCCACCTATACCTGTCACCCCTGCTTAAAAAAGTGGAATCTTCCAAAGCATGCGCAGTTGTGATTTTTCATAGTGCGCCACTCTTCGAAAGAGCCGCTAGTGTAAATATGCCACACTCATCGTTTTATGTTTCAAAAAAAAAAAAAAAAAAAAAAAAAATGAATACATGGAGTAACGAAAAAAAATCTTTATTGTGAGAGGTTTCATCTTTTAATAAAACAATTTATTTATCGAAATGTGACTTTACTTAAAATGCTATTACACGTAAAAACTGCAAGCGACAAAAATCGTCTGCGTTTTTTCGTTTTCTTAGCATTTCATTGGCTGTTCGAGAAGAGTCTTTACCATCATTTGGGTTTCCAAGCATTTGATTGGCTCTCACTGGCGACTCGCTTCGTTCCACGCCTAGTATTTACTGAAAATTTATTTCGTACGACTCAAATATAAAACTTCAGTTTTACAGATGATAGAATTAGGGATTAATTTCAGAAAATTAAGACTTTCCACTCAGAATGAAAAATTTTTAGAAAGTGAGCAATATAAAATGACGTCACATCTAGGAAACTATTTTTTTTTACTTTATTTTTCCTTACTTATCCCTTTGTAATTGAAAAATCTGTATTATAGTAGCTGTTTTGACTTCAAAAACATTCAAATGAAGATAAAAAATTTTTAAACATACATTTAGTTACAATTTATATATATATTTATTATAAATGCATTTTTTTTTATCTTTCGAATGACGTCAATTTCAAAAGTTCAAAACTATCAGGAGAAGCAGAATTTTTATTGATGTATAAAAAGAAAGAATACGTGTTATCGTTTCTTTTTTAAACTATTGAATTGTTTTTTAGTAGGTGGCAACACGAAAGAAACAATTGAATTAGCAATTAAAAAGTAGAGATTTCTACAATGTTAAATTATGAAAGATATCGCGTTATATAAATTTTAAATGGGTGTCATTTCCTTAATTTTTTATATTTTTTTATCGGACTTTTGAAAGGCACATCCCTAAATTAAAAGCTTTCGAACAAGCTATAATACGTCGCTGAATGTTTCTTGGTTCGGGTTATAATTGAGTTGTTTCTCTTTTTTTCTTGTTTCACGAGCAAAAAGTGCCAAAACAGGGGTTCTGGATCTCCGAAACTAATCGGTGGATCTGGATGAATTTTTGTACACTTTGAGATCTAGGATAGGACACTTCCCCTTTTTAATTTCGTCGCGATCCGATGATTAGTTCCAAAGTTATTAAGAAGCAAACTTTGGACTTTAACATTAGAGATGCAGCTGAGCTCTACTATACAGCACTATCGTGCTGTATGATATGGTAGTAGGGGAAAAATGTCTGTCCGACCCCAGGAGGAGAGGAGCGAGGAGCTGAGGAGGGAGGAGGGCTCCTCCTCCTCAAACCTCCTCCTCCTCAATCCTCCTCCTCAATCCTCCTCCTCCTGACATCGTCTTGTAAGAGAAGGGGTTAAAAGGGGGGATTAAATTTTTTTCGTGAAATTTGAATATTTTATGCTATAAGAGAGGGGTAAAAGGGTGATTAATTTTTTAAGTATACTTCAGTACGAGCGGTTCTTTTGACTGTTGATTAAGAGATGAATGATTCATATTAAATTAAAAATAGTAATTAATTAAAAAGTAATTAAAAATAATAAGTGAAAAATAATGAAGGGACTTAGAATTTTTCGAGCGGTATTTTTTAGTCAATTGTAGTACGTAGTGGAATTTAAGAAGTGAATAACAGCAATTAACGATAATTAGTAATTAATAAAAAAATAATTAAAAATATTGAGTAAAAATAATGAAGGTAATAATTAAAAATGATAATTAAAAATAATGAGTAAAAAATAATGAAGGGAATTTTTCGGTGAACTTTAGTTTAAGGATTTATTTTTTGATTTGAAGCGGAAATTTTGGGGAGATTGATTTTTTTTTTTTTCACCGTGTTTTTAATAAGGGGTTAAGCGGATATTTTGGGGACACAGAATGTTTTTTTCTGTACTATTGTACGAGTAGTTTTTAATTTTAATGTGGTGACTTAAAAATTTTCAGTTTGGTGTAATTTAAGAGTTAATTTTTTGATTTTAAGCAGAAATTTTGGGGAGATTGATTTTTTTTTTCACCGTGTTTTAGATAATGGGTTAAGCGGGTATTTGGGGACATAGAATGTTTTTTTTTTCAGTACTATTGTACGAGTGGTTTTCAATTTTAATGTGGCGACTTAAAAATTTTCAGTTTGGTGTAATTTAAGAGTTTATTTTTTCGATTTTAAGTGGAAATTTGGGGAGATTGATTTTTTTTTTTTTTCCACTGTGTTCTTACATGATGAGTTAAGCGGGTATTTTGGGGGAAATTATTATTTTAGACTAATCATTCACGAAGGATATTTTGCAGATATAAATGTTTAATAGGGGGAGTTTAACTTTTTTGCAATGAGATTGACGTGCGCTCGTCGACCTAACCGTATGGAGTTTGTAATTTTCTTTGAATCATGTGTGCATACTGGCTTAGACTATCATAGAAAGACTTCCACCACCTTTATCTCCACCAAGTCATAAATAACACATGCTGGTAATGGGAATTTGTGAATAAAATTTGTGAATTAAATTTGTGAATTAAATTAGATTTATTTTTTGATTTTAAGTGGAAATTTTGGGGAGTTTATTTTATTTTTTTTTTTTTTCCACTGTGTTCTTACAGGATGAGTTAAGCGGGTATTTTGGGGGAAATTATTATTTTAGACTAATCATTCACGAAGGATATTTTGCAGATATAAATGTTTAATAGGGGGAGTTTAACTTTTTTGCAATGAGATTGACGTGCGCTCGTCGACCTAACCGTATGGAGTTTGTAATTTTCTTTGAATCATGTGTGCATACTGGCTTAGACTATCTTAGAAAGACTTCCACCACCTTTATCTCCACCAAGTCATAAATAACACATGCTGGTAATGGGAATTTGAGAATATTAACTTTAAACATTAATTTAATGAAGGAACTTTAAAATTATTTCGAGTACTATTTTTAGTTAACTATGTTATACACTTGATATTTTAGATTAGTTAAAAAATAACATTAAAATTTGAATGAGAAAATATGTTTCAAAATGGGATTTTACGTACTAACATTTATTTGCGCTCGTTGACCTAACCGTTCGGAATCTGTGATTTCCCTCGAATCATGTGTGAATAACTGTTAGATTTCTTTAGAAAGACCTGAATAAGCTTCAACCATCATAAATAACGCATGTCTGTAACGGGAATTTGAACTTAATTATTTTAAATATTCATTTTAATGAGGTGACTTCGAAAACAATTTGTAGAACTTTTGAGCGGTAATAATTTTTATTGGGAAACTTAAAAGAATCTTGTGATTTTTTGGGGTCTAATTTTTAATTGCTGAATTGCAATCTGTATTCGCCTTTCTTTCGTGTGATTGTGTAGATGTTGATGAAAACTATTTCTGTTCCAATTAATGAAATTTAATAATTAAAATAATAAAGTGTTCCTCACCAGACACCCCTTTTTCAAAATTCGTGCATATTTTTTAACATAACAATGTGTTTAATATAAGTAATTTTTGTGTGTCCTTTCTTTTCTGAAAGAGTAAGCGATTTTTAACAGAAATATCTTTTGACGTGTGTAATTTTTCGTTGGCAGAACAATTTTCAAATAAATAAATTTTAATATTAATAGAATTTTTGACTTTCCGAAGAAAAAAAGGAACTTATTTTTAATGTTTTAATACTTGTCGGTTAAAAAAATTAAACTACATTTATTATCGAAATGAATTCATCTACATTAATTTAAAAACATATAATATTTATAACCAGTAACGCAGAACTTTTTCAAACCCTGTTAATGAGATTTTATAACAAAAGTGTTATTATATAATTGAATTACTGTTTTTAAAATGTGTTGTATGTATGTGCGTGTTTTGAATGTATCTGTATGTTGTATGTATGTATGTATGTGTGTGTGTTGCATAGTGTGTGTGTGTCGTATGTATGTGTATGTTGTATGTATATGTATGTGTGTGTGTGTTGTATGTATGTGCATGTTGTATGTATGTGTGTGTATGTATGTATGTGTGTGTTGTATGTATGTGCATGTTGAATGTATGTGTATGTAATTTTTTTTGCCGATAGGTGTGATCTTTAGCTGAAAGTGACCTAGGGTCAAAACTTTCACCCAGGAATCGCCACGAGGAGGCAGATCACATGATTCCCGTATTGCACACATTCACATACATTATTTCGAGCGATATTTTTAGCGAAACATAATATGCAATTGAAGTTTTAGAATAATTAAAAAATAACTTTAAAATTTAAATGAAAGAATGTTTCAAAATGGAATTTTACGTACTAACATTTAATCGCGCTCGTCGGTTTTTACTGTTTGGAGGTCTGTTAATTTTCCTTTAACCTTGGGAAACCTTGCGTCAATAAGGATATTTCAGAAAGACCCCCACTTTGGGTACTCTTTTAAACTAATATTTGTAATGAGATGTGTTCGCGCGCGTCGGCCTAACTGTTTGGAGTATCAACATAAAATCAGCAAATTAATACAAAATATTTCAAATAGTAAGAAAATGATTGATTAAAATCACCAAGTAAGAATAAAAATACTTCAAGCAATGAGAAAATAAATGTTTAAAATCAAAAATTTAACATTTAAAGGTTTTATCTTCAGATCTAAATAATTTGTGAAAAATGCTTTTAAATATTTTTAAAGCTGTATTGAAAATAATATTTTTCATACCTTAACATCAAAAAAAGTGTTAAATCCAAATCGATGAAGAGTTTAATAATTGTTTTCTCAAAGAGAGGATACTAAATTCGTTGCAATATATGTGTGTGTGTGTGAACATAAATGAATCATTCTTATCTGCTTATCTGATAGCGTTTTCCGAAAAGGGTTGAATCTCTGAATCATAACTGATAGGAACTGGGGTTGATGTGTTATCTTAATTAATCTTAATGAGTACTATATCTAATTAAAATTATTTGACTTGAAATAAAATAACGTCTTTTGAGCAATATCTTTTGAAAACTTAAGATTTAATTATTTAAATCAAATTAAAGGCTTTTTTTTATCTCATCGATTTATTTTAAATAAAACTAAAATATTTTTTTTTCTGTACTTTGTTAGCAAAATAAAGAGTGTATCACATTCATTTCGGCTTTAACTGTTTGAAAATTTAAATTAACCTATAATTAAAATGATTACATAAGGTTGAGTATGCGATCTTTTAAATGAAATCTAGTTAAAAACGGAACACGCATTCATATAAAACTTTAAATACTTATGGTGTTGTGTATAATGCAATGTATGTATTAAATATTAAATGAAAAATATGAATTAACAATAAATGAAAGACATTAACATTAATAAAATATTAATTAAACATTGCATTGATTAAAAACTTAATGAAAAATATTAATTTGGGAATACACATCCTTATAAAACTTTAAACATTTATGCTTTTGGGTATAATATTATGGATGTATTAAATATTAAATGAAAAATATGAATTAACAATAAATAAAAAATATTAATTAACATTAATAAAATATTAATTAAACATTGTGTTAATTAAAATATAGATTAAAAATTTAATGAAAAATATTAATTTCTCATGTAATTAAAATAACACTTTATAAATTAATGAATTAATAATAAATGAAACATGTTCATTCGAAACAACTTGAGAAATACTAATTTGTAATGAAATTAGAAAATACCACTTAATTAAATATTAATTAAAAATTAAATGAAAACTATTTATGAGAGACACATTGAAAAATATTCTCACCTTAAACTTTCATTCGCCAATCCTTAAATCCAACCTTCATCGTTGCTTACCTGTTAGGAAATGTCTGATAACAACAAATTCTTATCTTTAACGGTATTTCCCGAAGGCTGACTCACTAGATAAGTAACAATGACAAGTTCAAATCTGAAATTAAGGGTTTATTCATATTGAATATAATTAATATAATGTTTAATTAAAAAGGGACTTAATTTATTTAATACGTCATAATTAAGAATTTAATTAAATCCTAATATAATTTTTTTATCTAATTAATAGAATAAAAAAGAAATTCTTTTCAACATTTTCAAGAAACATCAAGTTATCGAATACTTAATAGATTATTTTTTTAATGAATGTGTAATTAACATTTTTAAAGGATTTTTTTCTAATTAATTAGTGTTTAATTAAAATTTTCATAATTAAAATAAATATATAAAATAAAAAAGGAATTCTTTTCAAAATTTTCAAGAAACACCAAATTATTATTAAGCAATATTTCGAATAACTACAAACTTTAATCATGATGAGTCATCACTGTGAATGATCTTTTCTTCTCATATGTTATAAAAACAAGTTTAAGTACCTAAATTTATTGATATATTTCATTGTGTGTTGGATCCTTCTTTACTAATCTCGTTAAAATTATTCATTTACCAATGATTTAAATTTCACATTTTAAAGTCATTTATATAATATACTAACATTTGACTATTAAATATCAAATAATGGATATGCACTTTTTACACTCACATCTTACAATGTAATTAGTAACCAAATGTAATGATTTTTAAGCATGTCTTCTTAATTTTTTTTTTACAATGAAAGACTATCACAGTTGAATATTTAGCTTTCTGTTTATAACTTTATTGAGAAATATATAATGCATACCACACGATTTCATTAAATGAATCACAATACATTTCAAACTTCTCATTTTCAATGTTTTATATATACTAGTGTTTATCAAATAGGTGTTTATTCTGAACAATCATTACTTAGTATATTGATGAAAAGTTTGTGTTGAACGGTTTTTAACTTAAATGGTGTGAGAGAAGGATATATTAGGACAGAAGTTATTAAATATAGAGTCTTTAAAGTTTATACCCGTGCAAGAATTGGCATTTCAAGAAACAAAGTTGTGTCACATTTGAAAGCATTCTTTATATTCGAAACGCACACGTGATCACGATCACATCACTGAAGAGCATAGAGAAGCTGTTTATGTTGTATATAATTTGAATTTTCATTAACACAATATTATAACCGAAGTTTTTCGACAGTTTGAAAAATTATGATGTTCAACGTCTGCACACGTTAACACAGAATAAGATTAGCTTATGCCCTTTCGATGATAAGCGTTATTTGCAGGTAAGATGTATTAACATAACAAAATTTTCTTGGTAATTTTACTCGCAGGTTTCGAAACCACAAACATCTGATCATACTTCTCATTTTTAACACGCGACACTAACCATTGGGCCATTAAAGCCCGTAATTTAGTAACTAAAAATTAAGAAAGATCATCGAAAATGATTACTTCACACATGCAAAAATAATTTTTATTGTGACTTATCAGTTAAAAATCACGAAGAAAAGAAAAATATCACATATGTTTTGGATTACTTTGAGATTTTATGAGTCACTTCATCAGTTAAATAGACATAACCACTTCTTATGAATCACTACTTATGCTTAAATTTTGAAACACTTGCTTATATGAAATGTATTATATTTTAGTTTATCAGTGATAGTGCGATTACTTGTTAATAATTTTAATGTTATTAAAAAAATTTAAAAAAATCAAATGTGAATAATTAATTAAAAAAACACAAGTCACTATTAAAGGTTTGAACAAATTATTAAAATTATTTTACAAAACTTTTCAAATTATTTAAAAATGTTTCACTAATATTTAGTAATCGTCAAATTTTAATGTCGATAATCATTTATGTGAGTCAGGTTTTCTGTTTTAACTGTTAAGTTATCAGATTCCCCCTTCAAGTACATCTCATTGATAAGTTTTAATCAACCAATCAACTATTTATTTACCCCAGCAACCAGCTATTTGTTTACCCTAGTAACCAAAAAGCTTTTGTCGACACATGAACAAAATTTTGATGATGCAAGACTCTTCATTTTCATTCGAAAAAACAATGACTTATGTAATAAATTTTTTCTTTACTTAAATGAAACCTTCACATGTGTATGGTAAAACTTGGAAAATTTCATTTAATGCACAAATTTAAAGTTAACAGACAAGGTCTTCACACATCTTTTAGTATTTTACTAACACTTTGCCAAATATCTTTAGAAAACAACAACAGAATTTTAAATAATTATTTTAATAAAAATTCTCTTTTGTAAGTGACATTATTAAACTAACTTGAAAAATTAACTTGGCAAAGCAAGTTTTCACTATTCCAACTAAGAAATATTCATAAGTTTTATATGATAAACAACCTGTTTGGTTATGTCCCAGCATGGCTTTATAAAATGTATCTAAAATAACCTTTAATATCAATGTTTAAAAATATGCGAATAATTCAGTTAGTCTTTTATAGATGATTATTTTCCCTTCTATTATTTAAAAGACATTTTAAAATAAAATTATTACTGATGCCAGTTTATCCCAGTGTTATGAAATGTGTATGCAAAACTTTTAATTCTAATTTTCACATTTTATTATTTCAAATTATTGTTTTCAAGTTGTACTAAAATTTGGAAAAAAATATTTAATTTTCATGCATAATTAAATTGAAATACTTTAATAATAAAGACACATTTAACATTGTATACTCACCTAATCCAACACTTTCACAAATACACGTCCGACTCGCTCCATGGTTTAGGAAGAAATGAGAGATTCAAAGTCCTTATCAGAAAATGTTATCAGATAGTCTTATCTTAAGATAAGTGACATCAGAGAACATATGTCATCAACTGGTCACGTGATGTATATCACATGACCAGTGCTTTGTTAATTAATCTTATTAATTAATTATTAAGTATTAAATTATTAATTATTAATTAATTAATTATTAAGTATTAAATTAAATTATTTAATATTATTAATTAATCTTATTAAAAATAGTTATTTTTTAATAACAAAGAATTAATAATATTAAATAATTTAATTTAATACTTAATAATTAATTAATTAATAATTAATAATTTAATACTTAATAATTAATTAATAAGATTAATTAACAAAGCACTGGTCATGTGATATACATCACGTGACCAGTTGATGACATATGTTCTCTGACGTCACTTATCTTAAGATAAGACTATCTGATAACATTTTCTGATAAGGACTTTGAATCTCTCATTTCTTCCTAAACCTTGGAGCGAGTCGGACGTGTATTTGTGAAAGTGTTGGATTAGGTGAGTATACAATGTTAAATGTGTCTTTATTATTAAAGTATTTCAATTTAATTATGCATGAAAATTAAATATTTTTTTCCAAATTTTAGTACAACTTGAAAACAATAATTTGAAATAATAAAATGTGAAAATTAGAATTAAAAGTTTTGCATACACATTTCATAACACTGGGATAAACTGGCATCAGTAATAATTTTATTTTAAAATGTCTTTTAAATAATAGAAGGGAAAATAATCATCTATAAAAGACTAACTGAATTATTCGCATATTTTTAAACATTGATATTAAAGGTTATTTTAGGTACATTTTATAAAGCCATGCTGGGACATAACCAAACAGGTTGTTTATCATATAAAACTTATGAATATTACTTAGTTGGAATAGTGAAAACTTGCTTTGCCAAGTTAATTTTTCAAGTTAGTTTAATAATGTCACTTACAAAAGAGAATTTTTATTAAAATAATTATTTAAAATTCTGTTGTTGTTTTCTAAAGATATTTGGCAAAGTGTTAGTAAAATACTAAAAGATGTGTGAAGACCTTGTCTGTTAACTTTAAATTTGTGCATTAAATGAAATTTTCCAAGTTTTACCATACACATGTGAAGGTTTCATTTAAGTAAAGAAAAAATTTATTACATAAGTCATTGTTTTTTCGAATGAAAATGAAGAGTCTTGCATCATCAAAATTTTGTTCATGTGTCGACAAAAGCTTTTTGGTTACTAGGGTAAACAAATAGCTGGTTGCTGGGGTAAATAAATAGTTGATTGGTTGATTAAAACTTATCAATGAGATGTACTTGAAGGGGGAATCTGATAACTTAACAGTTAAAACAGAAAACCTGACTCACATAAATGATTATCGACATTAAAATTTGACGATTACTAAATATTAGTGAAACATTTTTAAATAATTTGAAAAGTTTTGTAAAATAATTTTAATAATTTGTTCAAACCTTTAATAGTGACTTGTGTTTTTTTAATTAATTATTCACATTTGATTTTTTTAAATTTTTTTAATAACATTAAAATTATTAACAAGTAATCGCACTATCACTGATAAACTAAAATATAATACATTTCATATAAGCAAGTGTTTCAAAATTTAAGCATAAGTAGTGATTCATAAGAAGTGGTTATGTCTATTTAACTGATGAAGTGACTCATAAAATCTCAAAGTAATCCAAAACATATGTGATATTTTTCTTTTCTTCGTGATTTTTAACTGATAAGTCACAATAAAAATTATTTTTGCATGTGTGAAGTAATCATTTTCGATGATCTTTCTTAATTTTTAGTTACTAAATTACGGGCTTTAATGGCCCAATGGTTAGTGTCGCGTGTTAAAAATGAGAAGTATGATCAGATGTTTGTGGTTTCGAAACCTGCGAGTAAAATTACCAAGAAAATTTTGTTATGTTAATACATCTTACCTGCAAATAACGCTTATCATCGAAAGGGCATAAGCTAATCTTATTCTGTGTTAACGTGTGCAGACGTTGAACATCATAATTTTTCAAACTGTCGAAAAACTTCGGTTATAATATTGTGTTAATGAAAATTCAAATTATATACAACATAAACAGCTTCTCTATGCTCTTCAGTGATGTGATCGTGATCACGTGTGCGTTTCGAATATAAAGAATGCTTTCAAATGTGACACAACTTTGTTTCTTGAAATGCCAATTCTTGCACGGGTATAAACTTTAAAGACTCTATATTTAATAACTTCTGTCCTAATATATCCTTCTCTCACACCATTTAAGTTAAAAACCGTTCAACACAAACTTTTCATCAATATACTAAGTAATGATTGTTCAGAATAAACACCTATTTGATAAACACTAGTATATATAAAACATTGAAAATGAGAAGTTTGAAATGTATTGTGATTCATTTAATGAAATCGTGTGGTATGCATTATATATTTCTCAATAAAGTTATAAACAGAAAGCTAAATATTCAACTGTGATAGTCTTTCATTGTAAAAAAAAAATTAAGAAGACATGCTTAAAAATCATTACATTTGGTTACTAATTACATTGTAAGATGTGAGTGTAAAAAGTGCATATCCATTATTTGATATTTAATAGTCAAATGTTAGTATATTATATAAATGACTTTAAAATGTGAAATTTAAATCATTGGTAAATGAATAATTTTAACGAGATTAGTAAAGAAGGATCCAACACACAATGAAATATATCAATAAATTTAGGTACTTAAACTTGTTTTTATAACATATGAGAAGAAAAGATCATTCACAGTGATGACTCATCATGATTAAAGTTTGTAGTTATTCGAAATATTGCTTAATAATAATTTGGTGTTTCTTGAAAATTTTGAAAAGAATTCCTTTTTTATTTTATATATTTATTTTAATTATGAAAATTTTAATTAAACACTAATTAATTAGAAAAAAATCCTTTAAAAATGTTAATTACACATTCATTAAAAAAATAATCTATTAAGTATTCGATAACTTGATGTTTCTTGAAAATGTTGAAAAGAATTTCTTTTTTATTCTATTAATTAGATAAAAAAATTATATTAGGATTTAATTAAATTCTTAATTATGACGTATTAAATAAATTAAGTCCCTTTTTAATTAAACATTATATTAATTATATTCAATATGAATAAACCCTTAATTTCAGATTTGAACTTGTCATTGTTACTTATCTAGTGAGTCAGCCTTCGGGAAATACCGTTAAAGATAAGAATTTGTTGTTATCAGACATTTCCTAACAGGTAAGCAACGATGAAGGTTGGATTTAAGGATTGGCGAATGAAAGTTTAAGGTGAGAATATTTTTCAATGTGTCTCTCATAAATAGTTTTCATTTAATTTTTAATTAATATTTAATTAAGTGGTATTTTCTAATTTCATTACAAATTAGTATTTCTCAAGTTGTTTCGAATGAACATGTTTCATTTATTATTAATTCATTAATTTATAAAGTGTTATTTTAATTACATGAGAAATTAATATTTTTCATTAAATTTTTAATCTATATTTTAATTAACACAATGTTTAATTAATATTTTATTAATGTTAATTAATATTTTTTATTTATTGTTAATTCATATTTTTCATTTAATATTTAATACATCCATAATATTATACCCAAAAGCATAAATGTTTAAAGTTTTATAAGGATGTGTATTCCCAAATTAATATTTTTCATTAAGTTTTTAATCAATGCAATGTTTAATTAATATTTTATTAATGTTAATGTCTTTCATTTATTGTTAATTCATATTTTTCATTTAATATTTAATACATACATTGCATTATACACAACACCATAAGTATTTAAAGTTTTATATGAATGCGTGTTCCGTTTTTAACTAGATTTCATTTAAAAGATCGCATACTCAACCTTATGTAATCATTTTAATTATAGGTTAATTTAAATTTTCAAACAGTTAAAGCCGAAATGAATGTGATACACTCTTTATTTTGCTAACAAAGTACAGAAAAAAAAATATTTTAGTTTTATTTAAAATAAATCGATGAGATAAAAAAAAGCCTTTAATTTGATTTAAATAATTAAATCTTAAGTTTTCAAAAGATATTGCTCAAAAGACGTTATTTTATTTCAAGTCAAATAATTTTAATTAGATATAGTACTCATTAAGATTAATTAAGATAACACATCAACCCCAGTTCCTATCAGTTATGATTCAGAGATTCAACCCTTTTCGGAAAACGCTATCAGATAAGCAGATAAGAATGATTCATTTATGTTCACACACACACACATATATTGCAACGAATTTAGTATCCTCTCTTTGAGAAAACAATTATTAAACTCTTCATCGATTTGGATTTAACACTTTTTTTGATGTTAAGGTATGAAAAATATTATTTTCAATACAGCTTTAAAAATATTTAAAAGCATTTTTCACAAATTATTTAGATCTGAAGATAAAACCTTTAAATGTTAAATTTTTGATTTTAAACATTTATTTTCTCATTGCTTGAAGTATTTTTATTCTTACTTGGTGATTTTAATCAATCATTTTCTTACTATTTGAAATATTTTGTATTAATTTGCTGATTTTATGTTGATACTCCAAACAGTTAGGCCGACGCGCGCGAACACATCTCATTACAAATATTAGTTTAAAAGAGTACCCAAAGTGGGGGTCTTTCTGAAATATCCTTATTGACGCAAGGTTTCCCAAGGTTAAAGGAAAATTAACAGACCTCCAAACAGTAAAAACCGACGAGCGCGATTAAATGTTAGTACGTAAAATTCCATTTTGAAACATTCTTTCATTTAAATTTTAAAGTTATTTTTTAATTATTCTAAAACTTCAATTGCATATTATGTTTCGCTAAAAATATCGCTCGAAATAATGTATGTGAATGTGTGCAATACGGGAATCATGTGATCTGCCTCCTCGTGGCGATTCCTGGGTGAAAGTTTTGACCCTAGGTCACTTTCAGCTAAAGATCACACCTATCGGCAAAAAAAATTACATACACATACATTCAACATGCACATACATACAACACACACATACATACATACACACACATACATACAACATGCACATACATACAACACACACACACATACATATACATACAACATACACATACATACGACACACACACACTATGCAACACACACACATACATACATACATACAACATACAGATACATTCAAAACACGCACATACATACAACACATTTTAAAAACAGTAATTCAATTATATAATAACACTTTTGTTATAAAATCTCATTAACAGGGTTTGAAAAAGTTCTGCGTTACTGGTTATAAATATTATATGTTTTTAAATTAATGTAGATGAATTCATTTCGATAATAAATGTAGTTTAATTTTTTTAACCGACAAGTATTAAAACATTAAAAATAAGTTCCTTTTTTTCTTCGGAAAGTCAAAAATTCTATTAATATTAAAATTTATTTATTTGAAAATTGTTCTGCCAACGAAAAATTACACACGTCAAAAGATATTTCTGTTAAAAATCGCTTACTCTTTCAGAAAAGAAAGGACACACAAAAATTACTTATATTAAACACATTGTTATGTTAAAAAATATGCACGAATTTTGAAAAAGGGGTGTCTGGTGAGGAACACTTTATTATTTTAATTATTAAATTTCATTAATTGGAACAGAAATAGTTTTCATCAACATCTACACAATCACACGAAAGAAAGGCGAATACAGATTGCAATTCAGCAATTAAAAATTAGACCCCAAAAAATCACAAGATTCTTTTAAGTTTCCCAATAAAAATTATTACCGCTCAAAAGTTCTACAAATTGTTTTCGAAGTCACCTCATTAAAATGAATATTTAAAATAATTAAGTTCAAATTCCCGTTACAGACATGCGTTATTTATGATGGTTGAAGCTTATTCAGGTCTTTCTAAAGAAATCTAACAGTTATTCACACATGATTCGAGGGAAATCACAGATTCCGAACGGTTAGGTCAACGAGCGCAAATAAATGTTAGTACGTAAAATCCCATTTTGAAACACATTTTCTCATTCAAATTTTAATGTTATTTTTTAACTAATCTAAAATATCAAGTGTATAACATAGTTAACTAAAAATAGTACTCGAAATAATTTTAAAGTTCCTTCATTAAATTAATGTTTAAAGTTAATATTCTCAAATTCCCATTACCAGCATGTGTTATTTATGACTTGGTGGAGATAAAGGTGGTGGAAGTCTTTCTAAGATAGTCTAAGCCAGTATGCACACATGATTCAAAGAAAATTACAAACTCCATACGGTTAGGTCGACGAGCGCACGTCAATCTCATTGCAAAAAAGTTAAACTCCCCCTATTAAACATTTATATCTGCAAAATATCCTTCGTGAATGATTAGTCTAAAATAATAATTTCCCCCAAAATACCCGCTTAACTCATCCTGTAAGAACACAGTGGAAAAAAAAAAAAAAATAAACTCCCCAAAATTTCCACTTAAAATCAAAAAATAAATCTAATTTAATTCACAAATTTAATTCACAAATTTTATTCACAAATTCCCATTACCAGCATGTGTTATTTATGACTTGGTGGAGATAAAGGTGGTGGAAGTCTTTCTATGATAGTCTAAGCCAGTATGCACACATGATTCAAAGAAAATTACAAACTCCATACGGTTAGGTCGACGAGCGCACGTCAATCTCATTGCAAAAAAGTTAAACTCCCCCTATTAAACATTTATATCTGCAAAATATCCTTCGTGAATGATTAGTCTAAAATAATAATTTCCCCCAAAATACCCGCTTAACTCATCATGTAAGAACACAGTGGAAAAAAAAAAAAATCAATCTCCCCAAATTTCCACTTAAAATCGAAAAAATAAACTCTTAAATTACACCAAACTGAAAATTTTTAAGTCGCCACATTAAAATTGAAAACCACTCGTACAATAGTACTGAAAAAAAAACATTCTATGTCCCCAAATACCCGCTTAACCCATTATCTAAAACACGGTGAAAAAAAAAATCAATCTCCCCAAAATTTCTGCTTAAAATCAAAAAATTAACTCTTAAATTACACCAAACTGAAAATTTTTAAGTCACCACATTAAAATTAAAAACTACTCGTACAATAGTACAGAAAAAAACATTCTGTGTCCCCAAAATATCCGCTTAACCCCTTATTAAAAACACGGTGAAAAAAAAAAAAAATCAATCTCCCCAAAATTTCCGCTTCAAATCAAAAAATAAATCCTTAAACTAAAGTTCACCGAAAAATTCCCTTCATTATTTTTTACTCATTATTTTTAATTATCATTTTTAATTATTACCTTCATTATTTTTACTCAATATTTTTAATTATTTTTTTATTAATTACTAATTATCGTTAATTGCTGTTATTCACTTCTTAAATTCCACTACGTACTACAATTGACTAAAAAATACCGCTCGAAAAATTCTAAGTCCCTTCATTATTTTTCACTTATTATTTTTAATTACTTTTTAATTAATTACTATTTTTAATTTAATATGAATCATTCATCTCTTAATCAACAGTCAAAAGAACCGCTCGTACTGAAGTATACTTAAAAAATTAATCACCCTTTTACCCCTCTCTTATAGCATAAAATATTCAAATTTCACGAAAAAAATTTAATCCCCCCTTTTAACCCCTTCTCTTACAAGACGATGTCAGGAGGAGGAGGATTGAGGAGGAGGATTGAGGAGGAGGAGGTTTGAGGAGGAGGAGCCCTCCTCCCTCCTCAGCTCCTCGCTCCTCTCCTCCTGGGGTCGGACAGACATTTTTCCCCTACTTATGGTAATATTAGAGAATTCTTAGAGAATTCTTAGAGTAATTCTTAGAGAAAAATTCAATAAATTCAAAGCAAAGACATTTTTTTTTTTTTAAGTTCACTATTTATACACGCGCACAAAATTAAACTAGTTGGATGTGTCAATCCCAAAACTTTCTTCTATCTCATAAGTACATTTTAATATTTAAAAAAAAAAAAAAAAAAAAAAGTGGTGATTTTAAAGTTACCCACTATCGAATTTCCCCGAACATTTGACCTAGGCTAATGAGATTCTGGTATCCGAAAAGCCTAAAACGCAAAATTTAACTAATATTCTGAGAAAATGAGCTTAGTAGTGCCTCATGTTGGGTAATTTATACTAAAACCTAATAAGCATCTATTTATGTCAAGACCTAACAGAATCTGAAATTTGATGGAATTTCGTCCATTAGTTCTTGAGATATAGTTATAACAAAAAATTTGCAAAACGTACCACAGCAACACCATATCTTGGACAATTTATGCCAAAACGTAAAAAAGCGTCTAATTATGTTATGGTGTAAAAGAATCTGAAGTTTGATGAAATTCTGTGCATTAGTTCTTGAGATATAGCTAGTTTAAAAAAAAAGTGTAAAATATAGCACAGCAGCACCATCAGTTGAACGATTTATAACAAAACGTAATCATCGTGTAATTATATTATATGTCATTTTGTAACAAAATCTGAAGTTTGATGAAATTCTGTGCGTTGGTTGTTGAGACATAGCTATCGGAAAAATCGTGCAAAATGCAGCATAGCTGCACCACCTGTTGCAAGGTTAATACCAAAATGTAATCAGCGTCTAATTACGTTATATATTCTAGTGTAACAGAATCTAAAATTTGATGAAGTTCTCTGCATTAGTTCTTGAGATATAGCTATCGCAAAAATCGTGCAAAATGTAGCATAGCAGCGCCACCTATAGGGCAGTTCACACCAAAACCTTATCAGCGGCTATGTATCTCAAGGTATCGCGGAATCTGAAGTTTGGTAAAATTCTGTGTATTAGTTCTTGAGATATAGCTATCATGAAAATCATGAAAAAGTGGCAAAGCAGCGCCACCTGCTGGCCAATTTACACCAAAACTTAATCAGCGTCTATGTATATCAAGGGGTCACAGAATCTGAAGTTTGATGAAATTCTGTGTATTAGTTCTTGAGATATAGCAATCTTCAAAATCATGAAAAACGTAGTATAGCAGCGCCACCTGCAGGCCAATTTTCACCAAAAACCAATAGGCACTAATTCATACCAAGGTCTAACGGAATATAAAATTTTATTAAATTTCGAGCATTGTTCTTGAGATAGAGCGCCCACAAATTTTTTGTCACATACAGACAGACTCACTGACAGACGGACAGACTCACAGACAGACATTTTCTAAAAATAGTCAAAACGTGTTCAGGACCTTCTAAAACGTATAAATCCGTCGAAAATCGGAAGTCGAAAATTTTCATGAATCCAATACTTTCTTCTTGTAAAGATAGAAGAAAGTAAAAAAAGTAATATAAAATAAATAAATAATACCGAAAATCAATTAAAATTCAAGCTTTATCGTGATTTTCTCAATTAAACAAAATGGCGGTAACTTGATCCAAAAGTAAAAACTGAATCTCACTTCGCCAACAAAAAGGACATTCCAGTTAATATTTTTAAAAACTTTTAAGAATGTCATACAAAAGTTTGTTCCAATTTATTCTTTCAACAGAAAATTTAAAAAAAGTAATCGAAAAAATTTTCTCTAAATCGCAGTCATTCAATTCCATTACTGTTGAACGACACAATATATTCTTCAAGCACTATAATAGAATGTCTTGTGACAGTATCTCGATACGGTTACAGGAATGATAAATGACCCATTTATTTACGATATACGCAGAAAGAATTTTTAAAAAATTCCTTCTCTTTGTGACGAAAACAAAACTGAAAGAGGAAACAAGCTTTAAGAAAATATTGATACATAAAATAAATTTTTTTTTTAATGTGAAACGTGATAAATTACACACGATTGTTGTTATTAAGCGAAGTAATTCTAGAACACTTCAATTTGCAGTACTTGAAATTATTGTTTTTTGCATAGATTTATTATTTAACATAAGAAGAAAGGGATTTCTTCCGTTTCTTTTTTGTTTATTTATTTATTGATTTAAGGTGTCGTGGGGTAATAACGCCAACTACTAATATTTCGCTTAGTTATAAAAGAATCCAAGATGAAAGGAATTATAGATGCAGCGCAGAAGAGCTTTGAGACATCTAAACTACAAACAACCGCTAAAAGTTATTTTGTTCTATTTATAAATCTTATCGTTAGAAGACCCATGTAAGAGACAACAACCGATCTAAAACTTGAGAGATAAGTTCTGGGATCTGAAGACTATTTATTTATTAAGAAATACTTTGTTTATATTACATAAATTTGTAGTGTATTTCATGTGCTTTCAAAATGTTGCGAACGATTTTGGATGTGTTCGAAAGGAATTTTTAGTTTAAAATATACTGCACAATAAGTATACCGACGTAATAACGTCATCCATTGACATTATTACTCCGGTTGAATCTTTCCAATGTTGGAACTACACCCTGAGAGGATTTATTTCTTATTTTATGCTCGAGAAAAGTCTTGTTGTCATTCTCAAAAACCAAAAAGATAAAGAGAAATTTTTAGGTTCTAAATGCTGCTAATTTTTTCATCTTAGAAGAGTAAAATATCAAATAATTATTACATTGCATTTCTTATATCCCAATTAATGGTAAGTAAGGAAAATTTGTCAATTTTTAGAGCTACAAAAATCGTTAGAAATGGACAAATTATATGCCATTATTCCATAATATTTTTGACGTTTCATTATTACTCACAACGCCAAATAGTATTGGTCAAGATATCAAGCTATTACTATTTATGTACACATATCTGCTAAAATATTTTATCTTGTATACGTAGTCAATTAGTCCCTGTATCAAATCCTATTTTTATTTATTTATTTTTTTTATTATTATTTTTTTTTTAATCTAAATCTAAGTCGTGAAAATTGGTAGAGTCTTGACGTGGGATTATTATTCCAGAACACCCTATTTACTTTTAATAAAGATATGGAACCATATTAAACTGCGAGTTTCAGTACTCGTCGATTTCTGCCGATGTACTTGAAATTCTTTTACTCTATTAGTAGCAAATGAAACATTTCAGCTCAGTTTTCTGCTAAACCATGTTATAAACCTCAAAACATGTTTCAATAATAACCCGAAACGCTTATAAGGAAGGAAAATGAATTCTTAATTATTACTTTATATGCAGCAAAATTTTGAAAGTTACCTTCTCGTTGTAAAATGAATAAATAAATAAATAAGTAAGTGAAAGAGGAAGAGGAAACAATATTTAATACTAGAAAAATGATTTGTAAAACGTGTTTCCTCTTTCTTTTTCTTTCTTTTTTTCTGTTTTTTTTTTCTTTTTTTCTTTTTTTATAAAACCCGATTAATTGCAGGCATTTTTATATTTTAGTTTGATTTTTATAAAAAATATGAAAACATTCAAAATATAATTCACAAAAATAACTATGATGAAATGTACAAACTGTTTTCAAGTGCTTAAAACACTTTATGTTAAAAACACTAAGCCTTTCGACTAAACCTAAGCAAACAAGGGAAAAAACCTCGACGTTAATTCGACGTTAACTTTGATCCACTTTTGTTTTTCCATTAGTTTTTCTCCTTGGCAATGACTTACTTTTAGCCGAAAGCTCTGCTTATAACATCTAGTGTTTTATATTTTTGAAAACTATTTGTACATTTAATCAGACCAATTTTAATAATGTATTTTAGAGAATCATATTTTAAATGTTTTCATATCATATATATTATAAAGCAGAAGTTCTGAAACTTCCAAACGGGTGTTTTCAAAAACTACCCGATGGATCTTTTTGTAGATTATATCATTCGATAGGAAATATTTTTGCGGAGGTTTATGATACAAATATACAGGGATAACTCTGATTTTTCGTACTAAATTTCGTATTTTTCGGTTATTTTTGAGGAAAGGGTTGCCAGTAATTATTTTTTGGCGAAAATTATCATTACTAAAGAAATTAAAAAGGATACATCTGTTAGAAATATTACAAACATCTTGCAAATAAAGGCAGAAAATATTTACTGATAATAAAATAACTATTGATAATAATAATAATAATAATAATAAAGAAAAACCATTTAATGAGACATGATATCATAAAAAAAATAGTTATCTTAAAAATAAAAGAAATATTTGTAACGCTTAAAAAATAACGTGAACTATTACATTTGATGCAACATTTGGCGACTTATCCTTGCGTTAGAATAAAAAAAATAACTTGAAAATTTGATAAAAAGAATTTTGAATGATATTTATTTTCCTTTCTATTATTTCCTTTCTCTTTTTTATCAAATTTCGATAGTATATAACTTACTCCAGAGAAAGGCAGATCTAATTATAAAAGTAATCGTGAGTTATTTGTTTGTTTCTTTGAGATTTTTTTTTTTACTTTTATAGGCAAAGAATTAAGCCAAAAATGCATATGTCTAACATTAGGTCGCAATAAAGTTGTTTTTTCCAAAAGGAGATTTTTTTTTTTTTTTTTTTTTTTGAGTATATTTTAGTATTCAATTGTAAGTTCAATAAACATAAGTTAATATATTTTAAAAATTGTAATCAAATATTTAAATTTTAGCTTCAGTGTGAAATTCTGCGACGCACATATATATTATAAAATAATGTCATTCTTTTTCAAGTTCTTCACCGTAATTTTGAAAATTGTAATCAACAAACATACTTTTTTTTGCGCCATTTTGTCAAATTCTCTTCCAGGGAAAATTAGTTTTAAAATTTACAAATTGAACAAGGAAATCTATGCAATTTAAACGAAATTTATGCAATTTAGGTTATTACTATCGATAAATTCAACATTTTGAAATAAAAATTGCCTGCTGAAAAAAATGGCACAGATGTCATATATGCACCACATTGGCGCGATTGCAACAAAACGTCGATTTTATGTTCATATGGTAGCTCGGCTATTGTATATTTATTAATAAACTATTTACTCTTATTTTTTTAATGATGTAAATTGTTTTATTTTATAATTTTTAACAAAACATTATTTATTTATTTTTATTTCCTTTTTAAAATAATAGAAAACAATTAAAAAATATATGTGTAATTGATATTTAAAAACGAAGTTTTCGCCAAATTTGTGTAAAAAAAGAAAAAAAATGCACAAATGTGGTGCATATATGGCATATGTGCCAAAATATTTTACAAATCTGTTTTTATTAGCCATTTCTTCTTCAATTTTCTTCATGTTTTTTTGCTGCGTTAGATAATATTTAAAATGATATTGGACTAATCTTCTATAATTGAACACCGCCAAGTAGCATATGTACTATATTATTGAAAGTTTTACTGGCACAGATATTATATATCACCGAGGTAAGTAATAGACTTTAAATTGGCATTATTTTGTCTGACATATTAACCCGACTATTAATATTTATTTATAAATAAAATGTTTATTTACTTTATAAATTATATAAATTGTTTTGTTATATACTTATTAATTAAACTTTTTTCATTAATTTTTATTAGTATTTAAATAATATAAAATAATTTAAATGTACACATGTAACTGGTATTCGAAAACAATGTTTCCGCCAAATTAGCATAAAAAATTATCGCGCCAAACTCGGCGCATATGACATCTTTGCCGCTTTGTTTATGTATTAAGGCGACTTCTAGATCATCAACGATGTTATAGAAAATTTGTCAGATTATTTTATTTGAGATTATTAAATTTATGGTTTTTTATTATGAAACAAAAGAAGAAAAGAAATTTTACTATTGATGCAACTACAGAATTAACGACTGCTTGGTGTTTTTTTTTTTTTTAATCGAAAAGGCAATTTTTTAATTATTTGTTTACTTTTTTTGTTTACATTATTATAATCATTTTTTCCATACGCATCACCTTAGCGCGTTTTTTTTTTTTTTTTATCTGACACCAGTTTGGCAAACACTAAGTTTTCAAATACCAATTACATATTATATTATTTTCAATTATTTTCTATGATTTTACAAAGGAAACAATAATAAATAAATGAAGTTTAATTAATAACTATAGAACAAAACAATAAAGAAAAGTAAAGAAACAGTTTATTAGTAAATAAACAACAATAACCAGATTACCACGCAATCCATAAAATCACAATTTTGTTGCAATCGCGCCAACGTGATACATACCTGACACCTGGCCAAAATATTATTGGCTATATTATTATTTATATATTTTTATATTATCTGGTACTACTTAATTATCCCATCGATCAAAAAACTGCTGCATTTAAAATATAAGATTAAATGTCAATAATGGATTATCGTAAATGTCACATTCATTTGACATTAAACATGTTACATGCGTTTGTTACGTTATCAACTATTTTTTGATTCGACGTTTTATTTGTAATTCCATAAATATTTTAGTAATTTATTGATTCTTTTGTTATTTAAAATAAAAGTTATATCCGTTTGTATAATAAGGTGAATCGTTTTGCAATTTGTATAATTTGGCGAAATTGATCTATGGAATAATAAAGTAGTACCTATTATTTGTTAAAATTCTATCTGGATATTTAAGTTGACAGAACTCGCGTACTTTTCAAGTCTCCGAAGAGGCATTCGCCAAGCTGTCCTTAATTCTGGGTTTTAGCCTTATTATCTATTTTTCATCTGCAGTTATTTTACTATCACTAAAAAAGCAATATTTGCAATGCGAAGGAAAAATCTTCGGAATAACAATGATATCGAATTTTTAAAAAAATATTTGCAATTAATTTATCAATCATTCAGGTTAAAAAAAAAAAAAACTTTAAAATTGGCTAAGAAAAAAATATACATGAAATACCGACAGTAGAAAATTTTGTTTTTAATGTTTATGTTGCAGTTTTAATTAACATTTAAGCCCTATCAACAGAATTTTAGCAAAAATTAACTATTAAATACTACTTCATTACCCCGTCGAACCCCCGCCCCAAAAAAACTATCGCCAAGGTATAAGATTAAATGCCAATAATAGATTATTGTAAACTTCACTTTCATTTGACAATAGACACGAAATAAGTCTATCGTTATAAATGTTTGGCGCCAAAAATCATAAGGGAATTGATTACAAGCTGAAGTTTTATTTTTCTACAAAATTTAGCATAAAGATTATCCCCTATTTAAAAGCTACATGTTTGCAACTGGTTTTAAAAAAATGAAGAGGCAATGAAACTGATGTAATTTTAATTTTACTCAAATAATTCAGCTTTAAAACACACCTTTTATGCTTCATTGTTCTAATAAATATATAAGTTAAACACTCTTTTTTACATATTTTGCTATGTACTTTGCTGGAACAGACCAAGGTAGAGAGAAAATTGTAGTAGACCTGCCAGGAGAGGACGGTTATTAAAAAATGTAACGCAACATGTAATGGAGATTGTCTTTAGGCTACCAGATCTACACATAGTGCAAGTTCAGATTCTGGAGTTTAAGAACTAACATATGATAATGTGCGATATGAAAATTAATAGAGTTTGATAATCATTGCAATTCTTTCTAACAAAATAATGTGATGAGTAGAGAACATTTTGATTCCTGCTGTCATAACGATCTCATTTTCATATCAAACTCTACTATAAATGATAAAACAAGAGAGATAGTACTTAATTACCCAAATTTTGTCCAATGCATACAATAGTGCAATATCGCAATGTCATTGGCACTGGCAACGTTTTTAGCATTGCGGAAGGACATTCCAGGTGATGGTATACACTGCTTTAAAAACGAAATTTCAAATCACCATTTTGTTTGAGTCAAGATTCGTTTAGAAAAATGGACCAGCGCAGCGGGCATAGCCTGCTAGTTTTTTAATATAATAAACAAAGGTGAATTTAACGTTCCAAATGGACTATTTATAAATGCAATTTATTGGTTTGACTTTTATTTACTGATTTATTTATTTTAAAAAACATGAAGGTTGGTGCTAAATAGTAAATTTTTCTACCTGTGGATTTCTCGTGCCTTGGTGAGAAATTTGTTCTTTAATTGCATTAACAGCAAATAAAATATTGTTTTAGCTCAATTTACATTAAATCATAGTCATTCGATTTTATTACAATTCAGTAACTGAATAAATTGAGTAAGCACTAGAATGTCTTGCGATAGTATTCTGGCTCGATAGACGAGTATATACAGTCCAATCATATTAATGCGGCCACCTTGAGATTTTAGTCATTTTGTTAAATATCCAGTGAAATATATGAAAAATTATTCTGAAACTTCAGGTGTGTAATCAGATTAGTACAGGTAATATATTTTTCAAAGATTTGTTTCCGAAACCCATAGGCGACCGTTAACAAATTGAAAAATAATTAATATCTTTTGGATAACCCTGTCAAAATTAATGTAGCCAAAGCTTTCAAACTGTAGATTATGATTAAATGGCTTATTGTAATAAACTGCGCTCATTTTTATGAGGCTAGCATGGATACTCGTAAAGAAATTAAGGTTTTTTGTTCATAAAAACATTCCCAAATTTTTCCGAATTTTTTGCTGATAATTTGCAGAATTCTTAATATAAAAAAATGCTCTTTTCAAAAAACATGACAAACAATATTGTACATAATATCCTGTAATCCGAATTGCAAAATAATAAAAATTGTATGAATAATGAGCAGGTTTGTTAAATAATTTTTCATTGCGCATGCGTTAAAACAATCAAAATATAATTTGCATAATGTGTAAGGCAATTTTTGTAAAAGTCTAAAATACATAGTTTTAAAATTCTGAAAATTATTATCGATAGAATGAGCACAAAATCCGTTGTTCCCAAAACGAAGCAAAAGGATGAGGGGCTGTATCCATATATCCATTAATTAATGCCAATAAAGCGATATATCTCCTCACCGTTTCCCTTCATTTTGGGAACAACAGATTTCGAGCTTATTCTATCGATAATAGTTTTCAGAAATTTTAAAAGTATGTTTTTAAGACTTTCACAAAAGTTGCTCTATACATTTAGTTAACACATTATGTATATGCGAATTATATTTTGATTTCTTTCATGCATGCGCAATGAAAAATTATTTAGTATACCTGTTCATTATTCATACAATTTTTATTATTTTGTAATTCTGATCACAGGGCATTGTATACAATGTCGTTTGTCATGTTTTCTGAAAATAATATATATATATAATATGTATATTAAGAATTTGGCGAATTATAAGCAAAAAAACTTGGCAAAATTTGGGACTGTTTTTATAAAAACCTTACTTTATTACCAGTATACATGCTATCGACATAAAAATGAGTACAATTTATTACAATAAGTCATTTAATCATGATCTACAGTTTGAACGCTTTTGCTACATTTTAGTTTTGATAAGGTTATCCAAAAGATGTTAATTATTTTTCAATTTGTTGACGGTCCCTTATGAGGTTTTGAGAGCAAATCTTTGAAAAAATATATAACCTGTACTAATCTGCTTAGAAACCTGAAGTTTCAAAGTAATTCCTCATGTATTTAACTAGATATTTAACTAAACGACTAAAATCTCAAGGTGATGGTCACATTAATTTGACTGGACTGTGTATATGATGAATGAACTTTTAGTTTCTTTAGAAGCAACTAGAATTTAAAGAAAAAAGTTTTTTTTTTTAAATGTGTTTGTAGTGAAAACAAAGCTGAAAAATGAAACAATATTTAGAAAAAGAATGATACATGGAACGTGTTCTTAAAAACGGTGGATTGTGATAAATTGCAGACGATTATTAAGAATGACAGAATATATTAAACTATTTCGAATTTGTTAAATTTCTTTTCTTTCTCCCTGAAATGACTATTTAACGTATAAAATGGATGACATTTATTCAATTAAGTTAAGCGTTTATTTATTTATTTTCAACAAATTTGTAAAAATCTGGCAAAATAGAATTGTTGTAGTTGTGAGATTTATGAGAATGGAATTGACATTTTGTGAGAAATTGTTTTTTTTACTCTATTAGCAGTAAAAGCAAACAATGTTTCAACGCAATTTTCCACAAAATCACGCTCATTCAGTTCTTTAACATCTCAAAGGCACAATCAATTTTATAAGAACGAAAAACCACAAAAATCTTCTGCGATAGTGTCACGACACGGTTACAGGGATGATAAATGAATTTTTAGTTCCTTAAGATGCTCGGAAATTTAAAAGGTTTTCTTTTCTTTTAGTATAAAAACAAAAGTGAAAAAGGCAATAAGTTTTAAAACAAGAATGATGAATAAAATACATTGAATGTTTTTCTTATATCCTTAAAATACATTTTTATAATTTTAATAATTATATATATTTTTTTCTTATATTCTTTCTTATTTTCTTAAAATACATTGGATTTTTTTTATAGTCAGTTACCGCTGATTTTTATGAATGGAAGAAAATATTAAATAAGGCAATTCTAAAACATTTCGAGGCATTTGAATTTATTCTTACTGACTAGATAAATTATATAAAGTAAGAAAATTAGAATTTCACCTGTTTGGTTTTTAATTCAGTGTTAACTGTCATACTTTTTAATTAATAGGCCGGAGGGGCAGGGGGGAAGCACAAACAATTCACTCATTGAGTTTATATTCAAGAGTTGATTAATACTCGATTCGCATATTAAAACGTAATTGATCTGCTAAGCCATATTTTGGTAGAAAACACCTGAAAACCTGATTTAGGCGGCTCTATTGTAGGTTTACCATTGCGTTTTCCGGCTTCCAGTCCTCCATGATTTCATACCATTTGGGTGCAGGAAAATGCAATGATAAATAAGGAATAAATTATCAAAAGATTAAAAAAAAATGACACAACCCAAATTTTGCATGCTAGTGTTGTACATTAATCTCAACTGCTCCGCTCAACAAGCGCAAAACGTTTTGACACATTTAAAAACTCATTTTTTAACAGAAAGAAACAAGTTGGAAATTGCACGTGAAGCGTAGCAAATTAGGTGCGTTCGTACGATAACGAAGTTTTAAAAATATTACTTTCATATGTCAATCTCATAAAATTGTAAATAGTGAATTACAATTAAAACGCTCATCAAACAATGTTCTTCCTATACCATTATATAATGTAATACTTTTGTGTGGCCTTGTAAATCAATAACAAATGTTCTTTGCACCACAAATTATGTATGATGTATATTATAATATGTACTTTATAGTTGCATATAAATTTTATTAAGTTCGTATGAGTGTAACACGATTAAAATGCATTTGAAACATTTTTCCCATTGACCGTAATGTAACGGAATACTTTTGAGTGTCCCTATAATTGATCTATAAATCCGATTTTCATAAAATTTGAAATAACTCGACAAAATTATGTAATAATTATGTAGTTTAAATTTCAAACGTATAGAATATATTTGAAACTTTTTCCTAATTGACCATAATGTAACTGAATAATTTTGATTGCGCCTGTAATTGATCTATGCACACGATTATCAAAATATTTGAAATAACTCGACAGAATTATGTAATAATTGCGTATTATAAATTTCAAACGATTAAAATGCATTTGAAACTTTTTTCCCCATTGACCGTAATGTAATGGAATACTTTTGATTTCCCCTGTAATTGATCTATGCATCCGATTTTCATATAATTTGAAATAACTCGACAAAATTATGTAATAATTATGTATTTTAAATTTCAAACGTATAGAATATATTTGAAACTTTTTCCTAATTGACCATAATGTAATTGAATACTTTTGATTGCCCCTGTAATTGATCTATGCACACGATTATCAAAATATTTGAAATAACTCGACAGAATTATGTAATAATTGCGTATTATAAATTTCAAACGATTAAAATGCATTTGAAACTTTTTTCCCCATTGACCGTAATGTAATGGAATACTTTTGATTGCCCCTGTAATTGATCTATGCATCCGATTTTCATATAATTTGAAATAACTCGACAAAATTATGTAATAATTATGTATTTTAAATTTCAAACGTATAGAATATATTTGAAACTTTTTCCTAATTGACCATAATGTAATTGAATACTTTTGATTGCCCCTGTAATTGATCTATGCACACGATTATCAAAATATTTGAAATAACTCGACAGAATTATGTAATAATTGCGTATTTTAAATTTCAAACGATTAAAATGCATTTGAAACTTTTTTCCCCATTGACCGTAATGTAATGGAATACTTTTGATTGCCCCTGTAATTGATCTATGCATCCGATTTTCATAAAATTTGAAATGACTCGACAAAATTATGTAATAATTATGTATTTTAAATTTCAAACGATTCGGTTGGGTAGTTTTTGCGTTGTTATATGCGGACGGACAGACGGACGGACAGACGGACGGACAGACGGACGGACTGAACGACAACTATAGGTGCTACGTATTATATAATTACGAACGCACCTAATAAAATTGGAATGCCGGACTATGGAAATGATTTCGATTCGAACTTAATTTTCCATTTTATGATAGATAATTACCTGTCCAGTTCTAAACTATTTCGATCACGTGATCTCCTTTTTTCGACCGTTTTTTTTTTGCTTTCGTCGAGAAATGTGCTGCAAAAAGTCAACTTTGAAGGCTTTTTATGAAAAATCTATTGTGTTTTAAAAAAGCAGAAAATTGAGTGCAATTAGACAGTTTCTGAATAACAACACCTGCTATTTTCATGCATTTCCGAACAAAAATAAATTAAAGCATATGTCACAAAGTGGCCCTTTTTAATTTAAGTACGCCCTTAATTACTAGTTGATGCATTAACTGTAGCAAGTTTACTACATCAACACTTTTAATTCTTTCCAGAAATAACATCAATGCAGTGCATCCCACGCGCACACAATCATTTAACACAAAAATACCGTTTTGAAAATCATATTCGAGAATCGATGAATTTGAAACAAAGCGGGAATCATTAGTGGTCTATCGGTTAACGGTCCTTCGTTTTACAATCCGTGCCGCTGTGTCACAGTCAGGGGTTATGGTTACAGGTAGGCATCGATTTTCACTTTATCGTAGTCTCCATGGGAATGAGTGGGTTTCATTCCAGATTGACACTTCGGTCACAGAAAAACGAACTAAAATAGAACCGCCGAAAAAGAATCTAAAATAGAACTTTTTGGGGAATAAAATGGGAAAAAAATCTCAATCTCTTTTATTTTAAGAAGTCAGTAAAAAGAATGAATATATTTCTTGCGTTCTTTTTATGAAGAATAAGAGTTTTATCTAGTGGAATTTATCTTCAAGATAGTTTCGTACAAAAAATTATCAATTGAATACTTTTACTAGCCTACAAATATGGAGAAAGAAACTTAAGGACGTATCCGGGTGGGGAAGAAAAAGTGGAATCCCATGCAAAAAATACGTATCGTTCTTGTTCATTCAAAGTTAAGAATTTCAACAGTGTATATATATATATATATATATTTCAGCAGGGAAACAGGTGGATTCTTTTTCAATTTGTAAGCTCAAAATAGCTTTAAAATGATTATGAATACATGGAAATTTGTGTTAAAGTTTCAAGAAATTCCGAAAAGTACAAAAAGTACTCTTTACTTATTTGTAATTTTTGGACTGGAAAAAAAATATAACAATTTGAAGTTTACAGAGAGATAAAGAACATTCCTACATACTTCCTGAGAAAATTTTCTAAATTTGAATGAACCCAAAAGATGAGTATTTTTTCCCATATGATAACACTCGATTGCACTTTTTTTATTTTCCATTAAATAAGCCACCTTTAGTATTTCCTATGAAATCAACTCGAGCCTTTTTTATATACTTTCTTTTAACTTATAATTTTACTGTTTGCATGTGGCAGCCACATTTTGGGTTTCATTTTCCATCCATTCCTATTGACAATGAATCTTGGAATTTGGAATATACCTACTCCTGAGGGCAACACATGAATTGGACATTGATTTTTCCCTAAGCGGTGATTTTTTTTTCGGAACCTGTTTCGAAAATGAAAGTTTTTTTTATCAAAACAATTGAAAAAGTACTAAACAGCCGTATATAGTTATCAAGCTCAATTATACGATGAAAAAATAAAATCACTTAAAAATATTTAAGTGCAAGCAAGAAATCCGGAAACAACCTGCCCATATACTTAATATTAGCGAATGGGAGTTTTCGAATGGGTGAAAGCGTCCCCTTAACTCCTTCAGGGCGAGCGCTTCGTATATGTCATGAATAAGATACCCAGAATCCTTTATAATTCCCATCATTTTTTTTTTTTTTTTTTTTTTTTTTTTTTTGTAATTTTTGCTTTGTTTAATTATGGTATTTTCTCGATTTATTCGACCAAATGTCGCCAATATTTTGTCAGATATCGCCAACTTATTAGATGTTGCAACTTTTCGACTTCGTGATCCTGACCCATAGTTATCCAAAATGACCCACTTATCAAAATTGTTCGAACCTGTGATTTAGCTGACTGATCTTGTGGTAATCAAAAACGTTACAATACAAAATTTAATCAAAATCGTTTTTAAGCCATTTCGTACGTAAAATTAGCTTGACCCGCAATGACCGCCAAAATTACCCACTAACATAATGAACTTTAACATGGGGTCCAGTCGAGAAGTCTTCTGAAGATTGAAAACAGTTAAAGTCAAATCCAGTTAAAAATCGTTAGAGCTGTACATTAGATAAAATTAGTTTTAGCTGTTAATATTCCCAAGGAATTTTCCAATTCGAAAATAAAATTTTGTCAATATCCTTTCAGACATTTTTTAAATACAATTAGCTTGACCCCGACCCACAGTGACCCAGTCGGATCCCCTAATCAAATTTTCTCGTACATGTGACCTAACTAAATAGTTTTCTCGAATTCGATAACGCTAGAATTAAAAAAATAATCAAATTCGTTAATCTCTCTCTAATTAAAATTTTGTTGACCCGTAGTGACATAAAATTGACCGAAGCTGAAATTTCTCGAATATTTGATCTAGTCCAGTGATGTTCTCGTAACCGAAAACGCTATAGTATGAAATTTTCTCAATATCGGTTGAGCCGAGTCTGAGTACATTTAGCTTGTTTCGTACCCATAGTGATAAAAAATTGATCCTCTTATCGAAATTCCTTGAAAATGTAACCTAGCCCAATGATGTTTTGTTATCGTGTCCTGAAACGGCATAACGCAAAATTTGTCAAAATCGTGTGAAACATTTTTAAATACTATTAACATGACTCTGACCTATTGTGACCCAAAATGATCCACTAATCGAAATTTTTTGAACATATGATCTAGCTCAATCATCTTCTCGTGCTGAAAAATGATTTAATATAAATCCTTGTTAAAATTATTAACGCCGTTTTTTAGATATAATTAGCTTGACTCGAACCAATAATAACCTAAAATAACCTACAAATCGAATTTTGTCGACCATGAAATGTTACCCAATGGTCTTTTCGATCCCGAAAAAGATAAAATACAAAATTTTATCAAAACGTTAGGGTCGTTTTTTAGATAAAATTAGCTTGACCCATAATGAAACAAAAATGACACAGTAATCAAAATTCCTCGAACATATGATCTAGCCAACTATCTTCTCGTACGAGAAATTGACACAATTCAAATTCTTTTTTAAATCGTTAACGCCGTTTTTTAGGTATAGTTAACTTGATCCGGACCCATAATAATCCAAAATGACCTACTAATTGAGTTTTGTCGAACGTTTTGTTACCCAATGGTCTTCTCGATCCCGAAAACGATAGAATACAAAATTGAATCAAAATCGTTCGAGTCGTTTTTAGAAAAATAAGCTTGATCCATAGTGACCTAAAAATGTGCCACTAATCAAATTTCTCAAACATGTGACCTAACAAAATTATCTTCTTGAGCCCACAAACGGTATAGTACGAAATTTTATCAAAATCATCTGACCCCTTTTTAGATGTAATAAGTTTCATCCTGACCCATTGTGATCCAAAATGACCCGCTAATCGAATGTTCTTGAATTTGCGACCTAGTCCAACAGTATGCTTGTTTTCGAAAAAAAAAAATAGAATACAAATTATAGTCAAAACAGTTAGAGCTACGTTCTAAAGAAAATTAGCGTGACCTACAGTGGTCCGAAAATAACCCACAAATCGATGTGATTTAGCCCAATGGTCTTCTGTTAATCCAAAATGGTAAAATATAAAATTTAGTCAAAATTGTTATAGCCGTTTTTTAGATAAGATTGGTTTGACCTATAATCACCGTAAAATGACCCACTAATCGAAATTTTTTTAATATGTGACCCAACCCAATGATCTTCTCGTGCCCGAAAATGCCAAAATACAAAATTTTGTCAAAATCATTCGAGCCGTTTTTAAGTAAAATTTCCATACACAAACAATGTACCATCTCCTAACTAACATTTTCCAACAAAGTTGAAAAGTGATTATGCTTCCGGTTTGTCTGTACGTCTGGCTGTCTGTCCATTCTGTCCACGCTCTAACTCTTGTAAATATAGTTGGATTGCAATGAAATTTTTGAAACTTATTAACCCTCACGAACCCTACTGAAAATTAAGTTTTTAGCATGACTACTTTATTTATAGGGACAGCCAAAAGTTTTCCATTTCCATTACTTTACGGCCAATGGGAAAAAATCGTTTCAAATGAACTTTAAAGATGTTACACTTACACTCTGTCAAACATATTCAAATTTATATGCATTTACGAAGTGCATTAAAATATGTATTCTATAAAGAATTTGGTGAAAAGAATTGTAATTTTGTAAAAAAGACTTTGAACGGGGACCATATAAAAATGAAAATTTTGCATGCTTTTAATCTCCTGAAAATTTTAATCGATTTCATAAAATTCCGTAACCTTTTCTAAGAAAACTTTGTAATTTATAATAATCAATATTTGACTAATTAAAGCCAAGAACAATGTTTTGTACAAAGTATGTAGCACAAAGGTTATTTATGTCACTTTAAAAATACCAGAGAAATTTTTGTAACAAAAACTTTACCTTCCATTTTTGTAACAACTTTTAGATAAAAGATAAATAGAGGATTTGACAAGTTTATAATCCCTATTTAAAATTCTAGAAACTTTCGGACAAGCTTTTTAACAAGTTTGTTTATCGTTCAAGCTTTTTAGTTATGCTAAAACTGTTATTGTTCAAGTGCATATTTTTCTTTAAATATTAAAAAAAATGACAGCTTTCTTATCATAATTCTAGCTTTTTAACAAATGCTTTAGAAACTTGTTTTTAATGCATGAATACTAGTAAGTGTGTCCAATAAAATAACATGCGTAAGAAGGATTATACGGATAAAAAGTTTTTATTAAAGTTTCGACTAATATTTTCAAGAAAACAACATCCCTTGCTCCTTATCTCTTGAGTTACGAAAACTTTTATTTTTTATATATTTTTTTAGATTCTCCGGAAGATTATTGTTCTAATATTTTTTATTTTTCGTCTTCACTTATCAATAGAGATCGATCAAAAATTCAGTTTCGTATTTGTTTTTGGCCCAAAATTTGAATGCTGTCAAAAACTCGGCTGAAAAAACTCCACCGAAGATTTCCAAAAATTTATTTTTCGGAAATTTTCAACATTGCACATTGATTTAAGCTATATCAATAACAGAACAATAATAGATCGAAACTGCACTGAATTATATTTTAACGGCGCGCGGCGTAACAAAAATTCAATAATGTGGCTTCGCTGGAAAAATAAAGCCAAACGAATTTTAGAATAACATTTTTAAAAGATGGTACAAACAGATAATTTTAATAGAATTTATATCGGAATTTTAAAATTGAGAAATTAAATATCTTCAAAGGAAATGATAAGTACTAGAAATGTTTTACAGAATAAATTTTGAAAGGAAATAAAAAAATTTTAAATACACATTTAAATTAGAAATAAATTTAAGTAAACGAATAAGTGGAGTATTATTTGAGATAGAGAATTATTTAATATACAGTAGAACCCCGCTAATTCGGACCCCGTTAATCTGGATCTCCGGATAATCCAGATCGGTTTGGTCAATTTGTTTTTCAAGTTTCAGAAGTGATTGGCTAATTTCCATAACATTAAATTGTCTCATAGTCGTATTCTGAATTTAAAAAAAAAACTTTTTCTGAAATGTTTTAGGAAGAATACCTTAAGCTTTCTTATTTAAACTCTTTGATGTTATTTTTCAAAGAAACAACAATGTATCACTAAGTTTGGCAATTCCAATTTTCCCAATTTTCTATTTAAATCACTCCACAAAAATTTTTACTTTGCAAGAAAGTAAGTTAAAACAGTTATTACTGTCTGTAAATATTCATTAAGTTTAATATAAAGGTGATTATCTGTAAGTATGTTTATTTTATTTCATTTTTTTTTCTAATTCTCCGGATAATCCGGATTTTTGATAGTCCGGATTGGGTCTGGTCCCAATTAATCCGAATTATCGGGGTTTTACTGTACTAGGATTGTAGAACCCTTTTAGATAAAAAAAATTTCAGAATAAATTTAATAAAGAGTGAAAATTTAATTTTCGTAATGTATATCAAATATACATATGTAACCCTTATATAATACTACAAATCAACATCTATAATGATGGGTGGAGATGTAAATCAAACATACCAGAAAATATTTATTAATTCGTTTTATTAAATTTTACCATGAGAATTATAATTTTTTGTTAATTCATTTTGCTTTATAAAACTATTTAATAACAAGACAAAAATGTACAGTAAATTATTGAAATTAAAAATATATATGTATTTATAAAAGGTATAGAGTTCCATAAAAAATGGAAAAATATGTATTAATCTTTTAATCACTCTGTAACATAAGTAAAATCTCTTAATGAAACATGGTTTTTTTCCAGTGCGCGTCTGAGCGTCCGCGGGTTTGTAATTTACATACTTTAATGAATTTTAAATTAACAAAAAAATTCTGAATTTGTTAAGTATTCAATAGTTTTTTGGAGTTTTATAGTGAGCTTTAAAAATTCCATTCCTAAAAATGTTTTCATAAAGTTGTTATCAATCGGAGAGAAGCTACTTTTTCAAGTTATAGCCATACCAGGTTGAGTGACCTCTTGCATGTTAGAAGCGGGCAGTTTGCATGCACCTAACATCCGACCCCACATACGGAAGTCTTGAAAATGATAATATACAAAGTCAATTTACTCATTTGTACAGAAAAAAAATGAAAGTGGGCAAAGCTGTCTTTTCAGTTCAAAAGAATACAATTTTTAAATGCGACAACTTTGTTTTTCATTCTGAATTTTTGAGATATGGACACGAAAAGCTGTTTCTTTGACAATAGATTGTATCCAGTTTAATTATACACGAATAAAGCTAACACGAAAGACAAGCTATCACGAATAATTAGCACGTTAACACGAATTCTCCTTGCTAAATGACATTACAATTTATAGTAAAAGTTAAAATGTGAGTTACTGCATGCTTTTATTTACTTAATTGATAACTCTACGAGATTTTTTACATTGAAAATATTTTTTACAAAGTCACTGACAGTACCAAAAATCACGTCTATATGAAAAATAGCAATTCAAATACAGTTTTAAAGCGCACTAAAAGTGACATTTTCATATTGACCTCGCGTCAGGACAGCAGCCGAAAAAATCACCAAAGATCTCTATTTACACCAAGCCTTTTTTATTCTATGCATTTCAGTGGTTTAAGCGCGAAATACAATGACATGTCCTAAATGTGTATTTATTATTTATGTTTTATTGTTTTATGTAATGACTGATGAGAGATTTAATTTCATTATAGAATATAAACGGAAGACAAATGAAGAATTATTTATATTATTTTAAGTGAAAATGGATTGATCTATTGCAATCGTCTGTACACAATACAGATATTTTAAAATTTCATAATTGAAAAATATTTTAAAACAATAAAAATTTCAACACAATTTTGAAACAAATAGTATTTGAAGGATATTTTTATCCCTATTCTACTGTGTAAAAATTGAAAATGTGCGAAATTTATAAATTTGAAAATTTGCAGTAAAAGTTAATATAAATTGAATTGAATCGTCTGCTGTTACCAGAGTCAAAATCCCCTGTAAATTACGCACGAACACGTTTGTCCTTTATAACACAGACAATTACAGAAACAAAGTTTCTTTTGTTGCTACTGATTTTCAGCAACACTTGCGCGTCATTTTTACTGTGTGTTAATCAGTTTTCTCGATATCTGTTTTTAGAATATTATCCATTCTCGATTGAATAGTTTGAACAGTGAATTAAATTTATACATGAAAGAATTAACAAAATAAATTTAATAGTTTTTGAGATGGAGTTCGGCGCAATATAATTAAAATCTAAAAGTAGCAATGTTAAAAGCTCCAATTATAAGCATACCAGTTTTGACAGAATTAGCTTATCATTCTCAGTGCTAAGGGTGGCAGAAAATTGCTCACATATATAAAGGACAGATGAGGAATTCAAGTTGAAGGTTTAATAACCGATAGGAAAATAGAGGATTAAAAGTAATAGCCAATAAGAAATAGATGAGAAAATAGAACTGAAGTAATGAGAAATGGGTAGGAGAGGAAGTTTTTTCTACAGTATAATTAATTGATAATTCGCCATTCTCCACTTGTAGAAAATCCTTATATCCTTATATATATTATAAATGTGAAAGTGTGTCCGAAAAATTGGAATGACTTGGCTTCAAAACGGATGGATTAATGTCTTTAAATCTTTGCATATATAGATTATAGGAGTGAAATGAACATAGGCTAAATTTTATTTATTTTATTCAAATATTTTCCTTAATAATGCAAAATTTAATTATTTTTCATACAAAATCAATAGGCATTTTTCAGATAAAATTTAACCATTTTCCTTTCCTGTTGCCAAGAAAATAAAAAATTGGAATAATAATTTTTCAGCGGCAATGAATTTTTAATAAAAAACTTCCACGCGAAAAATTATAATAAAATAATTTAAAAGAAAACAAATATGACGTCATGTTTGAAATAAAAATAAAAGGTATATTTTTATAATATATTTAACAAGGATATTTGTTTAGTTAATGGGAATTTTTGTGTAAAATATGGCGACATAAATTAAAAGTAAGAAGAATGAAAAAGAATTATATTTTTAATAAAATGGTTCACTTATGAAAATGTGACGTCATAGTTGAAATAAAACAGGTACTTTATAGCAGTCGTTAAAAATACAAGGGGTATGAATATCAGTAGCTAATGAAGCGAGATAAATAATGACGTCATATTTAAAATGAATCAGAAAAATTTTTTACTTATACTAATTAATAAGTTATAAGTTACATACAAATGAATATTTTTATTCAAAACTCATAATTATCAATGGAAGAAATTTTTTGTGGGGAAAAGGCGGAAAATAAAACTACTGATTAATATATTTTTGGCTCGATTTTTTAACACTTTCGAACAAAGTTGAAAAATTATTATGCTTTCGGTTTGTCTGTCTGTCTGGTCGCTTTCTAACTTTCATAAATATTCTCCGATTTCCATGAAATTTTTGGACGTTATTAACGTTTACCTAGCACGAATACCAATTGAAAATGGAGTTTCTACCATAATTAGTTTATTTACAGGGATAGTCAAAAAATTTCCTTACATTACGGCATTATGGGGAAAAATCGTTTTAATTAAATTTAACGATGTTACACTCTGTGAAACATATTCAAATTTATATACATTTACAAAATGCACTAAAATATGCATTTGGTAAAGTATGTAGTGAAAAGGACACTTATTATTCATTTACAGGATCACACAGAAGAATTCCATTGCATAAGAATACAGGGAGGAACAGTTTCCGACATATTTTAATTATGGTAAACGATTTCATGTATAATCAAATTGATAAACGTTGCTGAGGCTTAATGTGAGTTATTTCATGCATAATACGAAGTGCATAGCATTTACAGGGACACACAAAAGATTTCAAATATTATATATTCTATTCGAAGTATTGTATATGATGGATGATGACTGTTGCATGGATGAAATGCATTTTGAATTATGATATGTGCTTTTAAGTTTCGCTAAATGTATGCATACTAAATGGAGAATATAAATGGCAATAGTATAAATAGTTAAATTTAGATATACACAAAAGATCTCGGAAAGGTTACTGAATATGAGCGTAATTTACTGAAAGGTGGTTTTTAAATAAAATATGCATTTTTATTTTGAACTGCATTTAGTAAACTAAGAAATGTTTGTAGTATATATATAAAATGATATACAGGGTCCCGCAAAGAACTGGATACAAAGTTGTCTTCGGATGATAATTTCTGAAAATGTAATTTAGGTAGTAATAAGAAATATTTTTGTTTGAACTAAATTTTAGAAAGATACTTTCGTGTATTAAAGGCACTTGGAAAACTACAGGGCTGAACAAATAAATTTAAGAATGTTTCTATCTATTAGTATTAATCGCTGAAAGGAAAATTTTAACCAGCAAAGAAATTAGCAAATAGGGATTATCAGAAGTTTTTTACCATAAATTCGCGATAAAATGTTAATTACACATGCTTTTCATCATCGAAATTTTTTGCTTGATTGATCAATTTTTTCTTCTTTAAATGTTATGTGAACGAAGTCACGGGTAACTGCTAGTATTAAATAAAAATCTCTTTTTCTCATTTTTCCCCTCTACATTTGTACTACATAGTCCCTCCTCTGTTCTCACTGCTTGGATCCCATTTCCCATAAATTTTTACTGTTGGCTATTAGTTGTAATCCTCGATGAATTTTATGAAAATCGTGTGCATAGATCAATTACAGAGACAATCAAAAGTATTCAATTACATTATGGTCAATGGGGAAAAAGTTTCAAATATATTCTATACGTTTGAAATTTAAAATACATAATTATTACATAATTTTTTCGAGTTATTTCAAATTTTATGAAACTCGGATGCATAGATCAATTACAGGGGCAATCAAAAGTATTCCATTACATTACGGTCAATGGGGAAAAATGTTTCAAATGCATTTTAATCGTTTGAAATTTAAAATACGCAATTATTACATAATTCTGTCGAGTTATTTCAAATTTTTTGATAATCGTGTGCATAGATCAATTACAGGGGCAATCAAAATTATTCAATTACATTATGGTCAATGGGGAAAAAGTTTCAAGTATATTCTATACGTTTGAAATTTAAAATACATAATTATTACATAATTTTTTCGAGTTATTTCAAATTTTATGAAAATCGGATGCATAGATCAATTACAGGGATAATCAAAAGTATTCCATTACATTACGGTCAATGGGAAAAAATGTTTCAAATGCATTTTAATCGTGTTACACTCATGCGAACTTAATAAAATTTATATGCAACTATAAAGTACATATTAAAATATACATCTTACATAATTTGTGGTGTAAAGAACATTTGTTATTGATTTACAAGGCCACACAAAAGTATTTCATTACGTAATGGTATAGGGAGAACATTGTTTGATGAGCTTTTTAATTGTAATTCACTATTTACAATGTTATGAGATTGATATATGAAAGTAATATTTTTAAAACTTCGTTATCGTTCGAACGCACCTAATTTGCTACGCTTCACGTGCAATTTCCAACTTGTTTGATTTGAGAAAACTATTTTTTTTCAGTGCGCAAAATCATTAACAATTCTTTATAAAACGATTTTTTTTAACTTATTATTAGAGATAATATCAACTGCTGTAATGAATTATTCATCTATAATACTTCATAAAATTGAAAAATGTTATTGCGCTTTTGCGTGAGAATTTCAAAGTCGGATCAAATGAAGATGGAACGCTAAAGCAAAATAAAAAGTAAGAAAAAAAGCACATAACTTGCCAAAAATTTAATGAGGCATAAACGCAGTTCATTTGTCTAAAAGAAAAGATGGACGCATTTTATGTCTGATAAATAACGCTATTAGTCGTTGAGCCAGAAGTCAAAATTTGGGTTTTTGGTTTCATCTCTGGGGACTTGGTGATATATACCTTTTTGGATTTACAATGATCCAAGGAGTTCATTTTATGATGATACTATTATATTTGTGGTAGCTTATAGACGCCATATTGAAAAAATGAGCGCCATCTATCGCACATAGATACAAATGATTTTTTTTAACCATTACCTACCACATAAATAAATTTTAATAAAAAATGCAAATAACAATTATTATTGAACATATAACGTTACACAAATTATATATTTGTTAAGATTTTATTTCAATATGATTATTAACATTTTCAGTTGGATAAACCGATCAAAAAACATTTGCGATGAAAGAAAATCGAAATCTTGTTTTGCATTTTAATGCATATTATTTTTATGTGGATAAGCCACAGTAATTCAAGAAAAACGTAGTACTGGTGAAACTATTGTACTTAATCTGTTAAGAATTAACCCTTTCGGGAACAGGGGTGCATATATGCAATTTCAAAACATGCTTACATTGCTTGTTTTTTGATATCATTAAAGAAGTAAAATTTTCCTTATCTAATTAAGACATTCTCTTGTTTACTACACTAAATTTAATTTTTTGACAAAAAGTGGCGTCAATTGAATTAAATTCTTGTAAAAGATGCTGGTCTCGAACTGGTTAATAAATAACAGATTCGTAGTCTTCTGCAATTCTATCTTGATTGATTTACATTCCTGTATCCAAATAACTTCAATCGTCATAGAATAGTTCTATATTCTGCATATGCTTGTATATTAGGCTATTAAATAGACACGCACAAGGATAGTGTGGCAATGTTCTTGAACAAAAATATGACATCTGTTCCAAAAAAGCTTCAGGAGCAGGAGGACTGCCATTCCACTGGATCTCTAGAGAGCCTTTTCCCTCACTATCAGTTCCAAAAATCCAGCCCTATTTATCTGGGGATGGAAGATCAGGATCAGCCTGTAGGCACTTCTTCGGAACAAGACTGTGGTAATTTGCTTGCATTAGCTGTAAGTAGAGTGTATTACTACATGACAAAAGGCAATGCGACTCCACAGACTTTTTGTTTCACAGAAAAAAATATGTAGAATATATCGCAATTTCTTGATGTTTGAGTACTTTTGCTTTCCATAATAGAGATGGTAAAATTCCAACTCAAGCTGTTTCTTTGTTTGATAAATCAGCTTGAGTATCAAACGCCTTAAGCGTATCTCAAAATTTGTGTTCTGATTCACCATTTTACCTTGTCTGCAAAAGCACTTATTGCACTGACAGTAAATGCATTTCAAGGGATGCCTTATTATCTCTTTACATAGAAGTCCATGGATCTCACTCAAATTGCAGTATTTTTTTACCATGTCATTGGATCCAAATTTCATAAATATTAATTCTTCCTAGTTTTTCAAATCATTTTCTAAAGAAAACAGTGTTGAGATAATAATAACTTTTATAAATCCAGACGCTGAAGCATGGTGTATGCAAAATATGAGTTGTGTACCACCTCTTGTTGGAAGCAGGTCAATTTAGTGGATTCTTCAACTAGTGATTTCTTGAATTTATAATATTTTTCTCCGTAGATAACATACAGCACTTGTGTATTCAACTATTTCAAATAATGTTCATTTTGCGATTCTTGAGAAATGAACTGCATAAGTTCTTTCTTGTTCTCCTCATCAGATAAAATCTGCTTCTATTTTCATACTGTTTATACAGGAGTATATAACTTTTATAACATCACCAACAGTTCATATTGTTCATTCATTTATGTTTATTGACAACTGCCTGTATGTATCAAATACAACATCTATCCTTTGAGAGGATGTATAATGTAATATTATTTCAAAAAACAGATTCTTTGCTAATTGTTAAATGATTGTAGCTCCTATGGTAGCTTTGAACAAAGCACATTCTATCATTTATACTAACAACATTTGCATTCTTTCAGTAGTCGCAATTTTGTCATAATATCCATCAGTTTGATTTTTTAGTTTTTCTCATAGAACCATCAAGTATTGCTAAGGATTATTGAAGAAGCCCGAGATGGTAGGTAAAGACAGTTCTTATATCCAAATTTCTTCGCTCTGAAAGGATCGTCATCTGAGAAAACAGATTTCCTGTTGTCATGGCAACAAACTCTGATTTATTTAACTTCAAATTCTCTTTCTTTTACAAGTCACAAAATGTGTTTAGCTTACTGGAGGTTTGAAAAATCCTTCTGCCTTTGAGTCTTCAGATAGATATTCTCTCCTCAAAGTTTGGTAAATTTCTTCAGTCATCTCATGAGCTTTGATCATGTCTTCAATTTCTGGATTTGTAATTGGCCTAATTGATTCTATTTGCCTGTCTATATTTATCTATTCATTAATAACCATGTTCTATAAATATGAGATATCACGTTCGTCTTTCTGGATCTTGCTCAAAGACTGATCTGGATGTAGAATAAATTTTTCTGAAGAACTGCTGTTGGTTCTTTCACGAATCATGTGGAGAATTTCTGCCCTGGTATCAAAAATATCTTTTAGCTGCGGCAGGTATTTGACTAAACTTTGTTGTAGCTTTTGATCCCTGCGTGTCTTTGCCTATTGTCTCTTTAATCGTCCTGTTACTTTTGCAGCATGTAAAATAAAATAAAAAATATTTTCTATCACTGTGCTTATGGGCAGAATTTTCCAATATAGCGTCCATTGGTTACTCTGTTTTTGAAAATATCATAGATAAATGTCATTTCGTGGCTGATGTTGTGGTGAATCCAAAAATGTATGGTTTACAAAGTCCACTGACATTAAAGTACGAGCCCCTGGCTCAATGACAATTGCCATTTTCCAATATGGCGCCTATAAGCCACCTTGGTTTTGTAAATATCGATAAATATCATTCCAATGTTGTGGTGAATCCAAAAAATGTATGCATATGATTTAACAGTTCCTCTGACATGACATCACACTTGCCCCTGGCTCAACGGCAGCAGCCATTTTTCAATATGGCGTCCATTAGCTATTCTTATTTTGAAAATATCATGGATAAATGTCATTCTGATTTTGTCGTGAATCCAAAATAGTGTGGTTTAACAAGTCCGTTGACATGAAATCATAAGAGTCCCTGACACAACGCCGGCGGCCATTTTCCAATATGGCGTCCATAAACTACCGTAGTATTGAATGTATCAGGGACAATGAGATGCTGATGTTCTTATGAATCCAAAAATGTATGATCTACCATGCCCGCTGACATGAAACACACGACCGCTTAGCTCAACAACGGCGGCCATTTTCCAATATGGCGCCCAAAAGCTACCCTCCTTTTCAAAGTATCATGGATAAATGAGGTCCTCTTGTTGTGGTGAATCCAAAAATATATAGTTTTTCAAGTCCGCAGAGATGAAACCACACAAGCTCCTGGCTCATCGACTATATAGCTCTTCAACATTTTAGAGCAGCCTGATTAAAAATAAACAAGTCTTTCCGCTCAAGTTGAAAAAGTGGGTTAATTTTGTTTGGTTTTACGTAGATTTCGTAAGAAACACTGCCTATCACATTCTCGTCTATGTTGGATTTCTGACATTTGGAATTTGATGTCCTGCACGTGATTTTAGAGACTCAATTGTAAATTGTATTCGCTAGGGATGTCGATTTGTAGTATTACATAATAGTTATATATATATACATATATGTGTGTGTGCGTGTGTGTGTGTGTGTGTGTGTGTGTGTGTGTAACAGATCTTTATAGACACGATAACTTCCATAATTCTGCACAAATTTCTTCCAAACTGGTATATAAAATCAAGGGGCAGAAAATTTCGGACTAGTTTGTTAATGGGAAAAAATGGACCAAGGGTGTGAAAATAGGGATGGTTTTTCTGAAAACAAAAGTATAACTTCTTAATTATAAAACATATTAAATCAATTTTAAGTTATTATTATTTCTAGGAAAAGGGTCAAAAAATTATGTTTGACAGATTTTTGATAGCATTAAAAATAGGCTAGAGAAGCGAAATAATTCATAAATTCGTCCATTCTCAGGATATACAATCCACTGAAATTTATTATTAATTTTTTTAATTTTATCTACAACTTTAATACTGAGAAGTTTTTGATAGAACCACTTCTTACACGAAAAAAAAAAAATACTTAAATAGATATATTTTTATATAAGGGATGGGGGAGGTGAAGAAGAAAAACATGAATAACTTCTTGAATTCCCAAGATATCAAATCCGCTTGGATTTATAATAAATCTTCTAGATAATATCTACAACTTTTATACTGACAAGTTTTTGATAGAACCAATTCTTACACAAAAAACCTCATAAATAAATATATTGTTAAATAAGGGGTGGGGGGGGGGGAGGATGAAGGAAAAATACATGTATAACTTCCTGAATTCACAAGATATGAAATCTGCTTGGATTTATAATAAACCTTCTTAACATTTTCTACAACTTTTATACTGACAAGTTTTTGATAGTAGATCTCTTACAGAAAAATATTAAATTAAATTAAAGCAAGTAAATTAAAGTAATAGGGGGGGGGGGTTGAAAAAAAATAGCGTATTAACATAATTCTAATAAAACCAGCTCTTAGAGCTGTTTGTACAATGGCGCAACCAGAATTCGATTCTAGAAGGGGGGGGGGGTGAGTTTCTGATAAAGGTGTTTGCCGATTATTTGAATCGCCAGTTAATAGAATCAGTACTTATTAGAATATTCACTGTATAATACTTAAACTCAAAAAGCATCTTTGTGGCAAAAAATCATCATTCTTTCAGCATATACGGCTCAGAAAATTGATTTAGTTCAAATAACCAATTTTTAGTTAACTAATCAATATAATATGCACTTTCACAGTTTTAAGTAGAATTTTTGCCATTTAATTGAATCCCTTTTTTAAATGAAATCTGGTTCAATAAAGTGGCGGAATCTAAAGTACGCCAAAACGTTTAAATATTAAGTTTGGTTTTGATTCATATAAGCGGCAATTATAGCGATCTTTTTTTAGCTCTGTGAGGGGTTTTAACCCCAAAACCACCCCTTGGCTGCACCACTGGTTTATATATAGCGTTATTTTTTTTTTTTATTATTGGGGAGGGGGTCTGGCACATGATATCAGTACAAGGAAGGGAGGGAGGTTGACTTGTGATATCAATATCATTTTTAATCCAATCAAAATTTCATCTTTTTATTTGTAACATAGTATTTGGTTCAAAATAGTATATTACCTTTCTTTAGTCGGTTATTTATTTTTATGAAAATACAAAGTTATTAAAATCTTTAAATTTTTATAAAATTGTTTAATTTTGAAATATGGAATACCCCAATATTTGACATTACTGATCTTTTATATATGTGTATTTATATATAATCAAAAATCGAGAAACCACATATGAAGTACATTTGAAATGCAGCTTGTGTTTACTAATAAATAAAAGAGAAACAGAAAGAATGTTGTCCACCTGCTTCATTGATAAGAATTTCTATCTACCTTCCACCGCTCCGCCGCCGTTCGGGGCAAGTGTAATAATATTTTATTGCTGTTGAATGCACTACTTAACAAAAATCTATTATAAAATACTTTTAGTAACTATTTTCTAAGTGTTATTTGATATAAAGCGATATATAAATCTGTTGAAAATTCATGTTTGTCTATCTATAGGTTTCTTTTATTATATAAAAACATTATTGTGTATACATATGTTATTATACATTATTTTTGCTTTTATGTACAATTTGTGTTTCTATAAAGGCGTAGATATCTGGCTTTTTGAAAATAACACGTTGAGTGCCACGTGAATCACTAATGACTGACACTGAACTTTCCGTTTAGGCCGAGTCTGACACCGGTGACTAACAGTCTAAAACATGATATAAAACTAAAAAAATATACATTGTTTTAAGTAATTATTGGAAACTTATTTAAATTTTACTTAACTTTTATTTATTACGGGGTTATACTTTGTTAATAATTACTTTACTTTACTTTATTTTATTTTATTTATTTATTTATTTATTTTTAAGTTTTATATTATATTTTACAGTATCAGTTACCAGTAACTGATGCAGCTTAAGCAGAAAGTTCTATGTCAGTCACCATGATACTCAACGTGTTAAATAAATTTTATAAATTGAAAAAAGTACTTGTGTATATGAAACAGTGAATAAGGTTGCCAGAAAATATGTTGTCAAATTTTGCTCTCTCCCCAATATCATTTTCTTTATCGCGCCAAGGCCCTTATACTGGAAAAGTGCCGAAAATTCTTCATAAAATACTGCAACTGTAGGAAAACGCTTCATAATCTATGCCTGATGCAAGATTTTTTGTTCCCTATATTTCTAAACTCCTACGATCGAAATTCGGTCTCAACTGTTCTTTCAACTTACGTTTAAAATATGCCAATCATTGTTCAGATATCTATTTCAAATATGGTTTTTCGCATCATAGAAAAAAAAAAAAAAAAATGGTACGTGTATTTGAATGGACAGATTTGCAGTCAAAAGCTTTAAAAAAGAATCGAATGAGATCGAAAATCGTTTCGAAATACAAACAAAGACGTGAAAGGGATAAAAGGCAAATCGTAAAAGGGGAAAAAAAGAATATTGCCCAGTTAAACTGATGGCATTGAGCTCACAGGCTACGCATACTAATTGTACATAACTCCCTGTATTTTCGTTAATTCCGTTCGAAAAAAAAAAAAAAAAAAAAAATAAGAAGGGGAAGCAGCTCTCCCCTTTCTCCTTTTTTATACTTAATCATTGAACTTCCTAAACTATCAAGTGCATGCTTTATCATATTAAAAAATCTATATCCAAAATTCAGAGCAAATCGGATAATTCTTAATAAAAACCCATTTAGCATTTATATAATTTAAGAGGAGTTATTCCCCTTTTTTATTTATACTTAACCATTAAACTTCCAAAACTATTCAGAGATTTGAACGAAATCTGATAATTCTGATTGAAAAATCCATTTATGCAAGTTAAGGGGAGGGGCATTAGAACACCCGTTCCCCCTGTTTATACTTATTCAATGAACACCTAATAACAGCCACGGACTCGCCTCATCAGAATGATCCTATATCTAAATTTTGAACGAAAACTGTTAATTCTGCATGAAAAACCCGTTTATATCAATTAAGGGGAGGGGCATGAGCCCCCCGTTCCCCCTGTTTATACTTATTCAATGAACACCTAATAACAGCCACAGTATCGCCTCATCCGAATGATCCTATATCTAAATTTTGAACGAAAACTGTTAATTCTGCATGAAAATCCCGTTTATATCAATTAAGGGGGGGGGGGGCATGAGCCCCCCGTTCCCCCTGTTTATACTTATTCAATGAACACCTAATAACAGCCATGGACTCGCCTCATCCGAATTATCTTTATCTAAATTTTGAACGAAAACTGTTAATTCTGCATGAAAATCCCGTTTATATCAATTAAGGGGGGGGGGGCATGAGCCCCCCGTTCCCCCTGTTTATACTTATTCAATGAACACATAATAACAGTCACGGACTCGCCTCATCCGAATGATCCTATATCTAAATTTTGAACGAAAACTGTTAATTCTGCATGAAAATCCCGTTTATATCAATTAAGGGGGGGGGGGGCATGAGCCCCCCGTTTCCCCTGTTTATACTTATTCAATGAACACATAATAACAGTCACGGAATCGCCTCATCAGAATGATCCTATATCTAAATTTTGGACAAAAACTGTTAATTCTGCATGAAAAACCCATTTACATCCATTAAAGGGGGGCATGAGCCCCCGTTCCCCCTCTTATACATATCGAATGAACTTCAAAAACTAATCAGGGAAGCGCCTTGTCAGGATATACCAACATACAAAATTTTAAGAGAATCGGATATTTTTATCATGAGTTATCGCGTTACGCACATACATACAGAACGGACGGGCACATAAGCTCTCAGGCTATGATAGCCTGTGAGCTAAAAATTATAAAATGAAGAATAGAAAAGATAAGAGGAAAATCATATCTGATCTATTAAGAAAAATCTTTGAACAGCGAAACTATTATAATTTAATTTTAACTATAAAATGATAATGCAGATTATTATAAAACAGAAATGCAGAACGAAAAAAAGACATAAAATTATAAGATGAATAATTTTGCGGAGGTTAAATATAGGATCAAATGATTTCCAATGAAATTGTTAAATGAAAGGAAAATGAATATAAAATAATCGGTGTGAAAGAAATGCCAACATTGTATCAAAATGTATGCTAATGTGCCATTTATTTAGACAAACCTTCCAAGTATTGTGTTTTAGTTTCAATGAATTTGAATCGTTTTATTATTACGAGTCGAAACCTGTCAAATTTGACGAATAAGAATGTTTTAAGGAGCTTACTGAACTGAATTTATAAATATTAATAAAAATAATTACAATAATTAGTCAATATTACACTTTAAAAAAATAACAGATGTTTCTTAATATCTATAAATGTTCAATAATCATGAATGCAAATATACACTGAGGTGACAAAAGTCATGGGGTAGCAGTATGCAAATGTATAAATGGCAGTATTGTCACTTACAAATTGTATAAATGATCAGTGTTTGGGCAGGACTTTCATTTGTGTTCCAATGCTTCGTGTGAGAAGGTAGATCATGTGATTATGGCTACATGACGAGAATTAACGGATTTCGAACGCGGTATGCTACTTGAAGCTAGATGTATGCGACATTCCATTTCGGAAATCGTTATGGAATTCAAAATTTTGAGATTCACAATGCGTGCTGCGTGCCGCGAAGAACTAAATTCAGTCATAACCTCTCTTCATGGACAAGGCATTGGTCGACAGCCGGCACTTAATGACTGCGATCAGCGACGTGTGTATAGACTTTTCAGTGCGAACAGACAAGCAACATCGCAGTCGATAAACACAGTAAAGAATGTGGGACGTCCAACGGGCGTGTCCGTCATGACAATTCGGGAAAATTTGGCTTTAATGGACTATAACAGCAGAAGACCTACTCGGGTGCCATTATTTACAACACGACATCGCCAACAGAAGTGTTTCTGAGCTCATGACCATATCAGTTGGACCGTACACGGCTGAAAAAAGTGGCCTGGTCAGATCAGTCAAGATTTCAGTTGATACGAGCTGATACAGCTCATATTCAAAATATTAGAATAATTGAGAAAAAGTAATAAGAAAAAATTATTTGTCATTTATTTATTTTTTATACTAAGTAAATGCAATTAAATTTCTTATAAATTAAATCTGGAATGTTCAGATAAGTTTTTAACATTTATAAAATATAAAATACAGCACAATAAATTAGGTATACAGCTTCCTTAAACACACCAGAATATTAGAATAAAATTTAGATTGGTTCAAAATATTAGAATATTTTATTTTACGCAACAATATTACCTTATGAATATGAAGTAAATGGTAGTTAATATTTTGTAGCATCCCCTTTAGCTTTCATAACAGCGTACAATCGATCTTGCATACTATATACAAGGTGTTTACAAACATTTCTATCAATATTAGCCCAAATAGACTTTATACGTGCCACTAACACAGTTTTACTTGAAGGAGGATTTTCTTGAAGTTTTTTCTTCATTATACACCATAAGTTTTCGATGGGATTAAGATCTGGTGAATTTGGTGGCCAAGGAAGTACCTTAATGTTGCGTTGGCGGAACCAATTCTTAGTTGACACCGAGGTATGCGGGGACGCTAAATCTTGTTGAAAGATGAAATCATCTTCAAATAAATCTTCTGATGATGGAATCATGTAATATTCTAAAATTTCTCGATATATCAGAGAGTTAACCTTTTCGTAGACGATGCATAACTTTCCAGGTCCTTCTGCACTCATACAACCCCAAACCATGACACTAGCAGCAAATTTTACGGAACGTTTAAGGTATTCTTTATCAAATGCTTCTTGCTTCATTCTCCAAACTCGAATACCTTGATTACCATATGAAACACAAAACATACTTTCATCACTAAATAATATATTTTTTCAATCTTCATTGCTCCATAAACGTCTTGATTTACACCAATTCAATCTTATACGCTTTTGTCTTGCAGTCATGAGAGGTTTTGTTTTCGGCACACGAGATTCAAATTTAAATTTATGGAGACGTCTTAATGTTGTCGATGTAGAAACTTCAACTCCTTCTTCTTTCCATTTTCGGTGCAAGAATCGCATACTTTTAAAACGGTTTTTCTTAACTATACGCTTCAGTTTCCTGTCATCTCTAGCAGATGTTTTTGGTTTTCGGCCACCATTTCGGCGATTATTTTGAAATTTTCCAATTTTTGAATATTGTGTTAGTATTTTACTAACACTCGATTGCAAACAATGTAAATAATTGCAATAATATAAAACATTGATTTTTACCGTGCCGATACAAATCAACCATACGAAGTTTAGTAATTCAGGAATATCACTCACACGGCCCATTTTAAGACGAAAAAGAAACAAACTGCAAAAAAGAATACTGATTTTAAATAAAATAGTCTGAATTTAATCAATGATGCCACCAGTTAAGAATTGGTAATAATTAAAGGAGAATTAATGTGAAATATTCTAATATTTTGAACCACTTGAATAAATATTCTAATGTTTTGACTTTTCAAAATAATTTTTTTTTGCAATTAATCTTTTCAAAAATGATATTAAATTTAAGATAACAAGTAAGTTTAATCAACAATAAGTTCTTAATAAAAATATCGTTTGCATATTTTCATTAAAAGACATTAAATTACCAAACGATATTTTCAATTTCTAAAAAAAAGGTAATTGTTCTAATATTTTGAATATGAGCTGTAGAAGGGTAAAAGTGTGGCGCAGACCCTATGAAGCCATGGACCCAAGCTGTCAAGAAGGCATTTTGTTGACTGTTGAGGACTCCATAGAGGTGTCGGTTATGTTTACATGGAATAGACTGGGTCCGATAGTCAAATTGAACCCATCGTTAACTAGAAATGATTAAGTTCAGCTGCTGGGAGACCATATGCAACCATTCATGGATTTATGTACCCAAACAACGATGGAACTTTCCAGGCAGACAATGCACCATGTCACAGGACTATAACTGTTCGAGATTGGTTTGAAGAACATTCTGGACAATTCCAGTGGATAATTTGACTACCGAGATCGACCGAAAAGAATCCCATCGAACATTTATGGTACAAAATTGAGAGATCCGTTCTTTCACAAAATCCTCCAACGGAAAAATTTGGGGAATTTTGGATGTCTATAGAGATTGCATAGCTCAATATTTCACCAGAAGTCTTCCAACAACTCGTGGAATCCATCACATGTCGTGTTGCTATACTTCGTCGTGCAAACAGAGGACTTACACGCTATTAGAAGGTATCCCATGACTTTTGTCACCTTAGTGTATAATGACCTGTTCCGAAAAACTCTGCATTCTGAAAAGTGTTCCTTTATCTTTAGAAACCTCAGAAAACTATTTACTTTCGAAATTTATTGACAAATTTGGAAAAATTAATTTTTATTAGTTGGCCGCCATTTTCGGAAACGTTTCACAGTTAGCTTTTAGAATGCATTTATCAGTTCTTTGTACTCAAGAAATCGATTTTTCTACTTACTCTCAAGTATACACTTTCATCTGCATAACTGAATTTGTGCATGCAGTTGTAACAAAATAATATTGATTGTCATATTATTTGTCAATGCTATTAATATTGTATGTTTGTCTGTTAAAGATGAATTCCGAATATCAAAATATTTGCATGAGAAGCAGTAGCATCCGACAAAGTGATATTCCGTTTTACTGCGAGAGGTGACAGCACAGATAAGCATCTCATCGAGTTCACAGACGAAAATCTAGGATTAGTTAAATCTCGATCTGCATACATACAGTTTGTGTCTCTATAAAGGCGGCTTTTTCATATTAAGTAAATTTTAAAAAATGAAAAAATTCTTGTGTTTATGAAACAAGGAATAAGGTTGTCAAATTTTGTTCTCTCCCCAAAACCATTTTCTTTATCTCGCCAAGACCCTTATACTGGAAAAGTGCCGGAATTTCTTTATAAAATACTATATGTGTATGAAAGTGTTTCATAATCTATGCCTGAAGGAATATTTTTCGTTCCCTTTATTTCTAAACTTCTACGATTGAAATTCTGTCGCAACTGTCACAATAATTCGGATATTTTAACTCACTTTTAAAATATGCCTATCATTGTTCAGATATTTATTTTAAATACCGTTTTTCGCAACATAAAAATAATAAAAATGGTATGTGCATTTGAATGGACAGATTTGAGTCATAAGCTTTTAAAAAACATCAAATGAAATCGAAAATCGTTTCAAAATACGAAAAAAAATTCATAAAAGTAAAAAGACAAATCGTAAGTGAAAAAAGAAAAAAAAAACTAAAATAAAATAAAAAATAGAAACGGTATAAAGAAAATGATATGTCATAGGTTATAGAAAATCTTTGAACAATGAAACTATTGTAATTTAATTTTAACTGCCAAATGATAATGAGGATTAATGTAAAACAAGGATGCAGAATGAACAAAAAAGTCATGAGTTATATGATAAATTATTCTGCAGCTAGACTAAATATAGGATCAAATGATTTTCAATGAAATAGTAATATAAAAGCAAAATGAATATAAAGCAATTGGTGTGAAAGAAATGCCAACATTGTATCAAAATGTATGCTAATGTGCCATTTATTTCAACTTTCATTTTTATTTCAAACCTTGCCGAGTACTGTGCTTTAGTTTTACTGAATGTGAATCGTTTTTATTATTACGAATCGAAACCCTTCAAATTCGACGAATGAGAATGTTTAAGGGAATCAATCGACTGAATTTATAAAAATAAACAAAAATAATTACAATATTACCCTTTTAAAAAAACGACTGATGTTTCTTAATCTAAGATCATGTATAATAATCATGAATGTAAATATCAAATAACCTGTTCTGAGACACCAAAGTTCCGAAAAGTCTTCTTTCTTCAGAAACTTCGGAAAACAATTTTTTTTTTTCGAAATTTAAAGACGAATTTATAAAATTATAATAGTAACTTTCACAATGCATAGTTCTCTGTACCAAGAGAATTGGTTTTTCGAATTCTATGCATTCGCAAGCCTCCAGTTCCATCTGCAAAACTGAATTCGCGCATGAACTTGCAAGAACAACAATGTTATATTTCATAGGAATATTAATGTTGTTAATATTATGTTTGCTGGTCACACATGATTTCTGAACATCAAAATATTTACCTCGGAAGTGATAACACCCAAAAACGGATATTTTGGAATATATTAACGGATAGTTCCTGGAAGCGGTAGCACGTACAACTATCTCATCGAGATCGTGGATAAAAATCTAAAATTAGTAAAATCTCGATTAGCATATTAAGATGCAATCAATCTGCCAAGTCTATCTTGATGGTAAATTCAAAGTCAACTAAGATTTCTGACTTCAAAAAGTGATATTTGTTGCCTGATGATACAAACAGCTATGAAAATAAATCTGATGAATTTTTTTGTTTGTTTATATATGCTTTTTTATATAAAAATATTATTTTTCTTTTTACATATTATTTGTGTTTTTATAAAGGTTAAGGTAACTGGCTTTTTGACATTAAATAAATTTAATAAATAGAAAAAGTACTTGTGTATATGAAACAGTGAATAAGATTGCCAAGAAATATGTTGTCAAATTTTCTTCTCTTCCCAATATCATTTTCTTTATCTCGCCAAGGCCCTTATACTGGAAAAGTGCCGAAAATTCTTCATAAAATTCTGTAACTGTAGGAAAGCGTTTCATATTCTATGCCTGATGCAAGATTTTTCGTTCCCTTTATTTCTAAACTTCTACGATCGAAATTCTGTCGCAACCATTCTGTTCTCTTAACTTACTTTTAAAATATGTCAATCATTGTTCAGATACCTATTTCAAATATGGTTTTTTGCATCATAGAAAAAAAAAATAATAACACGAGCATTTGAATGGACAGATTTGCAGTCAAAAGCTTTTAAAAAGAATCGAATGAGATTGAAAATCGTTTCAAAATACGAAGGGGAATTCGTGAAGGGAAAAAAAGGCAAATCGTAAAAGGGAAAAAAAATTATAAAATAAAGAATAGAAAAGATAAAAGAAAAATCATATCTGATCTATTAAAAAAAATATTTGAAAAATGAAACTATTATAATTTAATTTTAACTACAAAATGATAATGCAGATTATTGAAAAACAGAAATGCAGAAAAAAAAGGTATATAAAATTATAAGTTGAATTATTTTTCGGAGGCTAAATATAAGATCAAACAATTTCCAATGAAATAGTTAAATAAAAGCAAGATGAATAATAAAGCAATTGGTGGGAAAGAAATGCCAACATTGTATCAAAATGTATGCTAATGTGCCATTTGTTTTAACTTTCACTTTCATTACGAACTTTGCCAAATGATGTGTTTTAATTTTATTGAATGTGAATTTTTTTATTATTACGAATCGAAACACATCGAATTCAAAGAAGGAGAATTTTTAAGGGAATGAATTGACTCAATTTACGGAAATTAACAAAAACAGTTTTTCAATAATTATTCAACATTACACTGTGAAAAATTACGGATGTTTTTTAATCTACGAAAATGTGCATTAATCATGAATGCAAATGTACTTGTTCTGAGACACCCAAGATTCCAAAAAGTATTCCTTTGTCTTTATAAACGCCAGAAAACATTTGTTTTCGAAATTTAAAGACGAATTTATAACAAGTAAGAAAAATCATGCGTTAAGCACAGTTCATGAAGCACTTTCCAACGCTTCATGAAATCTTTAACAAAATTTCGTTATTTAGGTAAATAAAGATATAAAGAAATATATTTATTCCAATACTATTGAACAGCCCTGTATTTGATCTGTCAGCTAATGTACATACTATATAACGGGAAAATTTAGTTTAGCAAAAAGACGCTAGTAGCTTGAAATTTCTCTTTCAGCAATTTATACTAATAGATGGAAACATACTTGAATACTCCGTTCAGCTTTGTAGTTTGTCTGGTACCTTTATTACACATCAGTGTTAAGCTAAAATTTATTTTAAACTAAAACACTCGTAAAAAAAACTGAAATCACTTTCTCATAAATTATTATTCATGGGCTCCATGTACTAAATTCTTTGCGTTGCCCTGTAAATCATTTTGTCTATATTATGCAATTTTTCTTAGTATATTTAATGCAGCTCAGCGTAAAAATACAAAAATTATTTTAAAATCCCCTGTTAGTAATTTATGCTCATATTCAGTAACGTCGGCGAGCTCTTTTGTGCAGCCCTGTATTTTAACTTTAGCATTTATTCACACCATATAATATGCATAAATTTAGTGAAACTTATACGCGCATATCATAATTAAAATACATTTCATCCATCCATCAGCCATCATCGGATGCATATACAGTACATCGGAAAGAATGTACTATTTGAAATCTTTTGTGTGTCCCTATAAATACTATGTACTTTATATTAAGAAAGGCTGTATTGTATAGTTTATACTAAGCCTCATTGACATACATCAATTTTATTATGCATGAAACATTTTAATATATTTAAAATATGTCACACAATTCCCCCTTTTGCCATTATCTAATGGAATTCTTTTGTGTGGCCCTGTAAATGAGTAATAGCTACATTTTCACCTTATATTTTATAGAATGCATATTTTAATGCATCTCGTAGAAGCATATAAATTTTAATATGTTTGACAATGTTAACATCTTCAAAATTCCCTTGAAACGCTTTTTCCCCATAGGCCTTAATGTAATGGGAAACTTTTGACTCTCCCTGTAGATAAACTAATTATGGTAGAAGCTTCATTTTCAATAGGGTTCGTGCTAGGGTAAACTTCAATAACGTCCTAAAATCTTATGGCAATCCGAGTATATTTACGTGAGTTAGAGCGCGGACAGACGGACAGACAAACCGAATGCATAAGCACTTTTCAACTTTCTTGGAAAGTGCTAATAAAAAAAAAAATATTAGTTGTCCGTCTTGCATGAAAACACTTTATAATAGCTTTTACCATGCATTTATCAATTCTATGTGCCTGAGAAATCTATTTTTTGGATTCTAACAATTCTCAAGTATACAGTTTCATCTGCATAACTAAATTTGTCCATAAAATTGCAACAAAAACAAAGTTATATTTCATTTGAATGTTAATATTTATATTTGTCTGTTGAACATGATTTCTGAACTTCAAAATATTTATCTGAAAAGTGATAGCATCCGAAAAAGTGATTTTCCGATTATTCCTAGAGGCGGCAGCACAGACTCGAGCTCACTGATAAACCTCATCGAGCTCACTGATAAAAAATCTAGGATTTGTTCAATCTCGATTCTCCTATTAATATGCAATCAGTCTGTCGAGTCCTATCAGGGTGGAAAACACCTAAAAACTCGACTCACATTTCTGGCTTCAGAAAGTGAAATTTATTGCCGAATGATACAAATAGCTATAAAAATACTCGTAAATCTGATTAACTTTTATGTTTGTTGATTTTTTTTTTTTTTTTTTTTTTTTTATATAAAAAATATTATTTTTCTTATAATATATAGTTAGTGTTTCTATAAAAACTTACATAACTGGCTTTTTCATTTTAAATAAATTTTAAAAATTTGAATTTATTTATCCCGGAAAAAATACCTGTCTACATAAAATAGTGAATAGATTGCCAGAAAATATGCTGCTAAATTTTTTTCTCTCCCAGATACCATTTTATTTATCTCGCCAAAGCCCTTATACTGGAAAAGTAACGAAATTTCTTCGTAAAATACTGTAAGTATAGGAAAGCGTTTCATAATCTATGCCTGATACAAGATTTTTCGTTCCCTTTATTTCTAAATTCCAACGATCGAAATTCTGTCGCAACAATTCTGTTCTTTCAACTTACTTTTAAAATATACCAATCATTAAGTAATAGGTGGTTGCCTGGTGCAATATGATAAAGTTAAAATTATTTTCAACGTTAGAACACTAGAATATTCGTATTCGTATATTCTCGCAATATCTTTTCCATTTTCCACCCAATTTTCCTATTAGCTGTTCCCTGTTTTCCTATTGGCTGTTGCCTAGGATCCTCTGTTTTCCTATTGGTCAAGAAACTTGCCGCTTGAATCCCCATCCTCCCTGTATATATATGAGCAAATGTCCACTATCTTTAGCACTGAGGAAGGTATGCTATATGCTACCGAAACCGGTATGCTTGGAATACGAATATTCTGGTGTTCTAACGTTGAAAATAATTTTAACTGTACCAATCATTGTTCAGATATTTATTTCAAATATCTTTTTTCGCATTATAAAAAAATAAATAAATAAAATAAATAAAAATAGCACGAGCATTTGAATAGACAGATTTGCAGTCAAAAGCTTTTAAAAAGAATCGAATGAGATCGAAAATCGTTTCAAAGTACGAACGGAGACGTGAAGGAAAAAAAAAGGGCAAATTGTAAAAAGAGGAAAAAAACATAAAATAAAGAATAGAAAAGATAAGAAAAAAATCATATCTGATAAATTGAAAAAAAAATTGAACAATGAAACTATTATAATTTAATTTTAACTAATAAATGATAATGCAGATTATTGTAAAACAGAAATGCAGAACGAAAAAAAAAATGTACATAAAATTATAAGATGAATTATTTTTCAGAGGCTAAATATAGGATCAAACGATTTCCAATGAAATAGTTAAATAAAAGTAAAGTGAATAATAAAACAATCGGTGAGAAAAAAATGCCAACATTGTATCAAAATGTATCCTAATGTGCCATTTATTTCAACTTTCACTTTTATTTACGAACCTTGCCAAATTCTGCGTTTTAGTTTTATTGAACGTGAATCACCTTTAACACTTTCCAACAAAGTTGAAAAGTGATCGGTTGGTGCATTCGGTTTGTCAAGCCGTCTGTCCGTCCGTCCTCGCTCTAACACCCGTAAATATGCTCGGATTGCTATAAAATTTGTATATGTTATTGATGTTTATCCTAGTACGGACAGTATTGAAAATGAAGTTTCTACTATGACTAGTTTACTTACAGGGATGTTTACTAGTTATTACAGGGAGGTTACTAATTTACTTACACTAAAGTTTTTGTGATACATTACGACTTATGGGAGAAAATCGTTTCAAATGAATTTTAAAGATTTACACCCTGTCAAACATATTCAAATTTGCATGGATTCGCAAAGTGCACTAAAAGATGCATTCTGTAAAATATTCTGTGAAAATCATAGTTATTATTCACTTACAGGGCCACTCAAAAGAATTCTATTACACAATGATAAAGAGGTGGGATGATTTGCGACGTATTTTAATTATGTTAAACGATTTCAAGTATCATAAAATTGATATACGCCGCTGAGACTTAATATTTAACACATAATATGAAACGCATAGCATTTACAGGGACACACAAAATATTTCAAATCTTATATTCTTATCCGAACTATTCTATATTATCGATGATAGCTGATAGATGGATGAAATGCATTTTCAATTATGATATGCGTTTTTAAGTTTTAATAAATGTCCCCAAATCATATGGTGTGTACACTATCTACTAATAAGTATTTGAAAACTTTTAAATTTTGACATTTTGTCAAATATTTAAAAATATATTAATCGGATTCTTCTGAAACTTCAGGATTATGAAGATTATGTCTGACCTCATATTTATCAACATCCGTTTGATAAGCAAGGCAATTAGGGGGCCGACAAAAAATTAAAGAATAAAAGAAATATTTGGGATCATTCTGTACATGAAAATGCACGAAACGATTTATCGCTGCAGAATACAAATATGTGGATACTGCACAACATGTACACTGATTTTTGTAAGAATAGCATGTATATTCATGGAGAAAGAGTGATTTTTTTAAAAAATTCTGGTATGTTTTTTGTTTATATCATGCAGGGTTTTTGACCAAATTTAACGCAAATTTCAGAAATATTGGCAAAATGTATTAGAAAAAATATAGCGTAATTGGAATATAAATATATTAAATATTTTATGAAATATAAGTAGTTTTATGAAATAATTTTTATCTGCGCATGCGCGAACGATAAAAACGATTTTTTACACCATTTAATAGTCAATTCTATGGAGTAACTTATAAAAAAAATCCAATCAAATATCGTGAAATTTCAAAAAGATATCATTATTATAAGTAAGCCGTTTTTACATTGCTCTCTAAAAACGGCTGAATGATAAGGGATTCTCCACAAATTGACATTTTTTATTAACTGACTTTTAGGAAAAACTTAGCATTTAATGTATACAATATCTACTACAATATTTCTGTTAATAAGTATCTTGACATCTGTGATAGAAAAGAATAAAAGCTTTTTTCCTTTTCTATCACAGGTGTCAAGATACTTATTAGTAGCAATATTTTATTACATATTGTATTCTTTAAATAGTACAAATTTTATAATACAATTTTTATATTTTATGATACAATTTTTAAATTTTATAATATTATTTTACAAATAATGTAAAATAGTTTGTTAATAAATATAATCCCAAAGTGGGTGTCATGTTTGCCAGTTACAATTTTGTATATATAAGCACTCGTACTGTTGATCTGAGAATCGCTGAAATCTAGAATTTTAAATTTAGGCACATTCGCAGTAAAATACTAATAATTACCAATATTAGTTAGGTAAAAATCTCAGACCAGAAAACTAAAAAAAACAGCCTTGTGTTTTACTTGTATAAATAATTATTATTATTTACTTTACAAGAAACCTCGAAAACATCTTAATTAGCCATTCTTCACACCAAAAATATCTATTATTAAGTTAAAACTTACATTTATTTCTGACGCTGAGATAAATTCGACCATTTGGTAATTATTTCATGATGAGGAAGCGCAAATACAATTGTTTCAAAACGTAAAAAAAATAATTCCTTTAGTCATAAAACCATAAATGCCTTCATTCGAAAATTGAAATGCTTACTATACTGCTTTCAGACATTTACAATCTTATATAGTTTCTAAACATTACAATTTGATGCCTACAATTTAAATTGAATTTTATTTTATTACTTTAATGTACAATATGTCCTATTAATTTAAAAATCGACAGAAACCGAATTTCATTATCTTCCTATTTTTGGCCAGAAACGAAAACAAAAACAAAAATGTCCATTTTAGGTAGATTTCGTATGAAATACTACCTATTGCATTGTCTCCCATGTTGGAATTTCTGAAAAATTTTTGCGGATCTACACGAATCATGACTCCTAGACCCCAAAACCACCATCAGTAAAAAAGTTATATATATATCGGTGTATATCACTTTCTTCTAGACACGATAACTTCCATAATTATGCTCAGATCTTCTTCAAACTTTTACATAAAATCAAGGAGCCTAAAATCTCGGTCGAGTTCGTTAATGGGCAAAATCGGACCAAGGGGGTGGAAATAGGGAGGGTTTTTGTGAAAACAGAAAAAACGCGATAACTTCTTAATTAAAATAGATATCGAATCAGTTTAAAGTTTATATTACTTCTAAGAAATGGGCAAAAAGTTTATGCATGACAGATTTTTGATAAAGTTAAAAATGGGCTCAAGGGGCGAAAAAAACATGGTTTTTGGGAGAAAAAAATTCATAACTTCGTCAATTCTCAAGATATTAAATCCAACTAAATTTTATATAAATGTACTCAATATTATCTAAAACTTTTGTACTCATAATTTTTTGATAGGACCAATTTTTACCGAGGAGAAAAATTAAAAACGAAAAGAAAAAGGGGGGAGGAAAAAGAAAAAAACCCATAACTTACTCAATTCTTAAGCAATCAAATCTAATTAAATTTATTTTACATCTTCACAATAAGATCTACAACTTTTATATTGACAAGTTTTTCATAGAACCCATTCTTAGCAAAAATAACTTAAACAAAAATAGGAGTTGGAGTAAAAACCATAAATCCAAACTGCTTATATTCTGACTCATTTTAAAATTCATTTTTGATTTTAAACGCAACCAAATGACAGATCCTCTTATTTAGGAACTATATAATGCGACGTTTTGGCCAATTTTTTGATAAAGGCAGAATATATTTTTAAGGCTGCCAAAAAAGGTATTTTGAACAGATTTCCCGAAATTATCGTCATTAAAAATTGATTAAGTATAACAAATTGCGTTTTTTCTGAGTCATTTTTAAATTCATTTTTATTCTCAAACCCATCCAATTTACAGGTCCTATTATTTAGGAACTATATAATGCGACGTATTGGCCAGTTTTTTGATAAAGGCAGAATATATTTTTTAAAAGGCTGCCAAATAGGGTATTTTGAACAGAATTTCACGAAATTATCATGATTGAAATTTGAGGAAATTAAAAAAATTGCGTTTTTAACGAGTCATTTTTAAATCTTTTTTTGTTCTCAAACGCATCCAATTTACAGGTTCTCTTACTTAGAAACTATATTATGTGACGGAGTGGCCAGTTTTTTGATAAAGGCAGAATATATTTCAAAAAAAGGCTGCCAAAATGGGCACTTCGCACAAAATTTCCCAAAGCGACCATGATTAATGAACTGTGGGTATTCAAATAACAAATTGTTTATTTTATGACTCATTTTTAAATCCAATTTTGCTCTGAAACGCATTCAAAAGACAGTTTTTTGTTACTTAGGAACTATATAATGTGCGTATGCTTTGATTTTTTGATAAAGGGTGAATATACATATTTTTAAAAGCTGTCAAAGTAAGCACTTCGCAAAAAAATTTCCCAAAGCGATCATGATAAAAGAATTGTGGTTGTATTCAAATAACAATTTTTTTATTTTATGACTCATTTTTAAATTCAATTTTGCTCTCAAACGCATTCAATTGACAGTTTTTCGTTATTTAGGAACTGTGTAATGTGCCGTATTGGTCAGATTTTTTATAAAGGCTAAATATATATTTTAAAAAATCTGTTAAAGTGGGCACTTCGTACAAAATTTCTCAAAGCAATCTTGATTAAAGAATTGTGGATGTATTAAAATAATAAATTGGTTATTTTATTACTCATTTTTAAATTCAATTTTGCTGTCAAACGAATTTAATTAACAGTTTTTTGTTATTTAGGAACTATATAATGAGCATATTGGTCAATTTTTTTAATAAAGTAAGAATATAATTCAAAATATGTTGCCAAAATGGGCATTTGAGTAGAATTTCGTTTAAGAGGATTTCGATAAAACCAGTTCTTACAGAAAAATGAAATTAAAAATTTTTTAAAAGCGGTTGAATAAAGTAGTTAAACTGGGTTTATCTCTAATCATTTTTTTTTTTTTTTTTTTTTTTTTTGAGATGAAAACATTTCGAAATCTACCTCCGCCTATAGGCCATGCCGAAAGGGATTTTTAAAAAAAAAAAAGTAATTAATGTATACATAATTATAAATTAATTATTCGTGTAATTATAAGTTGGCACTCGGAGCCTCTGACCAAAATTCTTGGTTTTCATATAAACTAAAATCGAATTCATTTATCATCTTTTCATGTCTGTTTTTTACATTTTTGGTTGCCTTAATTTCATGCTAAATACCTTTTGAAAATTCGGAATCACCCTTGTAATAAATAGTCTGTTATAAGATTTTTTAGGATAATTTTTCTTGTGTGTTCTTCAAAAAGAAGTGCTAGAATTGTATTTTGATTTTTATAGCGCAAAGTAAGACTCACACATTCTCAATTTTTGTATCTATTTATATCATAAAGGCCAAACACCTGTGCGTAACGCATACGTGATTACGCGAATGGCAACACTTTCCCTTGCAATTTCGAGTTTGAAATTTTTGCTACTGTAAATTTTCTAAACATTGCACAATTTAAATTTTCACACCGTCGTATAGAGAAAAAATGTACTTTGAAATGCAATTTGTTTGAAAGCTGTATCTCAATTTGTTTTTGAGACATTAATTTTTTTTATAGTTTTAAGTACCAATTTTATAATTGTGGCATTTCCTCTTTAAACTAAAAAAATAGAAATTAAAATGCGTATACTATTTTAAAAATATCGTCTGTTATAAAATCCGGTGAATTTCGGTTTTACTTCGTTTAATAATTTGGGTATATGAGTTTTATAGTATTTTGTTAATTTTAGTTTAAAATAATATTTGTTTGAGTGTTAGTCTGATCAATATAAGATGCATTTTTTACTGTAACTAATTTTTTAGATTTATTATACATCAATGAAACAATTCTTTCTTAAAGATTTTCTTTCGTCGAATTTCGACGGGTTCCACCTCTTGTAATACAAAATGAAAATAAGAAATGTTGTTTTCCTAATATTCTCCATTACCGTGATTACTTATCTTATGCATTTTCCCCCCGATATTTTGCCCAGCTGTATATTCCAGAACTGTATATAGTTGAAAATTTATATTACTTTGGATTTATACCCAAATTAAAAGAATTTTGTGATTAAATTAACTGTAAACGTTTGACATACTGAATCTATGTTTTGTTGCACATATGTGTACATTAAACAAATTATTTTTCACTTCTAATTCTCGAATTTTTTTTCCCATATAAACGTTATTATTTCTATGAAATATTTTCATAATAAGACGATTGGAATTATTGGGTAAAAAGTTTGGGATTTTATATCAATATTATATATTTATGTATTTCAAATATCGAATACATTCCTTTTAATTCACTTTTTCATGTTTTATTGATATATATTGTTATATAATTAATGTTTATATATATATATACATATGTATCTTTTAGAGAGATTAATTAAAAGTAGTTTCACTTATGTTCTTTGCACTGAATAGCATGATATTCTTAAAATAATAGTGTGCTTGTGAATCGATACATTTCCATTCTAAGGTGGTTGCTTTGCTAAGGATCTGAGAATTACCCTCGAGGCACGCTTTGTAAAAAAATCTAAAGTCTGGATTACGATTTCGTATTGAAATCTCGGGTCAAACGGAGCTCATTAAAATAAAATCAACAGAATTTCAAAGTCGAGTGGAAATCAAAGAGATTGAGAATATGCAAGAGCGCTAAGTTCTTTGATTTCAACAGAACCTCAGTGAAGGGGGATGGAGTAGATTAAATTAGCAAATTTCACATCTTCAAGAAGCTCAATCGTTCACGATGACGTCAATGAAGAAAGGCCAAATTTCCGACATTGTTCTTGTAGTATCTTAAAAAGAAAAGAAACTTTTTAAACTTAAAAAAAAATACTAAACTTCAAAGATAGAAGGGGGGGAAGGTAGCAAAATATCGTGTAAAAAAAAACCCATGTGATATCAAGTTTTCAACCTTTTCCGTTATAAGTAAGTTTCCATAGTTTTTAAGGTTTTGTTCACGCAGCGAAACCTTATTCTTTCTGTCCTCTGTCTGTCTGTCCATCACATAATCCGTATTCAAAAACTGTTTAAGTCAGAGACTTCATATTTTGTGTACTAACAACCGAATATCCCGTGTCACACGAAAAATCATAAAATTTTTAAAAAAAAGTGCATTATTTCAATTAAATTAACTTTTTTAATGCCACCCGTACATTTTTGCGGTTTAAATTTTAAAAGAAAACCTTAATCTGAACTTTTTTTATGTAGACATCATGGACAGGAGGCAAAGCAATTATTTAGTAAACGAATGGTTCTACGTTGGATTCCCGGTGCTGCAAGTTTAAATTTACATATTACGAAGGTTGATTGATTTCATTTATAAAGACTGATTATCAGCATGTGAGATATAGGCCTTCCATGGTGATCTTTCTAAGGGAACCTAACCCATATTTATGCAAGGAAATCTAAGGTTCAAAGAAAATCACGGAAAACTCCGAACGATTAGGCCAACGCTTGAGATATGGTTCGAACCCAGCACTTACCGTCTGCCAGTTTCGAGGGCAGAACCTTTCATCCACTGGTGGGGCCATATTACGAAGGATTTAATTAAAAGAAATTGTGTCTTTTTTTTTTTTTTTTTTTTTTTTTTTTTTTTTTCAATTTAACGATTTATATTATTAGGATTTTGTCCATCTGACATTATAATACTTTTTGGAATTCAATTTTCTTTCTATTTTAAAATCTGTTGCGATTTATTAATGACGATGCATTTTAAATTTCGGTGGAACATTTTTTTTTTAAATTTAAAATTTTATTTTTATTTCCTCCAATTTTTTTTAATTCTGGATTTTCAAAAGCCTTAAAATTTCGGATTTTTGTAAAAATCATTTGAACATTTTTAATTTGAAAAAAAAATTATCCTTTTATATTTGTTTTAAAATTAGATTTGTTGGTGCTGTCATCTATTAAAAAAATTCTAAATTCTAAATTAACAATTTGTATTTATTAATGAAAGGATAAGTTGTTTTGAAAAAAATGTTAAATGAAATCTTTTGTGTGATCTTTGATCACACTCCCCCACTTGTGATCTCTTTAGAGTGACATCAGAAAAGGGTGTTTAGGTCGAAGATGTCGATGGTTACGGTATAGCACTTATTCAGCTATGCCGCCAATGCCTGTAAATGTCGTTCCACCTTTCGCTGACTATGTATGCAGCTAAGTGCGCGAGTATAGAAAAGTCAAGTAGCTGTCAAAATGATCGTAGTAATACAAAACTCATTGCTATGGATTATATACAAAGTGTCCTTCTTATCGTTGATCGCAAGTTAATTCCTAAAATTTAGCTTTAGAGGTAGAGTTTCTTCAGACGTTGATTTCCATCTTAAGAAGATTCATTTTTATCGGAATGCGTTTTTTAAGAAAGTTCTGAAATTTTAATTTTTATGCGATTTCAACTAATTTTTACAGAAATCGAATGTAAGTGTGGTCCATAGAAAAAAAAATGTGGAAATTAACCGTCGAAAAAAAAGAGGCAACATTTTGGTGATGAACTGCTAATTGTGTTAATTAAGATTTATGATAACAATTACTTTCTGATTCTTTCGGGAAGGCCATAAAAATTTTCAATTTCTTTTCACACTTATTCTTCTTTATCATATCAAGTATTTAGATATTTTTGCATTTATTTGTTTAAAATCAGAATTGTACCTTTATTCTTTTTTTTACCTAGTACTCATAACTTACTTTAAAAGTTGGCCTGCATATGTAAGGAGTACATTAATATTGCATCTTGTTAACTGAATTTTACTACCTAATTTTCGATATATAGACCTAAAATTCACTAAAATCGAAGGTAACATTTATACGTTTTTATATTTCTTTAATTTTTAGTTGTTTTTGTAAGTTAATGTACTGAAAAAATCATTATTTGAATTGATCGTGATTACGAAACAACGAAGAAATATCGTTAATGGATCGCAATTACGGAATTGTATGGAAATTTTGTTTTGGAACAAGGCGATCATTTATTAAAAGTGCCTAAAAAACCAGTTAAGTTTTAAAAATAACCGCCAAATGGGTTTCATCTCAGAATTCCAGATTGGCAATCATCTTCAAAAATAACATTTTAGTGCTTTTTGCGTTAAATTTACCAAATTATGTTTACAGAGCACAAACACAGCTGTTCCGCCTCATAACTAAAAATCATAAAACCTTTCTTCCTGCCTTAAAAAGCTAAACAACAATCCCATTATTCAATTAATTTATAACACGATTTTTCAATTGGTAAATCAGTTAGAACAGATATACATTTTCCATGTGGGTGAAAAAAGTCCGGACCAGGATTCGAACCAGGGATGTATTGGTTGAAGCCTCCAGTGCTTTTCCAACTGAGCCATCCCGGAGACGAACACTGGAGGACCATTTCACCCAAATATACTCAACGATCACATAATCTGGTCTGATACTGCGGATCAGCTCAACAGAATAAATCGGAGGTCAATATATGGAAACTGCTGAAAATGCTGCATACGAAGTTATATTCGATTAATTTATAACACGACCAGATTATATGATCGTTAAGGTTATTTGAGAGAAATAGTCCTCCAGTGTTAGTGTCCGGGATGGCTCAGTTGGTAGAGCATCAGCCAATACATCCCTGGTTAGAATCCTGGCCCGGACTTTTTTTTTTTTTTTTTTTTTTACCCACTAGGAAAAATTATACCTGCAACAATCCCATTCTTCTACGACCAAAAATTTACCAAGATATGATACTTTCAATTAAAAAAAAAATTTCGACCTTTCCTGGCACTAAAAAAGAAAAAGGCTCATTTAAGGCGCAAAAAAAAAAAAAAAATAAATAAATAAATAAATAAATAAATAAATAAATAAAAATAAAAAAATTAAATTTAAAAAAAATCTGAAAATACAATTCTCACTAAGTTTCGGTTGTATAAAAATGGTATTTTTAATATTAATAATTTTAATGTTAATGCTGTTCTATTTATAAGTTTTTTAGATAAACATGTTTGCTGAACATAGAAATATTTAATTGAGACCTTTATAGCGTTTGAAAATCCGCTTTTCTGGATGGCGATAACTTATTAATGCACTGTAAAAGCTACTCAAAAACGTTTTCGGAAATTATGGGCAGTTAGTAAAAATTTATTTTCATTTATATATTTTTTATTTCAAAGATAAATTCATTTATGAGGCCCCAAAAGATACAGGAACGCTTTTCGGAATCTCCAGGAACTCATAAGTGGTTATTGACTGTTTTACTTACCCATCATACGTAGTATAGGGTAAGTCTTGCAATCGTTTTGAAAATCGAAAAAAAATTTTGACGGATTTGCGCGTTTTTGACACTGGAGATTTCAAAAAACATATTTTTAGAAGAAAAAAAATTTGCCGTCCGTCTGTCAGTCTGTCTGTCTGTAAACGCTCTATCTCACGAACAAATTGAGATAGAGACTTGAAATTTTGTATATACTTAGTATGTAAGAATGGGACGAAACCTATTGAATATCAGCAACCTCGATTATCCGGAACTATTTTTTCCGGATTCTCGAAAAATTCGTTCTGATGAAAGGTATATAAAAATTTTCGATTTCTTTTATTTTAAGGAATGCATGTAAAAGACAATAAAAAACACAAATTTTGCATAAAAAACGAAGTCTATCTGATAATTAGTTGTCGAAATATTTGTAATCTTGTTTTCCACATTCTTCGATTTTTCATGACCCTGTATTTCATTCAAATTCAGAGGTATATTTTAATTAAAAATGAGACACTTAATCTGACGCATTAAACTGTTAGTTAATAGGATTATTATTTTTGGAGTTATAAGGATGTTTCTTTTACGCAGTTTGGTACTTCTTGAGTTCTTGAGTAGTTTGGAGTTTTACATATTTTGTTGAAATTGGTGCATCAGCAATTCATTAATAGAGTATTATTATGTGTATTAACAATATTTAAATTTAGTTTTGGAATTGAAATACATTGTATAAATAGTTTTCAGATGTTTTGTTTTCGTATGCATATAAATGATGGGTAAGTATTACGGTGGCCTCCAACGACTAGTTTTGTTCGTGATTATAGTGCATTTATGTAAATTAAGTGGTCCCGAAACATAAAAATCTTCAAATTTTCTAAAAAAGGATTATTGCATTAAAAGTTTCTTTGATTTTTTTTTCTGCTAAAAAAGACGTTTAAGAGATGTTTCTATTTTAATTAGAACAGAAAATATTATTTTTTCGTTTTGGTTTGTTTTCAAAATCTGGCTTTCAAGCAATATTTGTCATGGGGAAGACTACATATAAAAATACATTTTTCTTTATAATGGGTTTTTTCACCATTTCTTCTATTTAAATTGTTATAAGTAAAAAACCGTTAGACATAAATGGTTAAAACTTGAAAAATGTCTTTTTAAATTGTTTTTCTTTAATTTTGCATCAGACAATTTGAAAAAAAATTTAGTTTTAAAAATATGATTTTTTTGAAAGAAATGTTACATCATTTTTTTTTTTTTTTTTTTTTTTTACTTTAAATATTTTTTAATTTTTATATAAAATAATATTTTTAAAAATGTTGAATCACTATAAAGCTAACAAAACTTCATAAAATTTTAATAATCAAGATAATGCTGAATAAAGCTTATAAATTTATATTTATTTAAATGAAAAAAATTGAAGTTCTGCAAATAATATTTCGAGTCATAACAATTTTAAATTACTCCACTTTAAGAAAAAATATTTTTAAATAAAAAAATATACATATGACAAGTTTTATCAAGTGATTCTGTTAACAAATAGAGTGATTAACTATCACAAAAAGATTTAAAATTTTAATTAAATAAATAAAAACAATAAATAAAATTTAATAAATAAAAATATGTGACCGCATCTGATTTTTCTTTTTTTTTTTTTTTACATTCAAGGTGTGATACTTTCAATTTTATGGATTTTCAACGCTTTGTAGTACTCGAAATATAAAAAAAGCATTTATAGTGCGAGAAAATGCTGAAAATTCAAAAATTCATGGCTCGCTGAGCTTAGGTCGTAGAAAAATAGGATTTTTAATGTTTTACTTGTTAAAACACAGGGAAAGATTTTCTAAATATAACTTCTAGGAGTGAGCTGTTTAATGTACAACAATTTACAATTCGTATTTTCTGTTTCTAAAATAACTATTTTGATGTAAATGATTTTTATAGCATGAAGACAATTTTAATCCTGTTTGCAGCTATAACTATAACCCGAAACCTAATGATAAAGTAATTGGCTATTTTTCTTCATTAAGTTGTATGTTAGTACAGTAGATCTGTCGCTCATTCAGCAATTATTTAAAGTATTTAATAAATTAATTGAGCAAGTATACTTGCTAGAGGGGTCAAAAACTTTTAAAGTCCGCATTGCCAAAATTAACACCGATATTTGCATTAATAACGTTGTATCTAATGCCTCTTTTACCAATCCTTATATATAATCGTAAAGAAGTGATTTTATCAAACGAATTTGAGAAACGGTTACGACTAATATATTGACTCGATTAAATGTATAAAATATAGAATATATGAATTCGAATTTCTTTGGAATGCTTAAATTCATGGTTTGTAACATAATTATCAATCAATGAAATACTGGTAATTATACACACAGATAGAAAGACAAGCAGAAAGATATTTAATAGAAAGACAAGCAGACAGAAAGACAGATAGGTGGAGAGATAGACAGACAGATAGAGAGAAACATGCTAACAGACAAAAAACAGACCAGATGTTGATACACAATGAGCACATGAGATAAGCTCTTTAGTTACTCTTATACAAAATATATATCAGCATTTTTAAAATTGTATTCAGTAAAATTCTCTGAGATTTTAACAATAACAAGTTGGAAATTGCACGTCAAGCGTAGAAAATGAGGTACGTTCGTACTATAAGGAAGTTTTTAAAATATTCAGATCATGGTGTAATAGTATACAGTACTTCGGATAGAGTAGAGTATCCGAAATCGTTTGTGTTTTCGTGTAAATACTATCTGCTTTCTATTATACAGAGATTGTAAGAGAGTAACGTGTAGTAAACCCCAGCAACATGTATCAGTTTCATAAAATGTGAAATAGTTTAATATAATTTAAACGCGCATCAAACAATGTCCCCTCCCCCCTTACCATTATGTGATAGAATACTTTTGCGTACCTCTGTAAATGAATAACAAATATTCTTTGCACCACAGATTGTACAGAATGTATATTTTAGTCTATACTTCATAGATCTATAGCAAATTTATTATTTTCGAAAAGTGTAACACCATAAAAATGCACTTGAAACAATTTTTTCCCATTGGCCCTCATGTAAACGAAATACTTTTGATCGACCCTGTCATTAAACTATGCATCCGATTTTCAATTTTCATAAAATTTGGAATGACTCGACCAAATTGACAGACAGACAGACGGGTGGACTGTAGGTGCTACCTGTTATATAATTACGAACGCACCTAATAATAATAATAATAATAATAATATCTGAATTGCAACATTTTTTAATCAGGGAGGGAAAAAATTACTTACGCAAGAAAGAAATCTCAAAACTAAAAAGGATTTTAGACAAGTTTCGAGAAATTTTCTGCTATAGTGAAAGTGTTGAGTTAGATGCAATTGAAAGTTTTAAACTTTCGTCATTCTTCAATTTAATTTCTTAACATATAAAACAGAGAATGAAAAAAAGAATCAATACAAATCTGCGATACACAAAATGTGGACGGATTTTATGCCGTACCGTAGTTTCGTTTATTTATACATTTTATCTTACTTTAAGAGAAAAGAAACTAACACTGGGATAAAAAAAATCCCCTGTATTTATATCAGTGCAATTAAAAGCTGAAAAGATTGTAAATTTGTCAAATTAGGGGATTCCCTATAATAGCATGCATGATCACAGTGACGTCACAGTGAGTCACTATGGTCACATCACATCTGTGACCAAAAGGCCACCACTCAGTGACGTCATATTGTGACTGAGATGTGACTAGTTAAAAATCTTTAGAAATTTATAAATATCCTTCAAAACACGTTATTTACTTTTAAAAACATGTTTCTGGCAATTTAAATATCGTCGCTTTTGTCACAGTTTCGTCACAATGTTAATGTCAAATTAGTCACAAATGACACATTTTTCACAAATTTGTGAAACGTCACAAAAGAGCTCTAAAACGGCCATAAAGACTTCACATATTAGTCACTGTGACTTCACATATTAGTCACTGTGAGTCACTTTGGTCACATCACATCTGTGACCAAAAGGCCACCACTCAGTGATGTCATATTGTGACTGAGATGTGACTAGTTAAAAATCTTTAGAAATTTATTAATATCCTTCAAAACACGTTATTTACTTTTAAAAACATGTTTCTGGCAATTTAAATATCGTCGCTTTTGTCACAGTTTCGTCACAATGTTAATGTCAAATTAGTCATAAATGACACATTTTTCACAAATTTGTGAAACGTCACAAAAGAGCTCTAAAACGGCCATAAAGACTTCACATATTAGTCACTGTGACTTAACATATTAGTCACTGTGAGTCACTTTGGTCACATCACATCTGTGACCAAAAGGCCACCACTCAGTGACGTCATATTGTGACTGAGATGTGACTAGTTAAAAATCTTTAGAAATTTATAAATATCCTTCAAAACACGTTATTTACTTTTAAAAACATGTTTCTGGCAATTTAAATATCGTCGCTTTTGTCACAGTTTCGTCACAATGTTAATGTCAAATTAGTCACAAATGACACATTTTTCACAAATTTGTGAAACGTCGCAAAAGAGCTCTAAAACGGCCATAAAGACTTCACATATTAGTCACTGTGACTTAACATCGACGTCACGTGACGTCACATCGACAATCGATAGTCACAAAGTCACAATGTGACTTCACAACGACGTTGCAGTGACGTCACCATGCTTTACAGGTCTTAGCGAATGATTGACGGAGGAAATGTTTTCATAAGCTTGCATAAAGCTTTTAACCCTTTCCAGTGCGAAGTAATTCTATTGGTAAAATGATAAAATGATGGACTGACACCAGGATTTACAAATGAAGTTATTAGAAAACAGGAGCTTGCTTATTTTCATATAGTTTACTAAAAGAAAATTTTAATTAAGAATTGTAGGTGTCTATAAACGTAAAATTAGGTGTCCTTTTTAAAAACACCGCCCGCGAAAAGGTTAAGAGGATGCGGAACACATTTTGAAATAATTTTATTTTAATGAGTTAAAATTTTGAATTTATTTGTAATAGTTAACCATATCAATTGTAGCGAAAATCACATGATAAAACTTCTCGTCTATATTTTTTTAATATTAAAATTTAAAAACTTTTAAAGAAGTGGAGTAGTTTAAAATCGTTATAACTTAAAATATAATTTGTGGAATTTCATTTTTTTTTCTACATTTAAATAAACAGAACTATCTAAATTTTTATTTTGAGTCCGCATTTTTAAAAATGTTAATTTAAAGAAATATTAAAAGTATTTTAAGAAAAAAATCTGAAAAAAATTATGTAACTTTTATTTAAAAAATCTTTTCTTCAAAAGTAAATTTTTTTTCACATTTTGTGAATCAAGATTAAAGTAAAACTATCAAAAAAAGACATGTTCCAAGTTTGAAGCATTTATCTTTAACGGGTTTTGTGTTATAAAATTTTAAAAATTATACTTGAACGATAGATTTTGAACAAAACAAAACGAAAAAAATTAATATCTCCTCTTTTAATTAAGATAGAAACATCATTTAACCATCATTTTTAGCATAAAGAAACAGAGAAATTTTTAATGCTGCTAGATCCTTTTAAGGCTAAAAAATTGCATTATTATGCAATGACATGACAGTTCTGTGTTTTACATATTGGATTATGAGTGTCATGGTTTCAAAACAATAAATGTTTATATTATTTACAATGTTATTAGAATAAATATATATACTTATACATGGTATAATAATGTCATCAGTACATAAAGTACATTGAGCTTTTAAATTTTATTTGAAAAATACGACAATATCGGATAGAAGGAATTCACTGCTTAAAAGGGAAATTAATCATTTGGATTTAATTAATTTTCTTTTAGGAGGAAATGTATCGAAATTTGTAACAAAGAAATACTTCAGCTCTTCATACCACTTAAAAGAGAAATTCTGTCGTGAAATTTTGTTAACGTGATTAAAGCTTGAATGAATTCGTCTTAAGTAATGCTGTTATTAATATCTATGTAACTTAGACGGAAGTGCCAATAAATATAAATCGGTCAAATGTGAGTATTACTCATGCACAGAGGGTTCGGTAAAATAAGTACATTAATTAAATAAAAATTTAGGGATTTTTTTTCTTTTTTTAAATGTAAAAAAAAAAAAAAAAAAAAAAAATTAAAAATATATAAATTCAAAATTTTAACTCAGTAAAATAAAATAATTTCAAAATGTGTTCCGCACCCCCTTAACTTTTTCGCGGGCGGTGTTTTTAAAAAGGACACCTACTTTTACGTTTACAGACACCGGCAATTCTTAATTAAAAATTTCCTTTAGTAAACTATATGAAAATAAGCAAGCTCCTATTTTCTAATAACTTCATTTGTAAATTCTGGTGTCAGTTCATCATTTTATCATTTTGCAAATAGAATTACTCCGCACTGGAAAGGGTTAAGAGTAATATTACGAAAAAAAAATCATTGATACAGTAATAACAATACTTTGTAAAAAGTTACGAAACGTAGGATTGAGTATAGCTATATATAATAGAAAGGTATAGATAAGATATACTTTACAAGTTCAGAGAAATAGGGAGCCAAAATAATACGATCAGGAGGGATAAGGTTGACCACTTTACACATTTCAAACACTGTCTTTTTTTTTTTTTCTATTTAGAAAGTGATACTTTTAGTACATAGGAAGTAATTTTGACCCATTCAGAAAACCTCTTTAAAATTTAAATTCTTATAGCTGTTTTTATTATTATTATTAAAAGGACGGTTATAATTACTCCATCAAAAGCTCACAATAACAAACGTTTAGGGTAATTAAGATCACTAGTGGGGAAATTTTGAGCACTATATTTTCTTTTTATACTTCCCTATACATATTTGTTTGGGGGAATTATGACCATTAGAACGCCAAACTAACAAATTCGTTTATTAAAAATTTTGGTAGACTTTGTTTCAAATTGCTGATCCGATATCAAAAATGCTTCAGACTAGTGATAAAGAATATCTAAAAGGAAAAATACATTAGGAGGTCAATACCTAAGATTGAAACAAAATTTTACCGTACACAATTTAACTTCAATAGGGAAACGGTCATAATTATCACATCCGGTGCTATCAAAAATCTTGATAACTTTTTAAAAATCTTATCCAAATCTGTTTTAGAATGACTGAAAAATGAATGACTAACGCCATAATGCATGGATATGTTGGTCAATATATCGTAAGTATTTATGTTTTCCTTTGTAGTAGATTCTTAAATGGACTTAGGCCAAGCATTAAAAAATATTCCGTCAGTTCATTTCTAGTACTGTTTCTGAAGTTGCCGTTGAAATCCTCCACAATAATTAAATGTTGACATTATGTTTCTTCATTTATGCTTTTAAGTGTGACATAGTTTTTACATTCAAGGGACTTTATTTATTAAGCATTTTGGTGATCTATAAATAATCATAAACTGCACACCAAAAATATTATCTAGGCTCTAAAAGCCGATAGTGCATAAAGTACACCATCCATATCTTTATGTATGTCCAAACCGTCCGTGTCTTTAAAGCTTTATATTCCTACGACAAAATGCTTTATTTGGCGAGAAATGAACAATCAGACTAAATTGTGAATGCTCAATTTCTGCTTTTTTTTGTGTATGTCTACAGATGTGATTCTTATCGATGTTACTTTACAAATGATGTCGCTTTTCATCTTCAATCGCACCGAGCCATTCACATTATTATTTACTGACTCATCACAAATTCAGTTTAGCAACAGCCAAAGACACAGAAAGGTTTATACGATAACCCTTTCTCTGCTGTCAGTTTATCACTGACAACAGATCACCCATCGATAGATATTCATCTATGTGTCAGTAATATCCCAAACAAAATTACTCGCATCAATCGCCAAATCAAGAAACGTTTTGCTGAAATGTGGCGTTGAATATTCCATTTACCACATTGTTTATTAGTTGTATGCAAAGTATCATTGGCCCATCATCATTTTTTTCTATCCATTATATCCTAAATCTCATAGCAATTTACCGCTAATAGAATGTTTGAAACATTTACATATTTAGGAGACACTTAGAATGTACTTATTTTTAATAGTTTCTGTAGCGTACTATAGTATATAATTTCTATTAGCTAAGCAATGACAAAAAATTATGTTATTTTAGAATGTACATTAAAAACAAAATGGATACAATAAGGAATTACAGGTAGAATTTTCATTTTTTCACTCCGACTCTATTTTGTTAACATTTTTTTTTTCATTTAGCTAATGTTTTTTATTTCTTATTCGCCAAATCCTTAATGTAGGTTAAAAGTCAGCGAGAACCCTGCTTTAAAGGCATATCTCAGCTAATAACCAACTTTTTTTTTTTTTTTTTTTTTTTTTTTTTTTTTTTTTGTAGAAAATTGTTATCAACAAACATTTTACACTTAGATGAGATGGACCTCGCAAATCCCTCAACAACCTTGCTGAGAATGTACAAAGAGAATTTTTTGTGAAACGGAAAAAATGAGATTTTTTCCAAAACTATGCGACCAAGGGCAATCGCTATAGTTTTCTTTCAAAGTTTAAATAAAATTCTACATTTCTGATTTTTCATAATTTTAATTTTAGTAGATTTGAAAATAGGGGGAAGGAAACACATTTTTACATTACATTTCAGACAACAGCTCTGGAAACACCTAAAATTACAAGAAAAGTATTTTTGACTCCGGCTTAGCGAGAACTTTCATACGATATCTCACACGATATGATTTATTTTTTCGAATAGTTAAATTCTCCCCCCCCCTACATTTTTTCTAAATATATCTCTCAATGTTTAATAATATAAAAATGTGTTGGTCATTAGCTTTTATTATTTACGCGAGAGTTCAACTTTCTACATTCCATAGTTTACGAGAAAAACGACTATGACAGGTAGACAGACATACGAAGGATTTTAAAATGGTCCCAATTTTTGGTGCGTTCGTAACTATGTAAATAGAAACCATCTATGGTGGTCGTTCTGTCCATTCGTACGACCATCTGTGTGTCTGTCCGTCCGCATATAACCGAGCAAAAACTACCCAGTCGAGTTTTTTGAAATTTAAAATATATAATTGTTGCATAATTTTGTCTTGTAATTTCAAATTTTATGAAAATTGGATGTATAGTTTAATGACATGGAGAATCAAAAATATTCCGTTACAGGATGGCCAATGGGAAAAAAATAGTTTCAAGTTCATTTTAGTGATGTTACACTCTTTCAAACATAATAAAATGGATATGCATCTATGAAGTATATACTAAAATATACATTCTGTACAATCTGTGGTGCAGAGAATATTTGTTATTAATTTTCAGGGTCACTTAAAAGCATTCCATTACATAAAGTTATAGGGAGAAACATTATTTCGGGCGCGTTTTAACTATATTAAACTATTTCCCATTTTATGAAATTGATATACATGTATGCAGTTTACTACAAGTTAATCACTGTATAATAGAAAGCAGATAGCATTTACAGGGACAAACAAAAGATTTCAGCTACTATACTGAGCCAAAGTATTGTATACTATTATACGAAGATCTGAATATTTTTAAAACTTCGTTACAGCACAAACGCACCTCGTTTGCTACGTTTGACGTGCAATCTTCGACTTGTTACGTTTTAGGTACGAAAATCTAAAATAACTGTATTCGAAAGATGCAGACACATTTATTTCAAAATCTTCTCCCCCATTTCCTTCCTAATCCTCCGCCCTGGATATCGCCCTATTGGCGTCTATATGCATTCTGAACTGAAAAAGTTTTATTTACAGCGATGGGGATATAAGTAGTGTGGTTTCGGATGAAAGACATACGTAACAGAGGTAAAATAAATACCCAACAAAGAATCCGTACAAAATAAAGGCATAAAGGAAATGACAATCGTCTCATCGATTGATTCAATGACGTTAACACGGTCATTTTTGGCTCAAACGAAGAAATTAAATACATTTGATTGCTGACGAAAACGTTCAAACACCTACAACAACGCATATTCTATAATTATAACCGGCGTTCTGCAAATTGAAAACAGATTCTAACCAGAAAAAATATCTAGCGGCCAGTAAAAAGTATTCCTCCTTCGCATGTAAACATGCCGTTGTCATATTTTTCTCTTTTTTCAATTTAATCATGAGCTTTTAGAGAAGCAAAAAAGTTTTTTTATGAACTTATAGAGAAAAAATAACTATGAATATAGTAATGCCTTGAGTTACCTTGACTCAATAAGTTATAATAAAAAAAGTAAAAAAAAGTTAAAACAAAACTTAAGCGTTAATGCAAAACGTCAAAAAAGAAAAGAAAAGAAATATATAATATAAAACTCGGATGTATTTATAAATTAAAAATGTGATTAAAGATTTTAAAAAGAAAAGTTACGGGGAGCACTAAATGTTTTACCAGAAAATTTACACATGAATTAAATTCACTTCATTTGAAAGAAACTTCCGTAAACTTTCTCCGGATACATTTTTTTATGTTTTGATAGAAGGAGACGGTTTTCTTTCACCATCGAAAATAATATGTAGCTACATCTCAAAAATCAAAGATTGAAGACTTTAGGCAATTGTGACTCTTTTTTCTTCTTTTAAATGTTGGTCTGAATTCAAAAAATTTTTAAACCTCTATGTGTTTGGAACGTAATATTCCATTTACTAGGCTGTAGGTTTCACTGCAATATAAGCAGCATTTAAGATAATTTATCTTATAGATTTAATGAATTTCCAAATACATTGAAGAATGATTAATAATCTCAAGAATTGCATTCATGTTTGTAATTAAGTTTCTTTTTTAAATTTAAACTTATTAAAAATTTTCTTGATTAATACTTCTTTTTAAATCAAAAAATGCCTGGACTATGTTCCAAACTATCCCTTCTAACCCACTAAAAATAAAGATATAATTGGATGGCTTTTTGGAAAGATAAAATCAAAACTTTGTTATTTGTATTTAACATTGGCATCCTCAAATTTTGTTGAGGACTAAAAGGAACTCAAATGTGATGTCGGACATGAGTTTTCATGTTTGAAATTTTAAAGTGAAAATAAAAGGAGGAATCATATTGAAAATGCCGTGCAATTTTTAATATGCATTCGACGCGCATTTCGAAAAATTTTATTCATAATCTAAATTAGATGTAATTCTCAATAGAATGTTGCTTTTCGTATACCTATAAGACAATTTCATGATAAAATAGTATATTCTAATTTTTTTTTCAAGTTATTTAAATACATAATTCAATGAAAATTGCTGAATTTGTAAAAAGAAAAAAGAAAGAAAAGAAATTCAAATAAATACTTTTCATTTCACGATTTTTTTTTTTTTTTTTTTTTTTTTTTTTTTTTTTTTTGTCTGAATGGTTTTTAACAACAGAATAAATTAATTGCTATTGATGTCAACTTCATTATCCAGAATAAAATGCACACCCCATAAAGCACAATACACATCCCATAACATACGTGCGATGAATGGTCAAATGGAAGGAAAAATACACGAAGGAAACCAAGAAATTGTCGGGAACTCGATACACACAGAAAAGAAAGAGATGGAGAGCGTAGTGGGCAGCGAAGAACCGGGAATGTTTTTCAGGCCTGCTTTTTTTTTTTTTTTCTTTTAATTTTCTTAATTTTTTTCTTTTTTCGTGTAATTTTTGTTTTCATTGCAAAATTAACTTAAGGAAAATACACTACGCCTCTTATGTGTAAAAGTTTTTTCTTTTCTACTTAGTATGTAACTATATATGACAGTTCTTTGGTAAATAAATGATATAGTTATTTTTGTAGCAGGACATTTAATCAGCGTATAAAATCAAATATCTCGGTAAGTTCTGCCCGTGACAATTGCTAATACCTTCGCGGACTCTAAATAGAGGAGTCACAGGCCGCTGGTTGGCTATCTTTATTACCTAATATGTTAGCAATACAACTCCTCTACGATGTTAGTCGATTCTTAGATGCAGTATTTATTCTTTTGCTTTCAATGCAAAAAATATGACAGCTATTAACAAGTGATGTAAAAAGTAAAATTTTAATTTTGATAAGTAAAAGAATAGAAGTCCCCAATCCAGAGACCGAATAGTTAAGTAACAACAAAGTCTGTAACAACAAAGTTTGAGACCCACTGTTCTAGACAATATAAAGATAAAAAGGACACTGACTCACCAGGATGAAGCTGTTGCTCCGAAGGTATCACTGACAAATTCTCCGGTGATGAAGAGTTCTCGGTATCGTCTTGGCGGAGGGGCGGGGCTGCACCGTTGATCACTTTCGGGGGGTCCGGCTGTCCCCCGTCCGAATCGTCTGCCGTGATCACGACGGCTGGGGGTGTCCGCAAAGGCACCGGAGGGGGACCCGAGTCAGCCAGGCGCAGAATGCGAGTGTGCACCTTTCCTTCCTCATTGCACGACATGATGGCATTGAAACCCGCGGTCATAAGGCGGATTGGGCGTTGAACTCTCTCTTCTCAAAAAATGTCCAACTACTGAAATTGTAGTTTAACTAACTCTTTTTTTTTTTTTTTTTTTTCAATATATCGGACTAATGAGGTTGTAGTTTAGTTTTACCTTTTTCTTTTAAAATGTTGAATTAACAATGATGTAATTTAATTTAGCTTTTTCTTGATCTTTAAACACATCAAACTATTGAGATTGTAGTTTTATTTGCCTTCTCTTATTCTTTAAAAATATCGTATTTCTGAAGTTGTAATTTAACTGTGATTTAATATGCTTTAAAAATATTCAACTACTGAAGTTTTTGTTGAAATGCACCTTTGTATGATTTAGAAAAATCCAACTACTACAGTTGCTAGTTAAATGCACCTTTCTATGATTTAGAAATATCCAACTACTGAAGTTGATATTTAAAAGCACCTTAATTATGCTTTAAAAGCATCCAACTATTTAGCATGTAGTTTAACAAGTATTTTCTTATGCTTTAAAAACTGTCTAACTATTGAGGCTGTAATTTATCTGCAGCTTTCCTATGATTTAAAAATATCCAACTACTGAAGTTGTTATTGAAATGCACCTTTTTATGCTCATTATAGCATTCAACTATTTAGTTTGTAGTTTAACAAGTATTTTCTTATCCTTTAAAAGCTGTCGAATTATTGAGGTTGTAATTTATCTGTACCTTTCCTATGCTTTAAAAGCACCGAACTACTTGAGTTATGATTTAACTACAACTTTCTCAGTATAAAAAATATTAAACTACAGATGTTGTTGTTAGACTAAACTTTTCTTGTTGACTTTTTGTACGTGAAATACGATATAATTGACAATTAATTTATATGAACTTGTCAATATATGTTTTCATATTATTATGTCAACTCCGTACGACAAATATCCTATTTTGAAACTAATTTTTTTTAATAAAAAGTGAGAAAAAGTTTCGCTTAAATCAGCTGAAATCTTTATTAAATTATTCAATAAAGAAACTGACAATTTTTCAAATTATTATTTATAGCTTGATGAAAAATCACTGCGTTTAAGAGTGGTTGATAAATTATAGATCACTGTTTAAATAACATAACACACACAGAAACAAGTATATATATGCTAGGAATTTAATTCTCTTAATTTAGAGCTTAAAATGCAAACGTCATATATATTTTTAATCAGATAATTTATCAGTGAATTTCTTCTAAGATATTATTAAAGGCAAAAATTTTGGCACATACATCAGCAACTAGTAATATTTATGAAGGATTCACTGGATGCATTTTCTAAAAATTTCAATCCAGTAATTGTGCAATAAATATATTTCCCTTATTTGTATCTTTTATTCTTTATATATATTCAATGAATCAAACGTAAATCACGATATATATTTTACAATCTTTATCAAATTTATTTCGCTATATCTTTTCATTCGACTGTCAGACTTTTTTTTTTATGTCCGTATGTTTTAAATTGCATTTTTCTTGAAAGAGTAATAAAATCTTCAATAATGCGATTTAAAAAAAAAAGCCTCGTTTGTTGCCAACGCTATTAAATAAAAACTGTTGTATATATTTTTTAAATTATTAACTAATCGCCATGCTTTTAATTTGAAGTACACAAAACATAAAATATATTTATATTTAACAACTTTTAAAAAGATCTTTTTCAATTTCAAAAATCTAACCCACTTTTGCGAATGCTTTTTTCAGTCTATTGAAAATTAAAAAATATATAATATAGCTTTTCATTTAATCTGTATTAATTATTTTAAGCTTTTCGAAGATTAATATCCAATAATGCGAACGTGTATGCTTTATAAATAGCATCTGAGCAATAAGAGTATGTAATATATCTTAAATTATACTAATTTCTTTTCATAAATTAAAGCTCTATTCGTATCCAGTTTCAATTTTCGAAATAGACTTATATAAAGACTACAAGAGAACACTTTGAAACTATAAATAAAATTGTAATTCTCCACGTTTGAAACTATCTTTAAATTACTAATAATAATGAATAAATGAATGTGTTAGAAATAACGTTGAAATTTCAGTATTACTTAATATAATTTTAGATAGTATATATTTATAATACTGCATTTCTAAGATCAAAATTTAGATAGCTAAAGTAATTTTCTCATTTCACAAAAATATTTACAATATTTTGTAATATCAGTATCAATGAATTCTTGCATATTATCTTTAGCTCTTGGCCATGTAATATTTAGTATGTTTTATGCATATTTTCTAAATTTAAATATATTACTATAAATGAAATTTTAAATAATAAAAATAACACTTTGCATAATATTTTGCTCTTTGAATACTGTTTGCTTTTTGTAGAAGAATAATAATATAATGTCATATTAAATTGGAAAAATATACTTTTGTTTTTAAATATTATATTGCGAAGAAATTACGCTAGTTCGCTTTATCCAAATCAAAATCTTGCAATTTTTTTTATTCTACTGTAAGCCAACTTCAAAAAGAGGAAACTGGTTTTTCCAAAGTACTTGTTTTAATCAAGTAACTTAATTTATTTCTAAAACTTGAAACCAATGTGGTACATTTCATAAATAATGGCTGAAAAAATATGAGACGCTAACAACACATCCAAATAAATTAAATTTCAATGAAGACTTTTTTCCCTATTACAACAGCTCGCGGTTTGAAACATTTAGACACTCGCAAAATTGTAAACATAAACAAATCCACTTTAAAAAATTTCATAACCACTGTCAATATAAATCCATTTTGCAACAAATGCATTGCAAATAATACTAAAAGTTTTATCAAACTATCGCACTTTTTTTAAACAGAAAAAAGTACGTAAGGCGAGAATTGGAAGCACGGAAAAAAACGTCCGTAATCTCCGTGCGTGGAGATTCCGCGCGGCCGATACTGATACTCCAAGCATACTGACATGCCGCCAAACAATCCAGCGCCGGACGAAAATGTTTAGGGGTGGACCACGTGACCGCAGGGTAAGGTGGGTAGCGGGGATAGTTACGTCACCAGAGGATGCCAGGATCGGCGAGGATAGAAGACACGCAACCAGAATAAGAATAAGTTTCTCGTCGGCCCATCCCTTTGAAATTAAAACTTCATTAGGCGTGTAAAAAAAGGGCATTCCTTTGGGGTTTGTATAAAAACATTAGAAAACTCATTAATTGCTCGAAAGTTTTTCGGAGCCTTTTAATGATTTAAAGCGATTAATTAAAAACTTTAAGCATATTTTCTTTTATTCATTAGGTTCCGTTAATAGTTTTCGATCTTCCTAAAAAAAAAAAATAGATGGGAAGAATTGGTTTTGTTTGAGTATAAAGGAAAAGGAGAAAAAAGGGAAAGAAAAGAAAAGAAAAGGAAGAAAATTTTGATTTGTTTGTAAAGCTTTCTGTACAGTGTCGGTATTGCAAAAGCAAAACTTAAAAAAATAATTTAAAAAAATAAAATAAAAAAACAATAAAACTAGAATGAAAAGTGATGCATGCAGTATAAGATTTTTGATCGCATTCAGCGTACTTTAACAAAACTTCGATATTTTCTATAGTAAACGATGACGTCTAAATGACCAATTCAGTATAATGCATTTGAAAACCCGATTTCTGCTATTGGCCTGAATAGTTGTTAAAATATACGATCTAACTTTTTCTTGCTGCCCTGTATATGATCTACAGATTTGTATGCATATTATGCTTAAAGTTAATTTTGTTAAAAGCATAGCACAATCGAAAATTTGCACTCAGCCATTTCTGCCAATAAACGGATGTTGTTGAAAACTTTTGTGCAACCCTGTATAAGAAGAATTAATGCACACTGAATAATATTTTTTAAAAGATTTCAATTTAAAACTTATACCAAAACTGAAAATGCACTCCCAGCAAATGTTATTCGTAGACTTCAATAGTTCAATGGTTGGTTATTTTCTTCATCAGCATGATTATTTTGTATATCCCTGTAAATAAACGATAAGTTTTACGCACACCCTATTCTACAGTAAAAACCTTGTAATATAATCCAGTGATATAGGTCCATTTCAATATTTTAAAAATACAATGAAATCTGTAAAGTTGACCACCTGTCTTTGTTGATTTCTGTTGTCAGGAACCAAATTTATCCTATACAAAACTATTAAAACAAACATTTTGTAACCTGACAACCTGTCTTTTTTATATCTTGACCACTGAAAATATTCAAATTTTGTTAGAACTGTGATAAAATGCCCATCAAAATTCTTTATAACTTGATCCTCCAAAAAGCTAACAAATCATGAACATGGGTTCTACACAGGTTTTACTGTACTGCAATATCATTAAAATAGACGTCTGACGATTTTTTCCCAAAGATCGTAAAGTAATGGAATAATTGCCTTGTAAAGAATTCTTTTGAATGGCCTCAAGAGCTAGTAGGGAATAAAATATAATCTCCTATAATCCCTTGATCATTGACCAAAAGAGTGGAACCTAGGGGCGGTAAAAGCACGTGGATCGTCTTTGATTTTACTGGCGGAGATCCACGAAATTTTGAATGAAGAGAGGAGTCTATGAGATAAAGGCTGTGCAAATACGTTATAAATTTAGAGGGGAAGGAAAAGTCTGGTATATAATATCGTAAGATATCTCTAGGAGGGGGGGGGGGTGTCTTTTGATACCGATATCATTTTTGATCCAATCAATTTTTTCTCTTTTTATTCGTAACATGGGGACTCGTAACGTATATGACAAATATAATGTTATCTATTTTTATGAAAATACAAAACTACTATTAAAATTACTAAATTATCACAAAATTATTTAATTCTAAAATATGGAATACCCCAACATTTGACATTCATATTCTTCTTCATATGAATATATATAATTACGGTTTCAGAAACTGTATATGAAGTATATTTGAATTTAAGCTTGTGTTTACTGATAAATAAAAGTGAAAGAGAAGGAATGTTGTCTACTTGCTTTGTTGATAAGGATTTCTATTTGCTTCCCACCCCTCTCCGTTCGGGTAACAGCAACAGGACTTTATTATCACTGAATGCATTAATAACAAAAAACTATTATAAAATACTTTTAAATGTTATTTGATATAATGTTTTTTCATATGCAAAGTGATATTTTATTGTTTTCTCTTCATTTGGATCTTAAAAATATGCGAAAATGAAAAGGTAGCCAGTTTTGTATATCACTTCGGAGAAAAGAAATAAATTCTAGAAAAGAAAAAAAATACGCTTCGATAACGACATCTTTAGCGGAGGTGGAGGGAGGGAGTGCGAGGGACGATAATGCATGACATCTGAAGGGTGAGAAGGTGTCCAAAATTACCAAAAAGTTGGTAATGTTATATTTGCACAGCCTCATACCTGTGTTTTTATCTTGTTGAATAAGCTTAGCTGAGTACTGTCAATAGAGAAGACAATAGTGTGGTTTAATGCTATGTTTCAGTTACATAGATAATATCTTATCGTGAAACTTAATGTTGTGCATGATTTGCTACATTATTCCTATAAATGTAAATAGCATGCTTTAATACATGTTCTAAATAGATCTTCCATGTTTGATCCTAATTATTAATTCCTAACCTTATCACCTTGTTTCCGGTAAAAAGTACCTAAACCGGTAGGGGACGCTTACCAACAAATGAACTACTTGCATCTTTACGTGTGGTGGACTAAAATTGGAGTGATACTTACGTGTATCATCCTATCGACAACGAACGATTCTAAAACATAGATTAATTTTATTTCACTTCAGTTTAGGGTTTGAATACTTCGGTTTCAAGTTTTTTCTTTCTTTTTATTGCTCGAATCGGGTTTAGGTTCACTTTAAGCAGAATTTTCAGGATCGGATACAACTCAAACCGTGAGGACTCTAATTTGAGCATTGCGAAAGGGTGAAGTGAGGTGTTTCCATGCAGAAACACTTCATTGAAAGAGAAAGTGGTTTTACAGGCAGAGGAACTCTGACATATAGACAACATTTGCCGCTAAGCGGCAATTAGGTGGTTGCCCGACCAGATACCAGGTGTCTAACCGTTAAGCTGAGGTAACTCGACAGGTAGGGGCCTGGTCATCGGTTAGAAAGAAAGAAAGGTCTGCGAAATATCTAGATCCGATCCCAAACCGACCCATAGAAAAAAAATTTCTGCCCAGCATTGAAAAATGTTAAAATCATAATCCGGACTAGCCTGGAAAGAAGTTTAAATCATAGCCCGGCTCAGCCGTGAATTTCTACATAGTTTTTTATTTCAGTGTAGTTAAAAATTGTTTCGCGGGGAAGAGTTCTGACCAAAAATACTTATTATTGCTTTTCGTTTTTTATATTTATACTTTTTATTATTAAAGAAGCGCGAAAGGCTGTGTATATTTATTTTATCAATGAATCTCTGTTTATATCTAAATGTTTTACTTATATTTTAATATCGCTAATCCATATCCCTTTGCGTTGGAGACTTTGAAAAATGTTATACAGTAAAAGCTTTTAAGACGGAATCACATAGGAAAGAAAAAATTTATAATAGACAAATGTCCTTTCTAGGAGGGTTAATTGGAGTTTATTTTTTCTCAGGTATTATTGTATTCATTTTGCATGATCAACAGATTTTCTGTTTAAGACAGAATTACGTCATAGGCAGATGTTTTTCTGGTTTTATTGTATTTAATTTTTTAGAATTTAAATATACTATTCTTAAAAAAAAAAAAAAAAAAAAAAAAAAAAAAATTAAATTTTTGTAAAATAAAAGCGATTTTAAAATCTATGTGGTTTTTCTAAAAGCTTTGATTGAACCAAATTTTACTTATTTCATGCACATATTAGGTCAGTTAGAGACAGTGATTTTAATACGGATTGCTCGAGACCGGGATTGAAAATTTCGTCCAATGCAGACCTTATTAAAAGTTAAGAATTGTGAAAGAAAAAAAGTAGAAACTTGAAACATGTCATTTTTAATTATTTTACATTAGTTTTGTTTCGGGCAAAATTGAATTTTTTTTTTACTTTTTAAAATATGATTTTTTTTTAAGTTATATTATTTTTTCAATAAATATTTTTAATAGTTCTAAAATTAATATTGAAAAACAAAAACCCCGAAACAAAACTAAAATCAGATTTTCATCTTTAATTAAATGGAAAGAAATTGAAATCCGATAAATAATGTTTGGAGTTATAACGATTTTTAATTATCCCATTTAAACCAGTACTTCTTATGAAATTTTAATAAATTTTAGGATGTGATTGTTTTAGCAAATTATATATCTAACCATCATTAAAAAAGAAAAAAAAATCAAAATTCTAACTGAAAAGATAGATTTTTTACACGTTTCCTAGAACTGTTAAAGTAACATTGTCTTTTGAATTGCGCGCATTTCAACTTGTGTCTAATCCCTTAAAACCTGATGAATTATTCAAACGGCTATAACTCTGCGACTTTTAAATATATAAAGATGCAACTTTTTGTGTATTATTCAGAACTGGATAAGGAAAGTTTTCCCAATTAGAATTTTTATCCTACGGGGACCGTATAAAAAGTTAATTTTCGTATTTTTTTAAATACCCCCCCCCCCCCCCCCCCCCCATGGAGTTGCAACTTATCTTATCAAAAAATTTACCTTTTTTTTTATAAATTTTTGCAATTGGAAGTATGGGTCTAGGGGCAATATTTAAGGAGATAGCCTATTGTTTCGATATCTATGACTCACCCTGTATACTATACATAAGTATTTTTTACATACCAATAATTATTAAAATTATTTTTAATGCATAACAGAAGTTAATTATTTTTGTAAGAATGTAGTATTTTCAAAATTATTTATTTGATTTTCTAGAAATTATTTGCAAGGTATTTAATTTCATTTCCTTGTTGAGTATGAAATTATTAACAATTATTTAATAGATAATTTTTTTCATTCCTATAATTCGAAGTAATGGGCTGAAATTTAAGTAATAAAGATAAATAATAATAAAATGACATTTTTAACAATGTTGCAAAAATCAATAAAAAGTTTTATACTTTATGATAAATAGTACAAGAAAAAGGAAAAAGAAGTTTTCTCATAATTTAACTATTGAATTTAATCTATTGAATAATTATTCTAAGTTTTATACTCAATTTAACTTTTATAATGTTTTTAGATACTTAACAGAAAATTTTAAAAAGCATAATAAAATACAAATCATCTCTTGAATTTTTTTATAATGTATAGGCATATAAAAGATTAAATTCATTACCCTAACGATAAACAATTGAAAGAATATTTTTTTAGTTTTTGACTGGAAATAATTTTTTGTAATCTTAAGAGAACAAAATAAAAGATTGATTTCTTATCAATCTACTGAGAAAAAAGTCTTAAGTACTTAAGGCTAATTATTTTTCGACCATAAATGATTTAAAAAGATGATGATCGCCAAAAAATAACTTTTTTTTTTATGCAAAAGAGAACTTTTTACCTTCTATCAAGAAATAAATAATACTTTTAAAGTTCATTCAAGCAATGAAATCTTGAAGATATGCTTATGCAAAGAATTCAGTTAATTAGAAAATTAATGTTCTTTTTCTATTTAAATTCTAACCGAATTCATTAAAGTGCTGATGCTGAACGTTGCCGATTAAGTTTGAACCATTGATAATTTTAACAAAAATAAAGACGAGCCATGGATAATTAAATTTTAGAGTGGATGAATAATCTGTATGCAAACGATAAATGTTTTTGAAGTAATGATGGTCATATTAGAAATCAGGATTTGATGAAATGTAGAAAATTAATTCTTAAAACTAAAAAAATTTTATCGTTCAAAATCGTTCACTATGCTTATTTATTTTATTGGATAGACTATTATTTAGTTGTAATTACTGAACATTTTAAACTTAAAGGTACATAAAAAGGTAGTATTCGATTAGTAAAATTTTCGACTTCTGATATTTAATAGATTTAAACGTTTAGAGATATCCTGCATACGGTTTCATTATTTTTAGATAGATTTTGTAGATCTGATTCGTACTAATTTTGCGGAGACTAGAAACTCAAGAACTAATGTACAAAATTCCATGAAACTTGATATTTAGATAAAGCTTCCGTCTATTCGATTTGTCAATCAATATTGGATGCTACTTAGCTGTACTTTTCGTAGCAACAGCTGATGGCTGTTGCTATAAAAACATTTTCCAGCACTAAAGTATTATTTTAGATTTTGTATTCATAAAACCTGCCGTAACTTTCTAACAGCTGATGTATCGACTTGCAGATGATGTCATTCGATTCAGAAATTAAAAATACATAATAAGTGATGCCCTGCTTCTCATACTTTAAAAAACGAGTTTTTTACTCTAAAAAAAAAAATAAAAATTGCAAAACAAATTTATTTTGGGGGGTCTCAGAGGACATTCATTTGTAATGTCAAAACGCAATTATTCCAAAATTTTTGTGAATGGCTACTTAATTGTCATATATTACTTGATTGTTGGTGTGTTTTACCTATAATAATAGTAGTACAATGTAGTTTTGAGAGAAATGCACAAAATGGTGTTTTTTGTTTGTTTGTTTGTTTTATTATGATATGTCATTCCTTTCGGCCAGCAATTAAAGTGACGTCTCTAAAAAATAGCATTCCGATATTTAAGCCAATAGCAGTAAAACAAATCAGATGTATCATTGCACGGTTAAATACGGATAATTTCTACTGCATTTCTTAAAACTTCTAAGAATCACACATTTTTAAGTTTTATGCAATCGTATAGGGAAAATTTTTTTTTTTTTTATTTCAATTCGATTGAAAGCTACATCTAAATTTATTTTTCAAATTATCATATTTGAAATAATAATTTTTTTGTAGCTGAAGTATTTCATTTCTGTAGAACCAATGAATCAATGTTTGAGACAATGAATTTCCTACGAGAGTCGCAATGTTCTCCTTTATTTCCCTTCGATGTTGATCAGACGGGTACATTGCACTGTAAAAAATATGATTGTATTTTTTGTACATTGTAAAAAATATGACTATTTTGCTGCATCGTCACTCCCCCGTTTTTATAGAATATCACTCTTTAGGCCAATGAGAATGCTCCATGACAGCCTGAAGTAGTCGTTTTCTGTAAAAGCGGTGGAGTGACGATGCAGCAAAATAGTCATACTTTTTAGCTCACAGGCTATCATAGCCTGAGAGCTTATGTGCCCGTCCGTTCTGTATGTATGTTCGTATGTACGTAACGCGATAACTCATGATAAAAATATCCGATCCACTTGAAATTTTGAATGTAGGTATATCCTGACAAGGCGCTTCCCTGATTAGTTTTTGGAGTTCATTCGATATGTATAAGAGGGGGAACGGGGGGCTCATGCCCCCCCGTTAGTTGATATAGATGGGATTTTCATGCAGAATTAAGTTTTCAAAATTTAGATTAGGATCATTCTGATGAGGCGATTCCGTGACTGTCATTAGGTGTTCATTGAATAAGTATAAACAGGAGGAACGGGGGGCTCATCCCCCCCCTTAATTGATATAAACAGGATTTTCATGCAGAATTAACAGTTTTCGTTCAAAATTTAGATATAGGATCATTCTGATGAGGCGATTCCGTGACTGTCATTAGGTGTTCATTGAATAAGTATAAACAGGGGGAACGGGGGGCTCATGCCCCCCCCCCGTTATTTGATATAAACGGGATTTTCATGCAGAATTAACAGTTTTCGTTCAAAATTTAGGTATAGGATCATTCTGATGAGGCGATACCGTGGCTGTTATTAGGTGTTCATAGAATAAGTATAAACGGGGGGAACGGGGGGGTCATGCCCCGCCCCTTAATTGATATAAACGGGATTTTCATGCAGAATTAACAGTTTTCGTTCAAAATTTAGGTATAGGATCATTCTGATGAGGCGAGTCCGTGGCTGTTATTAGGTGTTCATTGAATAAGTATAAACAGGGGGAATGGGGGTTCTAATGCCCCTCCCCTTAACTTGTATAAATGGATTTTTCAATCAGAATTGTCAGATTTCGTTCAAATCTCTAAATAGTTTTGGAAGTTTAATGGTTAAGTATAAAAGAGGATACTAACTCCTCTTAAATTATATAAATGCTAAATGGGTTTTCATTAAGAATTATCCGATTTGCTCTGAATTTTGGATATAGGTTTTTTAATATTATAAAGCATGTACTTGATAGTTTAGGAGGTTCAATGATTAAGTATAAAAAAGGAGAAAGGGGAGAGCTGTTTCCTCTTCTTAATTTTTTTTTTCGAACGGAATTAACGAAAATACAAGGCTGTAATGTACAATTAGTATGCGTAGCCTGTGAGCTCAATGCCATCAGTTTAACTGGGCAATATTCTTTTTTATTACAGTGTAGTCCCAAAACGCGATCAAGAGGGAAAAAATCATTTCTGGCTTTTGTAATGGATGCATATAATTCAGTTTTGATTTTACAGTATTTTAAATCACATTACAATGTAAATTTAATAGAGGAGAGGCAAAAAAGGGGGCAAGTTTTTATTAAATTTTAACTTACTTTTTTACAAGATTTTTTTTTTATGAAATGAGATTTTTTTAAATATGATTAATATTTTCCTTTTTTAAAGCAGATCATCTAGTTCTGTCTCCCCGAAACTTTTCATTTCCCCCCACTCACAAATTATAAAGTTTGAAATCTTTTTTTTTTTTTCTCTCTTCTATTGTTTTAATGTTAGTGCAAAGTAACAAGTATCAATAAAGGATATAAACAATCAATAAAATGCATACATAATCAAAATAATTTTTCTGAATTTTGCCCGCCCCTTTCCCACACGCACAAATGTGAAATCTCCCTTTCCTCCAATAATCTCTACAGTATAGAAATTTTTAAAAATGTAAGACATTTTATAAGTTTTAGATATTTGTATTTACTATGAATTAATATACACCATACAATTCATTAATTAGATTTTTTCCAAAATTGTCGTTGCCCCCTTCTTTTTTTCGCCTCTCTCTATTATATAGAAAATAATACTTTTGAAATTCCAGTAAAAAAAATGAAGATTCTGCCTTTAATACATTATTATCGTAGTATTAAATAGATAATTTATCTAAGTGCCCAGTATATTTGAAATTTGCGCTTCTTTCTTTCTCCCCCCCCCCCCCCCTCCTCTCCTCAGGTATAAAATATCTAACATATTTTTAACTTTTTACAAATAAAATCTGCTATATTTTATTATTTTGTTTACGTTTTATCAAAAAATAAAGTAAAATTTTTTACAGCAACTTTTCAGAAAGGCAGATTCACACATTTCAAGTAAAAACAAAATTTTATCCCAAGGGTTGAGGAGTTTTTTTTTTTTTTTTAATCTTTTTGTCCTCCTTTTTATAAGTAAACTAGTTGGATGTGCCAATCCCAAAACTTTCTTCTATCTCATACGTACATTTTAATATTTTTAAAAAATTACACATGCTTATTCTTTAATAATTTTAATTCAATACTATACCAACCTTGATTTTCATCTTAAAATTATGTTTCAATCAACTAATCGGAGTAAAAACGATTTTCCATCTTTGCAAGAGCCGATAGACAATAGCATGATAGGCCGAATTTTTTTTTTTTTTTTTTTTTTTTTTTTTTTTTTTTTTTTAGCCTCCGATGCTATTTTTTTTAGACAAGCTAAAAATGTCGTGTCATCAGCCCTGAATTTTCTACTGAACCGATTTTGATAATTATTTTTTTAAATGAAAGCTATTTATTTGTAGTTGTGCCCATTTTAGCTATTTTTTAATTTATTTCCATTTTTATATTTTATTTTTAATTTTAAATGATTTTTTACGATATTTCTTCAAAATGGTGGCAACTTAATTTAGCTTTTCTCTCGATAATAAAAATTTATTTTCCATTATTACTTTCCACAAGTCAGAAACTTTATTTCATCAGTGAACATGGCCTCGCATTTAAACGAAAAAAGTTAATTGTTTTCGTAAAATTTAACCACAATAAAATGATTGCGTATAATTATGCACTAATTGAGGTAAAAAAAATATATTTACTGAGAAATAATATTAATAATGTAAATAAAATAACAGAAAATAATTTATGATAAAAACTAATGTCTGAAGCAAAGTAAGAAATATTTCAAATAAGGAAAATGATGGCATTCAGCAACCAGATAAAATGAATTAACAATATTATTACTGACGCCTTTTTCATATTACTAATAACAGTAACTTTTAAAAAACATTTGAAGAGAAAATGACGTCACTATTTAAAACATCGCATTTTTACTCATAACGATGTTACATTTCAATATTTCTTTTCATTATGGACACTGAGATTGAGATTTTACTTTCAGATGACTTCAGTTTGTGAAAATAATGTAATAGTAAAAATGAGATTAGTTTTTTTTTTTTTTTTTTTTTTTTTTTTTTTTTTTTTTAATAAATCTACTTTTTTGTAGTGCATATAAAATAAAATTTCTGGATTTCGCCGGCACTCAGATTACAATTTTAACTGAAGATGTGCAAATATTTGCATGCAAAATTGTAACTGGAAAACTTGACATTAAGTTTGGAAATATATTTATTACATATTGATTATATATTGATTCAATAATGTAATTACTTTTGCTTTTTTTTTAAAGCCAAATCGATCGGGTCTTTTAAACATTTCATTCGTCGAATTCGACGGGATTCCACTCGTTTTATTGTTAAAATGCATTTCCTTTTTCCCAGAGTCTATAAAAAAGCGTTTAAACTAAAGAAAAATCCGTTTTTGGATGAATCTAGTCATTGAAGAAGTAGCACGTCAAATTGCATCTCTTTATTATACCGCAATTCCAAAGTCTCAGAGAGAAATTGCTAATCAACTGGGTATTTCACGCCGTTCTGTTTGCTATTATATTGATAAACACAAGAAAAATGAAGTTAGTTCATTGCATTTTAAACGGGGTCGCCCTTCTAAAAAAACCTCTATCGATTTTTTTTTATTTTTTTTATTTTTTTTTTCTAATCGGAGGCGAAACTGAATTCTGCAATGGCAGTATCTACATTCAACTTGTTTTTTTTTTTTTTTTTTTTTTTTCAAATGGACAATATTCTCTCCTTTGGTTCGAGGCTACAAAAATTCTTGAGAATAACGTTCATAATCGCGCATTTGAAAAAGCATTGTGGTTAGAAAATTTATGCTTATGTTTTAGTTTTATAAGAATTTTTAGACTTTTTCAGGGACAGACAGGTATAAGTTATACATGAATTATCGCGCATTTGAAAAAGCATTGTGGTTAGAAAATTTATGCTTATGTTTTAGTTTTATAAGAATTTTTAGACTTTTTCAGGGACAGACAGGTATAAGTTATACATGAATTATTTCCTCTATTTTAAAGCAATTGCAAGTGCATTTTTCATTTTATAAAATAAAAATTCAAATTTTTATTTAAACTTCAATTAGTATGTATATAAGTATTGGTAAAAAAAATAATTCGTACAGAATAAATCTGCAGTATTTTAGACATGCATTTATCTGTATTTATGCTACATCAAATGATGCAATGCCCAAACAAACGCGCTAGCATTCGCTATTTTTAACCACGTGATTTCCACTGCGACGTCACGAGAATACTGTCCATTCAGGAAGGACCTACTAGCCATACCCAAAAATAATCATACACAAAAACATTAATTCAGTTAGGTGATACAGTATTGAAAATAGAATAAAAATCGCTATTACAGAGCCCCCTTACGGCGGATTTTCTCAAATTCAGGACGGACAAACTAGCCATAGTCATACACTTGCACAAAAAATTTGGTTCAATTCGATGCATAACTTCGTAGACTTTTAGTCGGTACAACATTGAAAATAGCACAAAAATCGCTATTTCAGCGCCTCCTTCCGGCGGAATATTTCAAAATTGTAGGAGGACCTGCTTGCCACAGCCAAAAACATTCTCAAAAAATTTGGTTCAATTCTATGCATATCTTCATACACTTTCTGATGATTGAATGGCGACATACGGACACACAGACAGACATTCTGTAAAAACATGTTTTTTGGAATCTCTGACCCCTAAAAGTGTAAATCCTTCGAAAACCAGAAGTCGAAAAAAAAATTCGATTACAATACTTTTTTCTATTGAAGATAGAAGAAAGTAACAAACACATGTGTTTCAAAACATGGTACAGAGTTATTACAAATGAATCATCGGGTTTTGATACGTTACTACGTGCGAACTAGGAAAGGCATGTTTCCCTGACAACTCAAAGGAGAGGGCATTACCTACAGCACAGAGTACGGACAGAGCCTCAACTCGGCTTGAAAAAAGCGCCCTCAGTGGATCACTTAAAAACTAAACCATCGCGTTGGCGATTTTTATCCTCGTGATTTCTGTTTAACTGTAACCATATTCTGGCTTGGCACTTCTTGCTGAATGCTGATTTGTGCACACGTGCTTATGCTATTTGATCTTAGATTTCCGCGCTTATATTGATTCGTAATCATTACTGTTATTGTTCTTGAATTTTCAAGTTTAACCTCTTCAGTCCCTGAGTACCCAAATGGGTACATCAGTTTTGTCCCATTTTATTAATGATACTCAAATATAAATGAAATTTCGATATAAGAATAATATGTTTCGAATTCTAAAATTCGAGCTAATGAAAATAAAAGAAAAATCTCGCTCTGAAGTCAAACGAGAGAAGAAATAATTCAGTAATAATTAAAAATACTGTAATAATCGCCAGTAGCGAAGAGGTTAAATTATTAGGTCGTTATGTTAAGAAGAGACGCATGTATTGTTTGCAAGACGAATACGTCAAAGTTATTTCATATTAAAATAATTCTTTCATACATTTCAAAACAAGAAGCAGCAAGCCGTCGCTGTATTTTTTTTTCCCCTTATCATTTGTCGCCAAGGAAGGGATATTTCGCCGAATTAGCAACCTCTCTTATGTTATGATCATAGTTTCAGAGTGGTCCGCTCGTGTCGCTACTGTCTATGCGTAATCCCATGTTAAACAAGTTGCCATTACAGTGTATGAAAATTGATTCTCTGTTACAATTCCGTACTCTGTGACCTAGTTTTGCGCTGCATATGTTTCATGATTTCTATGCGAACGTCATATTCTAAGTGGTGACTGGATAGTAGAAAGTGTTTTGTATACTAAAATTTTCAAAGTGTGAATCTTAACCGTTCAGAGGACATTCCGGAAAGCGTACAAATGCAAACCGCCAACCCAAAATGATGGATTGGTCGATGTCACATTGGCTGAATTGCAGAATCGCTTCACGACTGCATTTGTGACCATCAAGGCAACGATGCTGAGTAATGTGTGGAACGAACTGAATTATTATCGCCTTGTCATCTGCTGTAGCACCGAAGGAGCATATATTGAACATTTGTAGTATAGTCGTCAATCTTGTATACTTTTGGTTTATTTTCATGTGTAACTCATTGCTGTAACCCAATTGTGCTCCAAAATAAATGCTTCAGAAACCCGATGATTCTTTTGTAATAACTCCGTATTATTGCTTATTCGAAATCAGTAGATGCAAACTTTTTTTTTTGATTTATGGGGCAGACATATGCGTACTCTTTTGGGGCAATTCACGAATGGAGGAAATTACAATATCCAAAGACAGAAGCAGTCGGCAAAATAAAGCGATGTTCACTCTTCTGCTTGACTTTGTTAAAAATTCTTGTAATCGCTGATGTCTTTATTTTTTGCATCGTGTGCCCCCCCCCCCCTTCAACAGTTGCCCATATGTGTTAATATTACAGAGCCATGTTCTATATCCTACAACTTTATGAATGGTAGAGGTTAGTGGATACCGAATGTGAAATTTTTTATTGCTCAAAAAAGATCTTTTGCGATATGATTCAAAATGTTCGATTTTAACCTCATTGTCACTAGACAAAGCAAACATAGTCCAAGAGCCGACCGCACAAAACATCGAGTCATCCAGCACAAGAAAAATTTCTTTTATGGAGGAGTACCGCAAAATACCGTTAATCCGCCTCCCCCCCCCAAACGTGACGAAAAATCGTTAAATAATTAGAGGGGGGCACTTACATGGGATTTTTCCGCGATCGCTTTATGGGGCTGAGCACAGAATGAATCATGATAAAATGAATGAATCACGAATCTTTGAATGAATCATGCATTTTGATACTTGAAAAATTTGGGTTAAAAAAAAAAAAAAAAAAAAAAAAAAAACGTAAATTCTGTTGAAAAATGCAGAAAAAAAACTAAAAAAACACGAAATCTATTTGAAAAACTCGATAAAAACGTCAATTTCATCAAAGATTCATGATTCATTCATTTCATCATGATTCATTCCGATTTAGCTATTTTTTTTGGAAGGGGAGGATGCTTTCTCGGGATTTTTTGAAAATTTCAATTTGTTTATAAAGTGGGGAGGGGGCATTTGATCGGGAAGGGCGGATTAACAGGATTTTACGGTAGTCATAGAGGAATCTAATAATCCATGTCTGCCGGAAGCGAAGCGGTGCATAAGCCAAAAATTAATACCACAAGTGGTTGATTCATAGGCATAGCATTGTTTCCCTGCACCTAATTTTCCATGTTTTCATACTTTTAATTGTACGACAAACACAAAATTATGTCTACGAGTCATCCACTGGTGGTGTTAATTTTTGACTTATGCACTGCTTCGGTTCAGGCAGACATGGATCATTAGATTTCATTCTTAATACTCTTCCATAAAATAAAGGAATTTTTCTTGACTTAGGGTTTTGTGCGATCGGCTCTTGGACTATTACTTCAAACATTTTCATTACATCATGACAGATTCCTGTTGCTGAGGGACTAGAAATATCTTCTGGTAGTGCTGTCACATGTTTCTTCGTTTAATGAGAATAAATGTACAAAAGTATAAAATTCATATAGATAAGTAAATCTATATTTAAAAGATTCATTTAACTTTGAATGTGCAAATAAATACTACCTCTAACAATAAAGTTCGGTGAATAGTCCTGTAATATTAATGTAGATGAAATATTAACGAAAATTTCCGTACCATCCTTCGAAATAGTCATCTCCCATAACTATGCACCGCTAAGATTTGCTATACATGTCCTGGGAAATTCGCAATAAGTCTTCTTTAAAGATTGAGTTCAAAAGCTTCATCACGTTTCGTTGGATGTCAGCAATTTGGTCAAATCACTTTCAAAGAGAGTTTGAGTCATGAAAATAGGAAGAAGTCTGGAGGATTGAGATCTGGCGAGTATGGTGGAAGTTAATTTGCACAACTCCTCATGAATTTCTTTCAGTGTCTTCCAAAGCTTAAAACCAAACTTTAAACTTATCATTTGTTCGTTCATTTTCCTGTTCTCAGTTAAGAACCAACACACTGAACAAGCACTTAGTAAAGCACGCCTTACACAGAAGATAAACAATGCTCAACTGAAGAACGGTGGGGGAAGATGGTCAACACTTGCCTCTATGCAGGTGCTGTTTTGTTTTCCCAGTATACCCAGATTGGACGTTCTGAATTCATTCACCGAACTTTATTGTCAGAGGTAGTATAATTAAATAAAGCTCAAATAAACTATTCAAAAGAAAAAAAAATACCCTTAATTTTTTTACAATATATTTACATGACGATACGCGAAAATTTAAATATACTTCTAATCAAGTTCTATTGTAAGTAGACAAAAAGTATTTTTTAACAATTTATTTACCGAATTATTTATCAAGAAATGGCTTCATATCAATAATTGACTTTTTGAATATCTGAAGATAAAACTGGAATTTTTAAAAAATAATGTGAAATTTAGAAGTTTTTATCATTAAAAACCGATTAAATATATCGATATTTATAATTTTTTTGTAAAATATTTATAAAAAATTTTTTCATTCAAACGATTAAAAGCATTTGAAATTTTTTCTCCATTGACAGCGGAATACAGTAAAACCTCTAAATAACGGACATCTCGGGAACGCAAAAATTGTCCGCTATTGGGAAAACCTTAGAGATTCAATAATCTCTAAGAAATACTTAATGTTTCATTAATTGGCTTTTATATGTCCTAAAACTTCTATTACATGATTAATCAGAAATTAAAGTTTTTTTTAAGCAATAAAACTGAAATAAAATTGTGTACGCCTCCATCCACTGTCTAGTACACTCTTGTGAAAAAAAACTCTTACAAAAGTTTATTTTTGCTTGCGATTACATGTATTTTGTTTTTTAATGTGACGTTATTGGACATTATAGAGTTCAGGACGGAAAGAGGAGGGGGGTTGCACTTTTTGAGCATTAAAAACATAAAATCGCAAAATCATCCGGGGGAACGTTTCGAATACTCTGGGAGATGTCCCTCCCGGGAAACTTCCTGAATTCAACATTGGACGTGGGGGAGGGGGACTTTCCCCAAACCATTCTCTACATTTATCTGTGATCGCAAAATTTGTGATACATTTCCCCCAACAAATTTAGATGCTTTTAACTTTTTTTTTTCATTTTTTTTTTCCTCGATAAAAGATATTTTTTTATTCTTTATCGTCGAAAATGGTGTCCGCTATTCGGAATGTCCGTTATTTAGAGGTTAAACATAGAAAAATTTAAGTTTTGGGAGTGGGGATTAGAAAATTGTCCGTTAAATAGAGGTGTCCGCTATTCGGGAGTGTCCGTTATGGAGGCTTTACTGTATTTTGCTTTTCCCAGTAATTGATTTATGCATCCGATTTTCATAAAATTTGAAATGACTCGACACAATTATGTAATAATTATATATTTTAAATGATTCAGTTTGATAGTTTTTGCATTGTTATATGTGAATGGATGGGCAGACTGAATGACAACTAAAGGTCCTACATATTTAATGTTACGTTACGAACGCACCTAAAAAGAATATCAGAAGTGGGGAGCTGTTAGAAGCTCACTAAAATCAAAGTGTGGAAGAGCTGCTGTTCATGATTCCAAGAAATAACATTTCTGACAACCAAAATCCAAACTGGGCTTTCAACACAAGAGTAAGAAGTATGTGATAAGATATTAATCCTGTATGCCACTTTTAAGTACCATTAAAAAAATTTATTTAATATGGCTAATAAGTAAAAGTACATTTTAACTTTTACACAAAACACTTTATTCAGCCTGATGTAGGAAGCACAGCAAAACTCAATATATTATAGACAATGACAGTAATTTTCTCACTTCCATTTATAGATTAAAATGCAAAACATTTAGATTTTTTTTTTTTGGGGAGGGGGGGGGGGTAATGAATTGTGAAAGTTCTTTAACAGCATATTTTGTTAATTTAACTTTTCTTTAAATATTCCACAATAAGAGCTTTAACTACTGATTTATTGTATCAGTTCGTATTGTAATACAATTTTATTAACATATCTTCAAATACTGTATTAAAGAAGATAATTAGGGAGATTAAGGAATTTGTTGATTCATAATTTGGTACATAAAAAGTTAATGTGCCACAAATCTGATACATTACAGTTAATATTTTGCAAATCATTCAGTTACAAATTTTCCAACTAATTTGTTGTCCATCCGAAATATGACTTAAACAACATTCAGCCTGTATTTATCTATGTTCAATCACATATGTGTAGAAATTGAATATTTACTATTTAATTTGTATGACAAAAGAAATAAAGCTACAAAATAAAAATGAAAAATTTTTATTGGATGGTAACAAGCAAATACTTTTAAAGTACTGCAATATACAATTAAGAAAAATATAATTGTACTAATATTTAATTAGTCCTAGTATCGATAGAAATCAGGCTTAAAAGGACCATCTTTATGTAAGCCTAAGTAATTACATTGACCCTCGGATAACTTTGTAAGCTTGACACCCAGATGATCCAGATGCAAAGCTGCTACTTCTTCATCCAGCTAAAAACAAAAATCAGAAAATAAGTATTCAATGTTATGTTTTAGTAATTTTTTTTTATATTTAAAACAATAAATTTTGTCAACTAAATTAAATAACTAACCAACGGATCTATGCACAACTTTTGTACTGCAAACTTTGATATTATTTACAGATATGTGCATTCATTATTTTATAAATAACTTCAATGGAAAAATTCTTTCTTTTTGTTATAGGTGGCAGAATGTAAACATGGTTGTGCAAGCCATGACAATGATCTGCACAGAGGACAACCAAAAAGTCATAATGCCTGAAATCAGAAAAAGAGTTCGTGTTTTGGTTATGGAGAATCATCAGTTAAAAGTTTATGAAATTGCTACAGATATAAGCTATCTCAGATGAAATAATATTTCATATCCTAACTGTGAAATAAAGGATGAAAAAGCTTGTTATGCATATTGACATTCTATCAAAAGTATCAGAATAAGAATTTGTCAAGAGAGTTTAGACAGTAGTATCTGATCCGAATTTAATTTTTTCAGCAAACTCATACCAGGCTGAGACCAGACTTGCATTTTGTTCATAAGTCATATCAAGACGGAACTGATCTTAACCATTCTCAGGATGTATAGGACATGCATTATGCTTTGTAAAAGTATTAAGAACAATAATGAACTTCTGTTAATAGTATCCTTGAAAATATATCTTACAATAGGTCTCAAATTCATTAGTCAAGAAAAACATTTTCTGACTCATTTTAAAATGTAAAAGGCATAAGATTAAAAGACCCTGACAACTGAAGGGATTCAAAATTTACTAGTTTCCATTTTAAAAAATTACTTAGAGATATGAGATTTTCTCACATGTAAGTTTTTCTCCTCTACAATGCAATTGCTTCTGGAAATTTGATTCAAAATGCTAACTTTAGCAGTATTTTCTAAAAGATATATTGATTCTATTTTTAAAAAATATTACATTTTTCTTTTTTTAAAAAATGTCATGCACTTTAAGTTTCTCGATTTATGGTATTTGTTTCATAATTTTATTATTTTTTTTATAAAGGCAAATCCTTCTTATTTTAAGGGATATTGTTTTAATAGACTTAGTCTAGCACTATCGGGTCGCAGATAAATTTTAGTATACTGCTGAGTGATACAGAAAATTTGCTTCTGCACAAACATATAGTAATCTAAAATACACTGTAAAATGTTCCCATAAATATGCATGTAGTATTTATTAAAAGAATACAGGTGCAGAAAAAAATTGCTAATAGAAATTGAGCCGAGTCTGTTTTTACTGATTTTTGTAAGGGTTAGGCCGAGAACTAGGACTGACAGACTCTGGTTGAGCTTTTAATTTTTATACCAGGCCAGGCCAGGGATTAGAAATTCCGGTTCGTACAGACCTCTAACATGTCTCCACTGGCTTCTTCTGACTTCTATTTATTTTCAAAATAAAATGTTTCTTTTGGAGGAAGAGGAGAAGAAACATTTTTCACAAAAGAAATAAAAACAACTGTTTACAACTATTTTGCAAGACTTGAAGAATTGCACTTTCAGGATTGTAAAATGGTTTTGTAGAGAAATAAAACATTTCTTTATAATATTTATATATTCCTTTTGATTTCACAAACTTTTCAAACCACCTTCATATGTATCAAAATATAAATACATAAAAGTTATTAATGATAAAAAGATTTAATTTTTTTTTTTTTACTAATTGAAAAATATATTTTCAAATTTTTAGATTTTTTGAATGCTTTAACCCTTTAATTCCCATGATAGAACATGTTCTAGAAATTATGTAGTTCAGAAAATCTGACTTTATTTACACCAGGAAGTTCAATGGCTGATTTTAATTTATTTAAATTCAGAATGTCAGTTGTGAAGAAAAGCTAATATTGCTATTTTAATTTTCTGGTGAGAATTAGGATATACTAATTAAAGTATCTCAAAATATCTCGGGCAGTTTTTGGGATCTAGAGGGTTAATTGATAAAAAATCAGTTTAAATTTTTATTTTACTTTCTATTTTTTAGTTTTCAAAGAATTTAAAATCTCATATATCCAAGATCTCATCAATCTTTGGTAAAAATGAAAATTTTAGATGTTTGCATGTACAAATCTAATGCATCAATACATGTATTCTAGTTCTTAAAGCATTTTAGATAGAGTTCAAAGTTTAAAAAGTTAGATAAAGACAGGGATATACCTAGAGATAATAAAATCATAACTATAATAAATGTCAAAGGAAAAACAATCCTCACCTTTTTTGGCAGAAAATAAACACCAACAGTATAATTCTCGGGTTTGGTCCAAAGCTCAATCTGAGCCATAACTTGATTAGTGAAAGAGTTGCTCATCACAAAGCTGGGATGACCAGTAGCACATCCTAAATTGACTAGACGACCTTCTGCTAGTAAAATTATGTGGTTGCCATTGGGTAGCCTGTATCTATCAACCTGGAGGAATGGATAAAAAGGCAATTTCATAAGATTCAGAGTTTTACTAAAGGATTTTATAAAACAGTTTATAGAAAATATTTTAGTAATTTCAATTAATGTAGGTCTGAAAAGAAAATTACGACATAGATCATAGTTAAATAGTAGGGATGCACCGAATAGTGATTTTGGCCGAATACTGAATACTCGGCCAACAGTTAAACCGAATACTGAATATTCGGCTAGCCAAATAGTAATTGTTGGGCCGAATGCTGAATATTTGGCCAGCTGAATAGTAACTATTTGGCCGAATACCGAATATTCGGCTTTCCAAATACTTTTTATATTTCAAAGTTTAAAGATATTAAAATGTTACTTTTTAAAACAATTTTACATGATATTTAATAAGAGAAACTTATATTTTGATAAATAAGAGCTTTTTATAAGAAATTCGGTATTGAAAAAAATCTGTCTATATTTAAGAAGCATAATTATAAGACTTTTTCAATTAGTAAAATTTTCAATTTCATTTCTTCTACGAATTGAAACAAACATTTTGAAATCAAAGATAAATAATGAAAAAATAGTTGAAGAAAAACTATACAGTCTCATATTTGTTCTTTTTAAATAACTCAAGGCAGATTTTTTTCAATATAAAGTATAAATTACTTTCAATTTAATTCTGAATAAAGGAATGTCTAGCTCATAGTTCTTTTCTTATGAATAGTGGCATTTTCCATCCTTCCCATCATATCATATTTTACAGAAATCAAAACATGCGAGTTGAAAATATGAAAATACAGTTATGGTATCTTATTTATTGTTAATGCAACAAACGAAAACAAGTTTGACCTAGAGTGAGATGAAGTACAATGCATTTATCTATACTAATATTATAAAGAGGAAAGATTTGATTGTTTGTTTGTTTGAATTGAATAGGCTCCGAAACTACTTGACGGTTTTGAAAAATTCTTTCACCGTTGGAAAGCTATACAATTTCCGGTGAACATGGCTAATTTTTAATTGATTTATTCAAATATTTTCCTTAATAATTCAAAATTTCATTATTTTTCATACAGAATCAATTAAAATTTTTCCGATAAAAAATAACCATTTTCTTTTCAGTTCCAAAAAAATCAATATATGGAAAATAATTTCTCCTCGGCAATTAATTTTTAGTTGAACAGTATCCACGTGAAAAATTAAAATAAAAAAAATTTCAAAGGAAAATAAATATGACGTCATTTGTTATATTATCGGAAGTTTTGTTTGCACAGATATCATATACACACCGAGGTAACCTAATGGACACTAAATTGATGTTATTTTGCCTGGCATGGCAACCCGACTATTGTTTATTTAATTATTAATAAAATGTTTTTTTATTTCCTTTCTCTTCTTTAAAATTATGTAAACTGTTTTGTCATATACTTATTATTTAAATACTAATTGTTATTATTTTTTAAATAACAGAAAATAATTTAAATATATATATGAAACTGGTATTCGAAAACGATTTTTCCGCCAAATTAGTGTAAAAAATTATCCTGCCGAGCTCGGCGCGTACATGACTATTGCGCTGTTTTGTTTATGTATTAAGGATACTTTTAGATCATACATCCGATTACAGAAAATTAGTCAGATTATTTAATTAGAAGTTATTAAATTTATGTTTTTTTATTATGAAACAGACGAAGAAAAGAAAATTTACTATTGCTGCCCGACTGGAGAATTAACCTTGATGTTATTTTAAAAAACTATCGAAATGGCGATTTTTTAATTATTTGTTTACTTTTTTTTTGTTTATATTATTGCAAACATTTTTCCACTTTTATACACGCATCACCTTGGCGTGTTTTTTTTTTTTAATGATGCCAATTTGGAGAACACTGCGTTTTCAAATACCAATTACATTTATATTACTTATTTTTATTTTCTATTTTTTTAAAAAGGAAATAATAATAATAAATTAAGTCAATAAATAATTATGGAACAAAACAATTTACATAATTTTAAAAGAGAAAAGAAAAATAATGAAATAATTTACTCAAAAATAATCAACTATTACCGGATTACCACGTGAGGCTAAAATCGCAATTTGCTGCAATCGCGCCAACGGGATCCGTAGATGACACCTGCACCTACATGTTATTGGCAATATTATTGTTTATACAATTTGTTTATATAATTTGGTAATACTTGATAATCCCATCGACCAAAAAACTATCGCTAAAGTATAAGGTTAAATGTCAATGGATGATTGTAAATGTCACATTCATTTCACATTAAATTTGTTATATGTAATTGTTACTTCATCAACCAATTTTAATTCGATGTTTATTTGTATTTCTATTAACATTTTAGTAATTTATTGATTCTTTGGTTATTTAAAATAAAAATTATGTCCATTTGTATAATTTGGCGAAATTGATCGACGGAATAATCAAGTAGTCGAACAAAACTATCGTCAAATTATAACATTAAATGCCAATAATGGATGATCGTAAATTTCACATTTATTTGAGGACAAACATGAAATAAGTCTGGTACATATGTAACAATATCGTTTCTAGCACTTCTAATGTTTGACACTAAAAATCATAATGGAATCGATTACAGAAGGTAGAAAGATTTTATTAGATGCAAACTAAAGACTTATTTTTCTACAAAATTTAGTCATCAAGATTATTCTGATTTAACGGCTACATGTTAGCAACTGTTTTATAAAAGGAAGAGGTAGTGAAACTGATGTAATTTTAATGTTATTCAAATAATAAAGCTTTAAAACACACTTTTTATGCTTCATTGTTCTACTAAATATATAAGTGAAACACCCTTCTTCATCTGCCACTTTCACGGAGGGCACCCTTTCCTTAGGACCTATATCCCACGTGTAGATAAATGGCCGTCATAAATACAAACAAACAAAAACTCTTCTTTATCTGTAAATAATTCTTTACATTTTTTACTCTATTATTCTTGCTGGAACAGATTAAGGCAGATAGGAAACTACAGTAGACCTGCTAGCAGAGGACGTTTATTGCAACATGAAATGACATTGTATGTAGGCTACCAGAACTACACATAGTGCAAGTTCAGATGTCAGGATTTTAAGAACTAAGAAATGATAATGTACAATCCGAAAGTTTATAGAGTTTGATAATCAATGTCACTAATCATTGCAATGCCCTCTAATGTAATAGTGTGATGACTCGAGAATATTTTGATTCCTGTTGTCATAACGGTCTCATGTTCATACGAAACTCTACTATAAATGATAAAATAAAAGAGATGGTGCTTTATTGCCCAAATTTTCGCCGACTTACAATAGTACAATATCGCAATGGCATTGGCATGATTTTCAGCAATACGAAAGATCATTCCAGGGTGGTCTATACTGCTTTAAAATAAAATTTTTAAATCACCATTTTGAGTCAAGGTTTGTTTGGAAATATGGACCAGCGAAGCGGGCATAGCCTGCTAGTATGATATAAAAGAAACTCTAGATTTCATATTAATCACAGCACAAAAAAATCTACCAAATCAAAAATCTTGAAAATTGGAGTAAAAATGCTTCTTACAACGTCGAGTGCCGCTAAGAAGGGATTTTTGAAAATTCCACTCTAAGGGGGGTAAAAAAAAGACAAATTTTAAAAAAATTCCTTAAAAATCGGATTTTGTAGTTATTTTTCAACTTATTACATATTTTAGCGTATTTTTTCATGCTGAATCGAATGGTACTAAGCAAATTATTTTAAACCCAGTAGTTCGTGAGATATTTCAAATCTTCCACATTTGGCGATGCCTCCGGCGGAAAAACCTGAAATTTTCAATCCTTATCTATATATATATATAAGAAAGTCTGCATTTCGTATTAATCCCAGCACAAAAAAATCTACCGAACCAAAAATCTTGAAATTTGGAGTAAAAATGCTTCTTACAATGCCGGGTGCTGCTAAGAAGGGATTTTCAAAAATTCCACCCGTGAGCGGGTTAAAAAAATAAAAATCGAATTTTGTACTTATTTTTCAACTGATAACATATTTTAGTAATGGAGATGTTTTAAATCAGATGAACCCAATCACAAAAGGTTCGCTTTATATTAAAGGTTCCGCTGAATGAATTTTTATGTGATTAAAATTGTTAACACGTTGAGCGTTGTGACATTCATCGGTGACTAACATTGGACTTTCCGTTTAGATGACTAACTTTTCACCCATGGCAGACAGTCTAAAATCCTTACTAATATTATAAATCGGAAAGTGAGTTTGTTTGTTTGTTTGTTCCGCTTTCACGCTTTCACGCCGTAACTTCTGAACCGATTGCTTTGAAATTTTGCAGACGTAAAGTTAGAAGTCCGGATTAAATAATAGGGTACTTTTTATCCCGGAAAAAATTGATATTCCCGAGGGAAAATAAAAATATAGTTTGCTTGATGGATGGATTGGAGATGGCGCTGTGTGTCGTTTAAAACAAGATAAAATATTGCAAACGAATGTAAACATGTAAATTTAGAAGCTAAATGATACGATAATGAATCCCCGAAAATGAGGAATTCCCGAGGGATGACGTACAATTTGTTTCATCGCCTAAACTGTTTTTTTATATCTACTTATATATTGCAAACGAATATGAACATGTAAATTTAGAAGCTAAATGATACGATAATGAATCCTCGAAAATGAGGAATTCCCGAGGGATGACGTACTATTTGTTTTATCGTCTAAAATTTTTTTTTTTTTACATCTACTTATACTGAAATAACTATAAGTCAACGAATTACTAATTGGTATAAGTATTAGTTACGTTATTTAGTTCTTGAGGTATGCGATAGATGGCGCTGGATGTTTTTAAAACGTGGTAACGATGTGCAGTAGCTGTATAATAGGTAGGTTAGGTTAGTTTAGTGCTGTTTTTCAGGGTTCATACAGAGTGGGGAATTAAAAATGCAAGGAGTACATAAAAAATCCAAGGAGTCCAAAAAATTTTAAAGACTCGCCACTTTTGTTGTTATTTATGTGGCATGCACTTGCACAGCCCAAATTCCACAGGGATTCCGCAAGTTACCGCCCTGCAAGAAAGGGGGGGGGGGGGGGGGTTCGCGATCTTCAGACGAAATCGGTGCTTTCCTGTGATCTTCAGATAAAATCAGCGATTCATCTGCGATATTTTAGCACAATTGGCGATTGTTGGTGATCTTTTGTCGAAATCGGTGGGTTTTTTTGCGATCTTTTGATAAAATCGGTGTTTTTCTGTTTTTCTTATTTATGAAATCGATGATTTTTCGAGGATTTTTAGTCAAAATTTGCATTTTTATACGATTTTGTCTCAAAAATGCCGTTATATTCCCGCAATCTTTTGATGAAATCGTCATTTTTTCCTGCAATTTTTTAACGAAATCGGTATTGTATCCACAATCTTTAGACGAAATCGACATTTTCCCGCAGTCTTCAGACGAAATTAGCGTTTTATCTGCATATTTTGTGACACTTTGGTAGCTATTAGTATGATCCCAACCAATCCAGGGATGCAGCTGGACTTGAAAAACCCCGGGTCCCTTTTTAACAAAAGCGGGTCCCCACTAATGAGTCGATTTTTAGATGCAAAAATTGAACTTGTTCATTTGCATTAGAAAAATGAAATTCAATAATTATTGTTTTAATAATAAAAAAAAATATAAAACCAATGTTAATTGTTATTAAAATTATGAGAAATTTTCTTTACTTTTTTAAAAATAAATTTGCAAGTTACAAATTTAACTATAAAATATTGAACATTTGAAAGTAGAAAAAAACAAGTATCACTATTGTTTGCATTTCTTTTTTTTAAAAAAGGGGGGCAAGACTGATTTATAGAAAAAGACATTTTTGCTAAAAAAAAAAAAAAAAAAAAAAAAAAAAAAAAAAAAAAAAAAAATACTTTTGTTGAGTAAAGTGTTGAGACTTTTTGTTTAATGAATGGGTGTTTTCCTGAGTCACATTTACTCAGACTTGGAGCAGTCAAAAATGGATAGTGAATCACAAAAATCGGTTTTTAGAGCAGCAAAAAAAAAATAATTTTGAATGAAGCAAGAAAATTAGCTTTTAGAAGGGTCATTCCATGTCAAATCAACCAATGGTCTGAACCTTGACATCTCAGAAATTAAAAATTTTTGGTGCAGTGATAGTACCAGTCAAGTGTATTAGAAAAATCAAAATTTTTTATTTTTTGGATTTTTATTTTTTGAGTTATGGATTTTCAAAAATTGAAAAATTGCTGAAAATTGACTCCACTTTGACACCTTTAAACAGTGGTAGACAAAAAACTATTTGACTTAGAAAGCTCAAATTGGTGTCATTCTCTTCTGCTTTTAATGATCTTTAAAATGATATGTAACATGATTAATTTATTTAAAATTTTAATTTTTTATAAAAAAATTTAAAATTTAAATTTAAAAATTTTAAAAACACCCCTTTTAATTTTTTTGAAAAAAATATATATTTTAAAGACATTAATTGACTACGTGTATGCCAACTTTCATAATGGGATGACCATGGGTTCCTATGCAAATTAATATTTTTGTATCATCATGTATGCTAAATTTGCTATACTTGATTTCCCATGTTAAAAAAAGTAACTGTTAAGTTCATTAAAGTTTGAATATTACTATTAATCCATAAAGTAGTTTTTGTAATACAAATAAACATGAATATTAAATATAATTAAATATAATATCAGGTAATAACAATTTGGTAAAAACTTGTTTATTTAATAATAATAAAGTAGGATACCATTAAACAATAAACCATTACTGTAAAAATAAAGATATGCAAAAGAAAAATAACTTACAGATTCTGTATAAAATTATCTCTCCATAATCAATTTCAAACTATCCTAAATCAAAATCAGGTACTAGTCTCAGTTCACCACATATTACATGAATGCTGTATTACCAATCTTCCATGAAATTTAAAGTTTCAAGTGTAGTCATTGAGGGGGGGGGGGGGAAGAAATTAATACCTGGAATCCAATTGTGCATAATTCATGAATCTTCATTGCACATATGACTTCACTAATATTAAATATTCATTTCCACAATTAATATTTCATATTTTATGTTATTAAAAATTAGAATTTGTTTATAATTAAAAATTAAATATATAAATATACAAAAAATATAAAGGACTTTTAAGATAGGAACTTTTCCAAAGAACGTGAAGACAATTTCATTTCTTCGTTACTGAGAGTATAAACTCTCCCAGTTGCAGTAACAGGCTGAACTTTTTGCAGAAAGGTATCCCCTGATACGTCTAGTATATCATTTGGTTGTGGATAAAAAAATGAAGCTGCTGGTCCCTTTGGATGTAGAAAGCTTATTTTATATTCATTTGTCATATTATTTTTTGCAAGAATGCATGCAAGCCACCAACAATCATCATAAACTACAGTGACAAATCCAGATTCAATTTTTGTTAAATCAGTTGGTGTAATGTAATCTAGTGCTGTCACATATTCAGTAAATTGGCGCTCACTGTAGTAATACTGCTTCACAAGAAGTTGGTTTTCAGAAATCGGACAAAAAGAATGAAGTTTTTGAGTACCCACAATGGTTTTTGATTCACGGAATCGAGGCATCAATATTTTTTTAGCTTCTTCATAATCAGCAGTGGTGCAATACTCAAAGTCTATACCTGGAATGTGTTCAACAGCAAAATCATACAATTCTTTTGGCGTCAAAATTTGGTTTGCATATGGCCTTTGTAAGCTTGCTTTAGAAGCAAGCCTTTTAACAGTACCACCAAGTCCATCACAAGCACTTTTTCCATGTGAAGTGGCAAAGAATTGCCACTCTGCCTCAGTTCCAAAATCTGTTTTGTGGAGACATAAATTGTGGAAATTTTTTCTATTTTTATACTGAGCTGAGCTGCCATCAGAAAAGTAAATGATTTTTTCAAGATTGAAAGGTAATGTTTCTTTTAAGATTGAAATTAATTTTCTTTGGAAAACATAAAAGGCAACTGTATTGTGCTCCAAGCAATCTGATATGAAAACATATTTTAAATGCTCAAGTTTTCCATCACATTTGTAATAGACGATAAAAGGGTGCAGAGTGGCTTGGGTACTTGTCCAGTGGTATGACTGAACTTCATCCTGTAACATAAACGAATAGTTTTCTGAAAAATCACAATTAATAACTATTTGGCCTTCACTTAAATTTTCTTTAGAATTTTTATAGTACTCTTTCTGTTGATTTGATATAAAGGAGTGGGTTTTGAGTTTTAAGAGAGTTTCTATGAAATCTTCAATAAAATCTTCACTGCTTTTAATCATTGTTTCCATCGTACATCTATCAACTGTAACCCATTGCTTGTAAGTGATTTCATCAATCAATTCATCTTCGAATTTTTTCGTTAGAGCTTCTTTCAATTGCATGACACCGGGACACTCATTGCATTCATTCATGTAGCAATTTGGGGTAGGTGGATTGCACATAATTTTGGCTAGACACCCATGATATGATTGTAATGGTGCGTCATCCCCGTCCAGCACAGCATTTTGAAGTCCTGCACCATTTATCATTAGTTTGATATTTTGATGAAGAGTGCAGACACATACTACGTGGGTTCCACTTCTGCCAGCTAAGATGCAATTCTTTGGTCTTAGCTCACAAAACTTGGAAAATCCAATACGGCAAGAAGAATATTTTTCCTTGAATAATTGGTAAATTTCACTTAGATTTCCCATAAGTAAACGTTTTTGTACTTGAATTTTTAAAGTCTTGTCCCTAACGGTAACAAAGTCTTTCTTTCCTGGCATCATTCGGCTAACGTCATCTTCATTGTAGAAATTTATAACCAATTGAGCAGTATTCTCATTTAAAGTTTTCCCTGGCTTTGGATTTGGGGTTGATAGAATACCTTTTTCACTCACTAATTTTTTTACTGAGCGGGCCATGTAGTTGCTGACTTTGAACTCATCTTCAATTTTTTTGCAGCTCCAACTAGAAGGCAAGACAGATAAGATTGTTAACTTTTCACTACGTTTTGAAGCCTGGGAAAATTTATCCTTTAACTGCTGCAACATTTCAGATTCTACTTTATTTTCCTCTTTTATTACTTCACATTCAGTATCTTTAGAAGGTATTAATTGCTTTTCAAGACTTGTTTTTATTTTTTCCAATTTTTTTTTTTGTATAAGTTTCTACTTGAATTTTCTTTTTCTTTAAAGGTGACTCACCAATAAGTTCTAGCGATTTGTCTAAGTAATTTATTGATGTTTCTGAATCAATGAACGTATCATCTTTGCTAGCGCTTGGAAATACATCCTGATCTGTCTGATCAAATTGTTTCTTATACTCACTAGAAAGTTTCTTTCTACATCTATCACATATTTTCATGCCCGTTTTTATGTCTAAATTTAACAAGCACATCCATTCTGTTACATTCCTTGTATTTTTACATGATTTAGGATGTTTCTCTTCATTGAAAGGGTTACAACATTTGACAGAAAACACAGGCCAATTTTTAATGTTTTGATTATCTGCCATTTTTTACTACTTAAAAGTATGACTTAGAACTAGAAACAATTTATAAATGTATTTGTGGAAGATTTTCTACCATTGTAAAACTTGCATAAAATTGATATATCCACAAAACTTTCAAGTTAATAAGATCTTAATATTAAAAATATATGTACACAGATTATCCATAATAAACTAAAAAAACATATCCATACAACACGTTATTTAAAAATAACTAATTTCAAATAATTCACTTTGAGAGAATTGTGAACTGATCACATTGAGAAACAGAATGAAGTCTGCAGCCAAAAATCAAGTGATAACAAGTATAATTGGCTATTCATGTTGAGAGTTGTTCTTTTCATGTTAAAACGTGCTATTCTGTTGAGACTTGTTTTTTCATGTTAAAACTTGTTATTCTGTTGAGACTTGTTCTTTTCATGTTAAAACTTGTTATTCTGTTGAGACTTGTTCTAAAGTATTACCTGATATATTTAATAGATTTAATATTCATATTTTTTTGTATTACAAGAACTACTTAATAATTAATAGTAATATTCAAACCTTAATCAATGAATTTACAGTTACTTTTTTAACATGGGAAAACAAGTATAGCAAATTTAGCATACATGATGATACAAAAATATTAATTTGCATAGGAACCCATGGTCATCCCATTATGAAAGTTGGCATACACATAGTCAATTAATGTCTTTAAAACATATATTTTTTTCAAAAAAATTAAAAGGGGTGTTTTTAAAATTTTTAAATTTAAATTTTAAATTTTTTTATAAAAAAATTAAAATTTTAAATAAATTAATCATGTTACATATCATTTTAAAGATCATTAAAAGCAGAAGAGAATGACACCAATTTGAGCTTTCTAAGTCAAATAGTTTTTTGTCTACAGCTGTTTAAAGGTGTCAAAGTGGAGTCAATTTTTAGCAATTTTTCAATTTTTGAAAGTCAATAACTCAAAAAATAAAAATCCAAAAAATAAAAAATTTTGATTTTTCTTATCCTCTTGATAAGTACAACAAATAAAAAAAAAACTAGGAAAATCTGAATCCTGAAGGTTCAAAAGTGTTATTTTTTTGGTTGATTTGATATGGAATGACCCAGAACAAGAAAATTCACTTCAGGCATTAAGTTTTTTTTTTTTTTTCTCGTGCCCTTTTGACAAAATTTGAGTCTTTTCGCGATCTTTTGACGAAATCTGCCGTTTATTCAGGATTTTTTTTCATGAAATTTACTTTTTTCGAGAAATGTTTAACGAAATTTGCCGATTTTTCACAAATATTTTGACGAAATTTGCCGTTTTTTCGCGATTTTTAGAAGAAATTTGTCATTTTTTCGCGATTTTTTTGAGGAAATTAGCCATTTTTCGAGATTTTGGATGAAATTAGTCATTTTTTTCGCGAATCTTTTGAATAAATCTGTTGTTTTTTCGTGATTTTTTGACGAAATCTGTCGTTTTATCGCGAATTTTTGACAAAATTTGTTGTTTTTTCGCACTTTTTTGAGGAAAATTGCTATTTTTTTTCAGAGATTTGTGACAAACATAGCCATTTTTTCGCGAATCTTTTGAGGCCTTTTTTCGCAATTTGTGACAAAATTGGCCATTTTTCACGTATCTTGACGAAATCTGCCGTTTTATCGAAAAATTGACAAAATTTGCTGCTATTCCCAAATTTTTTGACAAAACTTGCCGGTTTATCATGATATTTTTACGAAATCCGTCGTTTTTCGCGTATTCTTTGACAAAATTTGCCGTTTTATCGCGATTTTTAGACGAAATTTGTCATTTTTTCGCGATTTTTTGAGGAAATCTCTGCATTTTTTCGAAATTTTTTGAGAAAATTAGTCATTTTTCCGTGAATTTGACGAAATTTGCCGAAAAATAGTCCTTGTTTCACAATTTTTTATTGAAAGTCGCCATTTTTATGCGTTTTTTTTAAACGAAATTACGCGTCCCATGGGACACATAAGAGCTATTTTACTGAGTCCCATCGCCTATTTTTTGCGTATTTTACGTGCTATAGCGCGTCCGCGGCATCTCTGCAATCACTGCTGTGCTTCTGATGAATGACGTGCATAAAGGGTTTACCGTGTGTTTTACAATCGCGATTTTTTTTCTTTTTTGGGAGCAATATCACTTGCGTGCAAAACCACAATACAATTTAAGGAGTTTCTAAGGAGTATTTTGTTTATCTAAGTAGTTCTAAGTACTACTTGGGAACATTTTTATTTCTAAGTAGTTTCTAAGGAGTCCAAGGAGTCTGTGCGAACCCTGGTTTTTCTAGGTAGATATCTAAAGTAGTTATTGTTTTTTAGATAGGTAATTACGTCGCTTTGTTCGTCGTTTAGATTGTTATAGTTTAGTTTGGGATTTTAGTTTAGTTTAGGTTTATAGTTTACTCATACTCATATTTTCACAATACCTCGCAAACGTAAATCTAATTTGTCGAGCACCTCATCTAAAGCTCGGGCAATAAAAATTGCCCGATCTCAAGAATCGTCTCTCCATGCTGAATTAAGAAGGTGCGAACAAGTAGAGCGTCAGGCTGCTTCGAGAGCTGCTGAGCTACTATCTCAGTGCCAGCAAAGACTTGAGGAGCAAGCCGCTCGCCAAGCTTCTTTGAGGGCTTCTGAGAATGATATTCGTACTCAAGTCCGTTTATCGCAACAGGCTAAACGTCAGTATGGTCAGCTCTATGTAGCGTGTTCCCGGGTTTCCAGTGCCCAAAATCTGCATGTTTTTGCTCCACAAGGGAAAACATATAATATAGTGTACCATTCAGTTTTGGTTTAACAACTAATCGTATCCAGCGTTACATCGCCCTTCTTACATTTTTCCGTGGAAATAGAAGTTTTCTTATAGTTGTGCTTTATACCACAATATAACCGAATTCCACGCGGGCGAAGCCGCGGGCGGAAAACTAGTGATTCAATAAGTTGATTATGATTTCATAAACAAAAAATTGTCTGCCTTGATAGCTATTACTAATCTCAAAAGTTTTCCTTTCTTGTTTAAGGACTTTTGGGAAAAGCAAGAAACAGATTATTTACTAAATAGAATTTAAGAACTTGCATCTGCACTCGCATCATTTATTCCTATGGAGAATTCTAATTTTAATCCTTCTCATGATTAATTTTCTTAAGTTAAACTTTACAAACAGCAAATAAATATTGTAAAAACATTCTATATTATTTAAATATGATTTTATTTCTAATTATTTTAAGTGTATTAATAATTTGACAGTTAAAAATAGAAATTGTGAAAAGTTTTTTTTAAATGTGTTTTAAAAGGCTTTATTAAGTATTGGATTCGGCCGAATACTTTGATATTCGGCCAAACCGAATATTCGGCAGGCCGAATAGTGTCATATTCGGCCAAGCCGAATGTTCGGCTTAACCGAATAGTTGGATATTCGGTAACATAGCCGAATATTTGGATATTCGGTAACATGGCCGAATACCGAATAGATATCGAATATTCGGTGCATCCCTATTAAGGCACCTGTCCTCGCTCAGGGAAACGCTCCCGAGCTAATGCTATTCCTATGGTGAAGCATTTTTCTAATAACTCTTTCGCATTTTGACATTTTTGAATAATTTTTTTTTTTGCATTGGATAGCTGAGGTGCATGCCGATTGTGCACCTTTTTTACTTTTGATTTTGGTTGCAGATATATTTTTGAAAAGTATTTTCAGTTTCGAAACCGGTTTTGAAAGTGAAACTAACTTTGTAAAAAATATCTGCAACCAAAATCGAAAAAGTAAAAAAGGTGCGCTGTCAGCATGCACCTCAGCTATCCAATGCAAAAAAAAATATATATATATATATATATATATTCAAAAATGTCAAAATGCGAAAGAATTATTTAAAAAATGCTTCCTATGCCATACCTGGCAAATAACTAAAAACATAATTTTCATTATCAAAGAATGGAATAACACTTATTTATCTGTATCAGATGGCTACACCAGACAAAAAATTAGAATTTGTTCTTAAGAGACAAAGATTTTGATCAAGTTAAGTTGTACTTTCATTATTTTTACTGAATAATTAAAAAAATAATATTGTAATAAAAGTTGCAGAGTTATTAAACAGATTAAATTAATTTAAGCTCATTTAACTGCAAAATGTAACAATATATTTTCCTAAAACTCTCATTGTGCACATATGGTACACACCATAAAATATCAAATTTCTGCTGAAATTTTATTTTCTTTTTTCCTTACTATTAAACCAATATATAAACTAGGACTTCCCTCAGAGGGATTAGTCTGAGCAATATTGCTGAGAATACACATTTAATAACTTGCGATAAGTAAAGAAAATGAGATGTTACCTTTAATTGGTCATTCATTGTGATAAAATATAATGATGAAAATAAGCATATCGAATCGTAGAACTACAAAATCTTGTTGCATATACTATTTTTATAAAAGAAAAGCAAACCATGCATGGATATAAAATTGGAAATATGCAAAATGTTAAAAGTAATACAGAAAATAAAACACCAAATTTTCCTATATTGGAAATATAGTTCTTTGAAATGATGTCATGAGCATAAACAGAAGCTTCGCACCGATTTGAGAAACTATAAATAACAAACTATTATGTTTGAAGAGAAATAAAGTGTATTTTATATGGTGTGAAATCCGTCCGAATAGTTTATAATGTTGAATGTCTGTTTTCCACGGATGCAATGAAATTGTCGATAAGAGTTAAGGAATCCTTTTTTAAAAATTTGTCCTAAACGAGCACTTACATCTTATAAGTTACTGTGATGCCAAAGTTATAGTTTCTGACCCCAACAGTATCCTAGAAATTGCAATATTCTCAATAAATTGGGTTTAAAACTTTTTCTAGAAAAAAAAAAAAAAAAAAAAAATGTTTAATATGTGAAATTAAATTGTCGAAAGTTTTAGAAATCGTTCATAACGAGAATATTATATCTTAAAAGTTGCCACAAAAAAAAAAGAAAAAAAAATTAAATATTTAGTCATATCAACATCAAAGAATTCTCAATTTTAGAACTTTTTTTGCTCGTGCATTGATGGTGATTATTGTTCCTACGCAAAATATAGTATATTTTGCAGCAAAGATGGTTACCAACATTTTTTGCCTACATTATTTCTTAAATCAGCTAGGTACTCCCAATGCTAACGAAAAACACACAAACGTTAATGCTTTATAGCATAGAAATACAGAATCAAAAGCTATTCATCTCCTATTATATACACATGACATAAATTATCTAATTAGTGCTAGCAGATGAATTTTTAAATATACATAGATCAATATAATGCTTCATTTTTATTTTATTAGTATTTCTTAGTATTCATTTTTCATTTATTTGTATTATTCAGTAAAAAACTCACTTTCTCAAGCCCGAATTACGTCAAACTTTTTATAAAAGCGCCTAAGTCCTTATAACAGCGAAGCATTGTGAAGAGTATTGAATACAAGGTAGTAAGACACTTAGCCAAATGCAGGTAATAAATCGCCAAATATTGTCCTTTTCGCCCTCTCTCGAAACGCATTTTTTTCGTATATTTAAAAAACACGATTTTGAGTCATCTTATTTAAAATTCAAATAAATAAATGAGAGGAAGCAATAATAGCATAAGTCAAAACATTCATAAGTCAACATCAAGGAATTATATCGTAGTTACACATGTGGAAAAAAGCTGCTTTCGGCCAAAAAACGTTGTCTTCACTAAATTTGAATCCGATTAAAAAAAAGTACCGTGATTAATTAAAATGTTATAGGCAGAGCTGCCAAGTCTCCGGCATTTTGGGTACCGGTATTTTAATACAGAAAATGTTTTATTAAATTGGACATTCTGCGGATTTAAAAGATAACTTTTCCTATAAGAAAATTCTGCTATGCAATAAGCGAGGGTTTGGCATCTCTATATAGGAATATTTCGTAATCTACTTTTTAACCTTAAAAAAAGCAACGACCATTTTTCGGGTACAAAAAGGATTGCTAATTGTTCCATTTTGCATACAAGGTACTGATTGTAATATTGATACATCTATGGTGATAAATTTCCAATAATTTTCCAAATCCCATTTATTTCATTAAAAAAATTATTCTTTTATTCATTTAGTTTAAAATAAATGGTTTTTAAATAATTTCATAATACTTTTGAAATATCACTTTTCATTGAAATATTCATACTTAACCCATAACGCACATAATATATGACTCTGTTATTATATAAGTCACCTTTTTATTATCATAAAAATTGTGTTTTTACTGATTTTATTAACTCAATAGGAAAATTTTTGTGTTTTGAGCAATAGATGTCCCCATTTCCTATTATTTATTTATTTTAACAAAATTCTTTTTATTTCGAAGAATTTTTATTTAAATAGGAAATCCAGATGTCGCTGTTAATAAAGAAGAAAGTTACAAAAAAGGGTACAAAACGAGTAGACACATACTATCAAATATGGGAAAACGACGAATCCCAAAAAGACGTCGTATGAAATATCACCTTTTAAAGCAAAAAAACGAGGTCTGATTATCGAGCCTACTGATTACAAAATGTGCATTACATTTAAAAAAAAAAATGCTGCAAATATTGATTTTTTTTTTTTTTTTTTTTTTTTGTGCAGTTTTGGCTTCGAAAGGTGCGCTATGTTGCAAAAAGATACAAGCGCCTATGAAAACACACCTGGTAAACTTTCATGCTCAGTTTTACAAATAAATATGACACATATATGCCCTATATACACCGAGGTACCTAATTGGTGCCAAAATGGCGTTTAGTTGCCTAACATGCTGGTTATCATATAAATGTTATAATAAATTGTTTGTTCTAAAAATATTATCATTTATTGATTGTTATATCTTTTTTAATAACAGGAAATGTTTCATTTATTCCTTTTTTTTTTCATTTTGAAATAAATAAATAACGTGTTGTTATAGCATGCTATATGCATCTGGTAATCAAAACGATGTTTTCGCCTAATTGGCATAAAAAATCTCGCCAAACCCGGTGCTTATATCTCTAGTATATTATCTCAAGTATTTTATTTATGTATACTATAATTGTTTTTACATACCACTTACTTCTTCTGGTATATAGAAATAGGTAAGGGGCTCCTTTATGCAGTATAAATTGTATAAAACTTTAAAAAATAGCCACGTTGCCCCTTTTTGGATCGAATTAAAAAAAAAATCAATGTCTAATTCCAGTATTGCTCCCAGGTATGCATACATACTCCATATTTCAAAGTTGTATGCCAACAGGAAACGGATGAAAAATGGGAAAAAATGTCACATATGCACCAGGGTACATAATTGGCGTCAAAATGGCATTAATTTACCTGAGATGGTAACCCGGCTTTATTTATTTATTATTTGTTTATTTACTCATAAAATGTTTATTTACTTTCACTTCTTTCTTTTAATTATATAAATATTTCTTTTTATAGTTGTTAATTTATTATTACTATTTTATTTACTGTAAGTTCTTTTTGAAAATAGAAAATAATTTAAAAATGTGTATGTAAGCGTTATTTGAAAAGGGAGTTTTCGCCAAATGGGCTTTGAAAAAAAATGCGCCAAATTTGATGCGCTTGAGGTATCCGTGCCGAAAAATTAGTGACCAGAATTGACTTCCATACACAAACAAAATATAAGTTAAAAGAAAACATGCAATGAAAATAAATATAAAGGGAAAATGATGTCATAAAAGAAACTTTTTATTTAAAAACGTAATTGTTTCTAATTTTCACACGCGAAATATGTAAAACATTCTTTTAGCGATCAAAAAGTGCTGTTAAGAGATTATCATAAAATCTCAAAATCAAAGTTTTTATGACATTTTTTAATATAAAAAAATAACAGTTTTATTTTCCTGCATGATTAAATTTTAAAATGTTTTATTGCATTCAATATTTCTGAGTGCGAAAATGATTACTATTTACTCCATGTACTGATTCGGTTATTTACGAAAATGTCCAGCCGGTGAAAATCACGCTCACCAAATTTCTGTGACGTATGCACATAAATTGTGCTTTTTTATCAGTTTTTTTAATATAACTTTTAAACTATTTGGAATTAATTTTTAAAAGTAGGTGCATTCACCAGATTACCTTCATAGGTACCTATTGGTACAAACAGAATCAAAATCCGACAAGTACTTTTTGAGATTTGCTTGACGAAAGAATTTTTTTGAAGTTTAATATCGTTACGTATCTCTGAGTATAAAGACTTCGCTTCGCTCAGACAATTAAAAAAAAAAAAAAAAAAAAAAAATCAAAAAGCTGAAAATTCATGCAGTAAAGGCAGGGGTCTGTCCAGAATTTCTCACAGGGTCTTGTTTTTGTGAAATTGTGAAGTTATTTCTTATATTTGGAAAATTCTAGTCTTATTTTTGTGAATTTTTAATTATCGATGTCTTCAGGTTCTATTTTTCATATATGAAAAGCTAAGTAATATGCTTTTTGGTGAGTTCAACCACTTATTTACAAGCCAGATTTTATTATTAAATGATTAAATTTGTGAAAATTTCAATTTGAAAGTGAAAAAATTCTATAAAAGGTCTATTTAAGAGACAAATAATTTTGTGAAGGGTCCTGTTTTGGGATAAAATGTTTTGTGAAGGGTCCTGTTTGGGGATAAAAAAATTTGTGAAGGGTCCTTTAAAGGACCTAAAATTTTCCTAAATACACCCCTGAAAGGATTAATTAAAAAAACTTGTTTAAAATAGTTTCAGCATTTCTAATAATACAATATAAACATCAAACTTTTTAAGATATTATATAATTTCTCTTCTACTTCAGAAAATGTTTATAAATTTAAAACAATGGATGCTTTCATTTGCTTTTTTTATGCATCATAATTTTACAATACAAACAATTTGTCTTGGAGTTCCACAAGAAGCACTAACATATATCCTATATTTTACCAATGATAAAATCATGTGCACTCTGGATAGATGAAAATAAAAAAGTAAGAAAACAAAGAATCACATATACTTGAATACACAGAACAAATTTGAAAATTGACTTAAGGTTATAGTAACAAATTTGCTGGAATATATATACAGTAGACTCCCTCAAATCCGCACTCCTAAAATCCGCAACTCTCTAAAATCCGCACATATTTTATGGATGTAAAAAATGAAACATTCAGTTCAAATGTAGGTGCAAAATTTGACTTTTTTTAGTTTTATATCAGTTCCATATATTTTTTAATTTATAATTTTTGTTAAGATTACTGAATTCATGTTTTTTCATAAAGAAAGAATGATTTATTTCTGAAAAAATAAAGATATTGCTGATATCATTGGTAATCACAATCTTATCAAATATATTTATGTATTAATCAAGCTTTTTTACTTATTAAGTCTGGCTAAACTTGAAATAAAGCTTCATTGTTTTATGATGCTGATGTGAATTAGTAATGTACCTTTATGAGGCAAGTTTCATTGAATAATTTAAGAAAAATACATTTCATCTTTATAATGAATATGTGATTGTACATTATTGATTATTAACTTGATCTTTGCTTTTAGTATTTTAATCATTTAAAAATTATCTAAATTTTTATTATTTTAGTTTGTTACTTGTTCTAATATTTTAGTATATTGTAAGCATTCATTATACTTTTGATTTCATTATTAGTAATTACATTCAAATTACTTGTTTAAAAATGTAAACAATGAAATGACCAGAAATCCGCAAAATTCTAAAATCTGCAAAACCTCTGGTCCCAAGCTGTGCGGATTTGAGGGAGTCTACTGTAGTCCATGATGCAACAACATAAAAGCCTATGTTATCAGATACAACGAAAACAACTTATATATGATAGAAATTAGGGGAATCTAAATGATTCATGTCTGTTGCAAGTAAAGTGGTGACTAAGCCAAATATTTATACCACTTTCGGTGTATTTATAAAGTCTTATCCTAAGTTATGAAATACAAGAAAAATAAAATATGAAAAACGTTGATTTTATTTAGCACTATCATAATAACCTGATCTGCCTTGTTGCAACTGATATCAAACACATGGCACCTAAAAATCTATCACAAAGCACCAATCATAAATTTTTATTGTTTATGTTATTGAATATAAGAAGAATTTACATTTTAAAATTAAATTTAAATAATATTATTGAAATTCGAAGTCTGATAAAGTTCAGCTGTAGCTAAACCTTTGACAGACTAATATACATGGTGCTCGTTAATACAATTTTGTATCGATTTCATTGAAGAAAATTACATCATTTGATAAAATTTTGTGTCACTTTCTTATTACCATGGATGATGTAGAATATTTGTGAAACATGACACTGACACATTTGATAGGTACCTAGATTATTATTGTTTTGCTACTGTCAAAACCAGACTGACCAATTGCAAGCCAGCATTTTTGGAATATTTCTGCAAAAGATCAAAATTTCTAAAACCATGCAAAGTCTGGTTTCAAAAATAACAAAATATATCAATTTGGATGCCTATTAAAATCTCTGAGTGTTAGAATTCTCAAGCATTTCCCATCACCCATGATATTAAGAAAGTGACACAAAATTTTACAAAGTGAAAGAGGGGAAAACACTGAAAGTCGTGATACCACGGCCTGGCAAAAGTACTGTAGGGCATGGATTCTACAATGCAAGTTTGGTTCCTGTTGTTTATAACTAAAGATTTTTTTTTTTTGGGGGGGGGGGGGTTGTTTAAATAAACTTATCACTATTAGCTTACAGATTTTATATGAGAGTCACTTCAGTCTGTAAAAATGGAAAAAGCAGGAAACGAGGCAGTTCCTGTTAATCAAAAGATTAAAAACCTATAGCTTTAGAACCATATTTTAAAGATTTTTAAAAATATCTATCATGACTGAATATTTATAAACACTATTCACTTATGATTTAAGAGGGCTTTATGTTAAGAAGTTTAATTTGTAACCCCTTGAGCTCTTTTAATACTGAATTTTGGACTGATGACTGATTTTTTTAAAGCTTTTGAAACAGGATCACTCCTGAAAAGTATGCTGCACAGACTAAAAATCTCAACTAAAATGTGCTTGTGTTATTTACAGAAAATTTACAGTTTAAGATAGATTTTCATAGCCTCATAGTTTACTGCTCCAAACTGTAGAAATAGATTTTTTCATAACATTGGCCGGTCTGTAATTTCATTTTTTTAAAAGAGCAAATTAGAATGATACAAGACAAATAAGTTAACTTAATTTCAAAATTTAAATTATTCAATTTCAATCTATTGTTTTAATTTAATATTTTGCAATCCAATAAATCTGTACAAAGAATACAAAAAAGAATTACTAATAAAAATCACAAAATTTCTAAAAAAGAATGTCATTTAAGGTATATCACAAAATTATAAAATTTAAATATAACAACTGAATAGATTTTAAATTTCTGAGTGTACAGAAAAAAAAAAAAAGAAAAAAAAAACATTCGCATGGAAAAAGAAAAAAAAACTAAATATAAGGTATTAAAATTCACAAGATACACAATTTTACCTGTGGTTTAATATTGATTTTTTCTACAGCATTCTTTTCTAACCAGTCGACGTCAATCTCAATATCGAAATGGCCTATGTTACAAACAATGGAATCGTTACGCATTGCCATGAAATGTTCACCCCTAATAATATCTTTACACCCAGTAGCAGTGACAAAAACTTGAGCTTTTGGGCAAGCCTCTTCCATAGTTGTTACTTCATAACCTAAAATAGAAAAGGGGTGATTTACATACTTTTAATAACAGTAAAAAAAAAAAAAATTTTCTTAAATATAGATATCAATAATTACTTTTCAGATAAATACAACACTATGAAATATAGAAGCAGCACTGGAATATAAACAGATTAAACTAGTCCTATACAATTACATAATTAAAAATAACATCAATATTTTACTTTGTAAGATAATATTGCTCATCCACAAGAAAGATGACACATTTCGCAAAAAGTGAGTTTTATTCCACCAATAGATCTGCCATGAGCCTTGCTACGCAAAAAGTTTCATAAATGTAGTTGGATGGGAAATTGCTTTATTATGCTATATGTTCATTTGTTACCAGAGGCGAGGTTTTGATGGATGGTATGGGGGATAAAATGATTCAACTCTCTATATGTCTTCATTCTTAAGGGTTTTAAGGTTTCATGCTTCTCTCAACGTTCGAAATCCTTGGTGGTCCGCTGGTCCGAGACCATCGATAATTCAATTGGACCACTAATTTGAAAAATTTAGTGGTCCTCAGGACCAGTGCCTTTTTTTAGGCCCTGAAAAAACTGCAACCGATCGCACATAAGAATTTTTTTTAATTATCAGCGATGCCAAAGACGTGCTATAACGCGTAAATTACTCAAAAAATTGGCAATGGGACGCAAAAAAATAGCTCTTATGCGTCCCACAGAACGTGCAATTTCGTTAAAAAATCGCGAAAAAACGGCAAATTTCGTTAAAAAATAGCGAAATAACGACTAATTTCCGGCAAATTTGTCAAACAATTCTCGAAAAAATGGCTAATTTCATTCCAAAACCCCAAACAAAAGGAAGATTTCTTCGAAAAATCGCAAAAAAAGGCAAATTTCACCCAAAAAATCGTGAAAAACGGCAGATTTTTTCAAAAATAGCGAAAAACGACAAATTTCACAAAAAGATTGCTAAAAAACCACAAATTTTGTTAAAAAAGCGCTAAATAACGACTAATTTCCGGCAAATATCGTTAAAAAATTCACGAAAAAATGGCTAATTTTATCCTAAAACGCGAAAAAACGACAGATTTCTTCCAAAAAATCGCGAGAAAACGGCAAATTTCCCCCAAAATCGCGATAAAACGGCTAATTTTGTCAAAAAATATCGCGAAAAACGGTATATTTCGCCAATAAAAACAAAAGATTTCGTCAAAATAACGCGAAAAAACGGAAATTTCGACGAAAAAATAAAATAAGTGAATGCCGGGAGAGAATTTTTCTGTTTTAAAAACTGATTTTCCTGCTTTAAAATTGTTGTTGTTGCTCCAAAAACTGATTTTCCTGCTTCCTAATCTGTTTTTTATTGCTCCAAATCTTTCTGAGAGAATGCAACTCCTCAAAGCACCATTTCATTAAGCAAAGTACCCATTTACTCAACAAAAATATTCCTTTTTTTCAGCAAAAATGTCTTTTTCAATAAACCTGTCTTGGCCCATTTTAAAAGAAATGCAAACAATAGTGATACTTGTTATCTTCTACACTTAAATAAGCATTATTTTATAATTAAATTTGTATCTTGCACATTTATTCTTTAAAAAGTACAGAAAATTTACTCTAAGTGTTAAAATTATTTAATAGAATTTTATGTAGCGGACCAGTGATGATGTCTGCAGACAAGTAAATTCTCATGCTTACTGGTCCTTGGGACCAGTGACTTTTTTTTTAGGAATTCTAACACTGCTTCTCTGCATGCAGAGCTAAATATTATGTTATCATACAATAGTAAAATCATGCAAATTTTCTTGCCTCTTCCATAAAATTAACTTTTGCTGGGATGTGTCTTTTTTTTTTTTTTTTTTTTTTTTTTTTTTTGGGGGGGGGGGGGGGGGGGTTGAATGATACATAAGCTAAAAAAAGAAAATATATTCATGAATAGTTTGTTGCTAATATTTCAGAATATACAGAAAAGCATTGTTTATTTATCCCCATTTTATAATGAAGCATTTTGTATTAAGCACCTATTCTTCTCTCCTCCCCAACATCCTTATTACAAATAGAAATTTTATTGCTTTATTGCTTTCAAACTTATTAAAATCAAGTATTACAACTGGGCGTTTTTTCACTTTCCGCGACAAAGTATGACAAGCCATGCCAGGTGTCACTGAAGATCAGCCATGAAGTTGACAAAATAATTCAATTTAGCTACTTAATGTAATGTTGTAATCACAAAAATAGCTTTGGCTGACGCTCAATGCACTGAGATAATAAAATACAGAAAAATGTTGATTAAAAAAAAAAAATATATATATATATATATATATATATATATATATATATATATATATACTGGGTCGTGACCAGTTTTATAAATTTTTGTGGGTCACAAATTTTTTTGGGGGAAAACAAAATATACATATCTTCTAAAATCATTAGAAGAAACCAAAATTGGTAAAAAAAACGGTTTTTTTTTTTTTTTTTTTTTAACCTTTTTTTTTTTGGTTTAAACCGGATTTTTTAAAAATATGATTCCCTATTACAAATACATGCATATTTATCAATAAAAATAAATATTTTTGAATATATAAGTAATAACTTGATTTAAAAGTATTTTAATCAATGTAATTATTTAATATACAATTAGTTATGTAGAAAATTAAAATCATTTAAAAATTAAACATTTTTAGAAAAAGCTAAGTCTTATTTCATAAATAAAATGTTCTACATAATCAAACATTGATACCTTGAAAATCTTAATATACTATCTTTTAAATATGAGCACTATAAATAAATATATGATGCAGTTTCATAAATAAAACTTCATATTATTTTCACAAGGCTATTCAAAATAATTTCTTTGAAATACTTGTTATATGAGATATCAGATTTTTCTGTTAGAAGACTACATTAATTGCAATAATTTGACACACTTAAATTACAAAAATGAGAAAATATTAGGGATGCACCAAATATTCGATGTCTATTCGGTATTCGGCCATGTTATCGAATATTAAACTATTCGGTTAAGCTGAAAATTCGGCTTGGCCGAATATGAATCTATTCAACCGGCTGAATCAAACACTTAATAAAACCTTTTAAAACACATCTTTAAAAACTTCTCACAATTTCTACTTTTAAATGTCAATTTATAAATATATTTAAAATAATTAGAAAGAAAATCATATTTAGTAAAATAAATGTGTTTACAATATTTATTTGTTGTTTGTAAAGTATAATTTAAGAAAATTAACCATGAGTAAATTAAAATGGTGATTTATGAGGATTCTCATAAGGAATAAATGATGTGCAAATGCAAGTTCCTAAATGTTGTTCAGTAAATAATCTGTTTCATGCTTTTTCCAAATAAAAGTTTTTAAACAAGAAAAAAAAAAAAACTTTTGAGAATAGTAATAGCTAACAAGGCAATTTTTTTTCAAGAAAAAATTATAATTAACTTATTGAGTCATTAATACATTTTATTTCATCTCACTTTAGGTCAAACTAACAATAAATAAGATACCATAACTATATTTTCAACTCACATACTTTGATTTCTGTAAAATATGATATGATGGGGAGGGTGGAAAATGCCATCATTCATAAGAAAAGAAAAAATGAGCTAGATATTCCTTTATTCAGAATTAAGTTCAAAATATTTGTATTTTATATTGAAAAAAAAAAAAAATCTGGCTTGAGTTATCAAAAAAAAACAATTAAGAGACTGTAAAGTTTTTCTTCGACAATTCTTTCATTATTTCTCTTTTATTTTAAAATGTTTGTTTTAATTTGTAGAAGAAACCATGAAATTAATTAAAATCTCATAATTATGCTGAATAACTCCAGGCAGATTTTTTTTTTTTTTTTTTTCATTATTAAATGTTCTGATAAAAACTATTGTTTATCAAAATGCAAATTTCTTTTATTAAATATTATGTAAAATTGTTTTAAAAAGTAACATTTTAATATCTTTAAACTTTGAAATGTAAAAAGTATTTGGAAAGCAAATATTCGGCATTTGGTTTACCTGTTGGCCGAATATTCGGCATTCAGCCAAAATCACTATTCGTTGCATCCCTAGAAAATATTATATTAGATTTGTTCTAAAAAACCAATTGGTTTAAACAATGACAAACCAGTTAGAATAAAATTATAGTGCAAAATCCCCATTTCCAATGTAAGAATGCAAGAAAAACAAAGGCAATAAACACAGAGGGGGGGAAAAAAATGCCAATTATTCATTAGCATACTTAACAAAAAGAAATCAATGGAGAAAATTACTTAAGAATGTCATATTCGAGGCTTTGAGGAAAGATGAAATCCTTAGTAGTAAATCTTAACTAAATCAAGCAATTTAAATAATAAAAGTGCATTTTTAGCTCCAGTCTGCCCTTCTGGTTATAAATATTTTACAATTAATTGTTTTATATATATATATATATATATTTATTTAAAAAAAGGAAGAAAGAAAACTAATTTTTTTCTAACCAGCTAATTTTTAAAAAATTGGTTTTCTGCCGTGTAAATTTATAGCTTATACAAAAAGCAGAGTTGATTAAAAATATTTGTCATTTTAGAAATTTATTAATTCATAATTTTTCTGCAACTTTGCTTGTAGCTTCTGCATAACTTGGATTTTGCATTTTACAATGTGTAAAATAGAACAATAAAAACAGCATGTTTTTTTTTTTTTTTTAAACCCTTGGTTTAAACCATGGTTTAAACCAAACAACCCTGGAAGAAATCACCAAAAAATTTCTGGCAAAATCAAAAATGGTGTGTATAATGACCTACCTGACTCTTATAAAATCCGCCTCTTAATGATAATTGAAATATTTACATACAAAAAACAGAAGTTCATTAAAAACAAATATCGCAGCCTATGGCACTTCATCATATATAAGGATCATAAACATGGGGAAAAAAGTCTAAGATGAGTTTTTTTTTTTTTTTTTTTGGTCAGAACTCATCTGTAAGAGTACAAATTGATGTTCAGTAGAAATTTACTTGGGCCAGGTTGCTAAAGTTTTCTCTATGGGCGAGGCAGAAATTTTAACTTTTATAACAAGCCAGGTCAATATTTTTTTTGTTCAGGCCGGGCTGAAATTTTCTTCTATGGATTGGGCCGGGCCTGGCCTGGAAATTTTAGGCAGTCCTCTACTCTGGCTTATTCAACTTTAATGTTATCCAGCCTACTGTTCTCCTTTACCACATTAAATTGGATAGTCGGGAGTTTACTGTGTAACTTTAACAAAAAACCTATAAAAATTTAAAATTCATAATTTTTACAAAAATAATTATTTTGATGTGAATGTTTAATAGGATGCATAACAACAACGATTGAAGTATTTCTGCAACTTTAACTGTATGTCTAAAATTAACAATGTCATAGAATATAAGCCTTGTTTAAAAAAGGTTTTAAACATAAAATAATGAACAGTAGCTTTGATTTTTAATCTCTTCAATTCAAAACACTGCAATAGAAAATAACACAAGTGCTACTAACCTTCCATAGCTGCTTGAAGGGCATTGATTGGATCTACTTCAGTGATGATGACGCGGGCACCAAATGCTCTCAAGGATGCAGCACTGCCTTTGCCAACATCTCCAAAGCCAGCTACGACACACACTTTACCTGCAAGCATGATGTCTGTGGCACGCTTGATACCATCTGTCAGAGACTCCCGACACCCATACAGATTATCAAATTTGCTCTGAAAGAAAAACAAACCTTAATCAATGCAAGAGAAGGCAATACCAAGTAGTAGTATGAATATAAATAATTATATAGCTACACAAAATATTAATTTAATGAGATATCCAGAAAACAGAACCTATTACTAATGGAATTCTGCCCAAAGTAGGAAAAAAGTCATAATTTCAGCAAAAAATTCAATTTTATTTGCTAAGACTAAACTGTGTAAAATAATCTTTTCCATATGACAATTCTGCTGCAGAAGGTTATACTGCATATCAAATTAGGCACAGTTGTCATTCACACATCACATTTGCGCGACTGCAACAAAATGGCAATTTTATGCCCCGTATGGTAACCCAGTCATTGTTTATTTATTAATAAACTGTTTATTTACTTTATATTTTCTTTTTTTAAATGATATAAATTTTGTTTTATAATTATTAATTAAACTTTTATAGTTTATTATTATTTCCTTTTTAAAATAGAAAATAATTAAGATATATATATATATAACTAATATTTGATAACGAATTTTTTGCCAACTTGTATAAAAAAATAAAAAATAATTAAAATAAAATAAAATCGTGCCAATGTTGTGCATATGACATCTGTGCGTCAAATAATACCACTTTTATAAAGCAAAAAGGTTGAGAAAAAGAATAACAGCCTATGAGGCAGTTCATCAATGAAAACTCAATTTCTCCCCTAATTAATGTTAAAGTTATTTATAGATGTGCGATACATTCATATTTTAAAAATCTCTTTAGGAAATTTATTTTTTTCCCCCTTGTGTGCTCTTTTGAAAGTTTTTTTTTTTTTTTAATCAAAATATTTCTAAAAAGGAGAAATCCCAGGGTTGGGTTTCTGACGTCAGAAACTGGTTTTTGACATGACAAGTGTCAAAAACTGGTTTAAACCGACAAAAACTGGCTTAAACTGCCAAAAATGTGTAATGCGCTTCAAACATTTTAAGAGCAAGAGAGAAACATTGAATAATTTTTTATTTAAAATTAATTATACTGTAATTTAATAATTAAAAAAAATTAAATCATTTTAATTGCAATAAAACATTGTTTTTTAGAATGTTCAAACAGACGAAAATGATTTTGTACAGTTAATAATCTGGATCAATTTTACCCCACAGCATCCTATAGCACTTAACCAATTTAGCACATTTATTTACACCCAAATGGTTTACTAGTTTAGAGTGTATGAAGCCAAAGTTACAAAATACTCTCTCAATTGGTGCTGAGCTAGCAGGGCTTGATAGCAGAAGCATTGCTAGTTGAGCAAGTTTGGAGGCAGGCCAAATTTTCAGATTGATGACAAAAAAAAATTCTTTTCCATAAATTATAATATACAATACAGTAAAAGTGAATTTTTAATATTTCATCTAATATTGTATGTTTGTAACAGATGTTTAATGAGAAATTTTACAGATCAGTGTAGTATTTGAGGTTTCTGACGAGGTTTTTGACAAGAAGCTTTAGCCATGACGGTTTAAACCACGGTTTTAACCAGATAAAACCGCACACTGTCAAAAACTTGCCAACCTTGAGAAATCCTTACAGAACAGAGCACAAAAAAGTTTAAAATATTTGTTTTCCAAAGAGATACATATAAAAATATGAATCCAATATAAATCCATAGGTTGTTGGTTTCAAGGAAGAGATATCTCAAAAATATGAAAGCTAAACACCCAAAGAGATTTAAAGATTAATATTTATCTATTTATATAAATCCAAGCTTCTGTGTGACCCTCACTGATTGTGGTCATCAATTCAATGCCATAAATAAGGCAATTGTTTGACTTATGGGAATAACCTATGTTGTATCACATCTATTCTTCATTTAACCTTCAAAAACTATACAATCAGGTTACCGATATAAACAAATGAACATTTCAGAAATTGTGTTTAATTTTATTAATATAAACAATGTGTAATGAGTCATTCATTTTCAAAAATTCATTGGTAAATATTTAAAAACTTTTCTGCACTGAAAATTTTAACTATTGTAATGTAGAAGTCTTCCACTTAACCGGAACTCTGTTTTAATCAGCTGACTTTTTTCCCCCCAACATCAGGAAAAATTCAGAAAAGAAAATGTCGATTTTAAATCGATACAAATTGACCTTCACCAATACTGAACTCAAAGTGTATTCTGAAGTGAACATTTCTTCCAGAGCAATGAGATGTCCTTCTGAAAGATTGGAGATATTGTGCTTTCAATGGTCAAAAGTTCAATATCCCCATTTCTTCTGGAGCTCTATAATGTCTGATTTATCGGCAAACTTTTGTACAAACATTTTAAAAACTTGAGAGATGTGAACAGATCACCGTAAAAGATGAGGAATGATTTGAGTCTGATAAAGACCTCTAGCATGAACATTATTTGAAGACAGTATAATTAAGACTGTAACTGATAATGTTTAACACAAAGACGATTCTGATGATGTTGAAGTTGAAACTGCCAAAAATTCCTCATACAGAAGATATTAGAGTTGGCACTATGCTATGTCAAGCAGCAGTTAACAGCTTCCTCGGTTAAGTTAGTTGAGTGCAAAATGCCCGGCATTTTGCACTCAACAGAATTTCTTTATGGTTAATTAACTTAAATTTACATAATGTAGGACAGTTAACTTGATATAAAAGGTGAATGGTACAATTTTCAACAATATAATTTGTACCAAATATTTTTCTATATTTGTTATTAGTGATAATTTTTCTGTCAATTCAATTAATTACAACTAGCATACATTTCACATAATATAAAAAATATGTACTTTTGTGAAACTACACAAAATTGAAAACTCATGGATGCAAGAAGTTTATTTAAACCAAGAGTCAAAACTTTTCTGTTTATTACAAATAACCAAAGGAAAATGGGCTGGCATACTTCTATGTCTTGCATTATGGCTAAAAACTGATCTCTTGCAATAAAAAAAGTAGTTAAAAGTTTTTGACAATAAAATTGCTATAATTTAAGTATATAAAGAAGAATTTATTATTACTCAAAAATCTCTCAAAGAATGAAATCAGTTCTGAGACTAAAGGTCTTGCATCCATGGGAAAACTGAATGCATAGTGCAGGTTTAAATTATTAAATTATGCAGATACTTATTTAATTTTTAGTCTCCAGTTTAACCAGATTTTCTCTTAACTGGCTAACCCTCGGTCCTGTTTAGGCTAGTTAAACGAGAGGCTACTGTAATTAATATGCCTTTGATGTCACTTGTCTATAAATCAGTAAAAATAGTTTTTAATTACGAAGTCTTAGATAACTCATCTATTTAAAACACTTATGTTATATGGTGGCAAATCTCACCAAATAAATTTAATCTCCTGCCAAAAGTAGTTTTTTTTTGCATATGGGATTTAGAAACAATACTTTGAAGTTGAAATAAAATGCTATTGTTTTTATTATCATTATGTATTTTAAAGGGCAGTGAAAAGAATTTTATATATTTTGAATGCTTGTATTAAAAAAATGAAAAAAAAATGTGTTTTTACAATGAAATGGGTTAAAATTTTTCATTTTAAGTAAAATTAATGCAATATGAATATCAATGGTAACAATATTTGTAGATTTATCACATTGCCAAGCTAACATAAAAGTACTCTATTTTCTGAACATTAATGTAATAAATATATCTTTGGTTTATTTCAGGTTTGTAATTGTATGAATAATTATTTTGGAAAAATTGATTTGATTAATAATCAATACATTTCATTAGTATGTATTTTTATCAATTATTTCAAATTTTAAGGATAAAATTATTTCTACTAACCCTCCTACATCAAGCATTTACACTATTTAATGTATAATGTTCAATGCTAAAAGAAAAAAATTATTATTATAAAAACTCAAATCTAGTTAGATACTATTAGACCTTTTCCCTACTAGGAAAACACAAAGAAATGTTTCCAAACATTCTGAGACTTATCACTTTATCAAATAAACTGCTTTTATTTTCAGATTTCATAGAGAAATAGAAAGTTCAGGAAATGATATTACAATGGTTTTGTTTCATATCGAGAACTGCATGAACAAAAATGACAAATTAAAAACAGAAAATTTAACCAGTCAAACAAAATCCTACTTTAAAACTGAAATAGTTTCAAAGTTCAGGAAGATTATTATACAAATATTTTTCCAAGAGAATGAAAAAGATTGCCTATGAATCTGTTGTTTAATGAAGCTCCATTACCTGTAGTTTATTTTGTTGAGCTGTTTCAGATAACAGACCATTAAAGCTATTGCTAAAAGTTGTCTGTGTGAATTATGTGGATCAGTTGGCATGCAGACAGGGTTGGGTTTCTTCCGGAAGAAACCTATTTCTTCCAGGACAGTGGAAGAAACTGGAAAAAACCGGAAGAAACTGGAAGAAATGGAGAAAACTGGAAGAAATGGAAGAAACTATCAGAAACCAAAACCAATGCTCAAAGTTAAAGTATATTAACTATATAAAAGAATTAAAGTACAATTACATGAAATCTAAATCGGAAAATTTAATTAATATTATTATTTTAATTTGATAAGTTCTTTTTTTTTTAACAAACTACTTCAGGTTCCACCAATTCAGCAGACATTTTCAGGTGATGGATTTTTACTACTCTAGATGTAGAGGGATTTTTTAAAAAATTATTATTAATTACGCTATTTATGTAAAAAGAGAGAAAAAAAAAAACACCTACAAATTGTTTATTTTTCATATAAAAATATATTATTTTCATATAAAAATGTCTTATTTTAAAACTGTGAAATACAGTAAATAAAAAAGTTTGTAATTATTTATACTAACATCTAGCATGAATACCTCAATGTTGTAGTGTTCTAAAAATATCTATGGGTATATCAAAATGCTTTTAAATTATCTTGTAGTGTAAGACTTTAAAAAAAAACTTTATTTTTTTTGCATTTATTAAATTTACATTTTAATACTGGAGCAACCGAGAGGTTTCAAAGGCCAAAACCAATTTTCAGAAAATTCAAAGTTTCAGGCAAAAATGAAAACATTTAAAAAAAATAAGTAATTAGATTGTATGTTTTAAGGTAATTAATACATACATAAATGTAAATTAATTATATGTACAGTACTTATTAATTATGCACAATTGTTAATTACCCAAAAACTTTATTTTCATATACAATAAAACATAATGCATCAATGACACAGGAAGATTTTCTAATTATATGAATTTCATTTAATTAAAAAATACTTTAGTTTAAAGTATATACATCTTGATTTTTCTTCTATAATGATTTTTGTAAATGATCATTTATTATTCTAGAACTTTCGCAAAGAATATTTGAAACACTAATGCAGGTTAAACTCAAATTTTTTTATAAGTTGATTGCTAATTCATGACTGATAATTATAAACAACAAAGTTCATTGCAATATACTCATTAGAGCTGATACAGTTCAAATCAATGACTTATGTTGGAAATTTCTGAAGGAAGAAACAAGAATTTTTAATATCGAGAGTTTCAGTAAAGCTGAATTTTCAATTACATTTTTGACAAAACTCTGATTTTGGGCCGAAAACGAAACCATATTTTTGAACAATCTCTGATTAATGCAATATTATTAAAAATTTAATATTCAGCTTTTAATATTACAGCAATTATTGTATATTACTTACATTAATAAAATTGGTGTAAATTAAAAGCTTTTATTTAAATGGGTTTCATTGTACAATTGGTAAAGAATCCCTATTATTTACTACTAGTTTTAGAAATTTAAATAATTAAAAAAATGTGCTGGCTAAATTGAAATGAATAACATTTAATTAATTTTGTGTATTTTAATTTTGGATAAAATTTCTTTTCATTTAGCCAATGGTTGAAGATCTTTAGACAGGTGTTGTGTGTGATCTTGGCTAAAAAACTGATGTAATTATTAATTTAGCATATATATTTAATTAAATTTGTTTTGGTCCAATGGAATTAATTCATATAAGATTACAGGAAGAAAATATTTATTATATCTCACAAAATTGGAAGTATATGGTAAATTTTAGAAAAACAGTTTCTTCCATTTCTTCCACTTGGAAGAAACCTATTTCTTCCGGCCGGTTTTTTCCATGGTTTTTTCCACTACGGAAGAAACCTGCCAACCCTGCATGCAGATAACTCAATATACATAGCATTGGCAATTTAAGTTAAGGTTTCTGAGTTCGACTCCCAGCTGAGATATTTTTTCACTTAGTTGGTAATAATGTTAATTTGTATAGATCAATTAGTCTCAGGGTAGAAATTAGTGATCATTAGTCACCAAATGCAACTAAAATATTGCATTGACGACTACATTTTATATCTAGTCGTCAAATTTGACACCCAACGTTTCTTTCAGTTTAATTTTTATTTAGCAAATGCTCTGATTCGTAATTTATCTTAAGGTGCAACACTAGGCACAAAAAAAAAGCCCCGGATGATAATGTAAAGTCTATGGGAGCGTTCTTTTCAAATATCTCACTCAAATTTTAATATTTTTACATGATTTTTTTGCACAAGATAGCTGAGGACGATCCACAACCAGCCTAGTTTTTACTTTTTCACTTTTCGTTTCCGATTTTAAAAATAAATAAATAAATAAAAACTTTAAATTTTAAAATCAGTTTAAACCAGTTCTGAAATCAAAACATTCATAATATAAAAAACATAAGCAAAATCGAAAAAGTAAAAACTAAGCCGGTTATGGATCATCCTCAGCTATCCTAGTCAAAAAATTCATGCAAAAATATTAAAATTTGAGCAAGATATTTGGAAAGAACGCTCCCATAGACTTTACATTATCATCCAGCAGATTTTTTCAGTGACTACTGTGGGGCCTTAAGTGATTTTCTTGCTGCTACATTCACCCGTTTTCGATAAAAGATTGAACAGCAGCACATGTTTGAGACACACTTGCATTTGTCAATCCCCTTTAAGTCGACTTCACTTTAATCAATGACTACTAAAACTGACCTTAGAGCAGTGTCACTAAAATTTTACACACCTTGTTCAAAAACATGGTTTAAAACTCCCATGCATCTGTTAATCAAGTCTAAGCTGACTTCATTTTATTTGAGATTTTTGTATTTATATTAACTTTATAAAACAAATTAGTTGAACATTTTTCTAGAATCCATACATTGTAGTTTAATCAGGTTTTAAAATTTTTTAGAAAGCCAGTTTGTTTTCTTTTAGTGATTAAGACAGGCACCCGACCTTGCCCTTAACGCATAAAAATAGAAACAATATTATTGTTAACATGGTCAGGCATGAAAGCGGGAAACGTGAAAAAAGGTGGAAAAATTTTCCCATCTATGCAACGGCGTCAAAATCTTATAATTTCAGTGTCACTTTAACAAAGAATAAAAATAAATGTAACTGCACATATGATTGTTTCCTTCCCCTCTAACTTAAAAAGTTTTAATAATGCTAGAGAAGTAAAACCAAATATTTCTGATCAACTTATGTGAGGTACAAGATTAATTTTCCAAAACAAACATTATTCTGAATAGTTCAGCTATTAAATCCCCCCCCCCTCCATCTCCTCTTAAAAAATCTCCCTGTTAAATTTATCTTTGCTTCAGAAATACATCTAAAAAAAAAAAGGTACTGCAGAAATTATCCAAAAGTGTTGTATAAACAGTACAAAATATTCTATTCCAAAAAGAAACTTCATTTCAATTTGAATTTTCAAAGTCTAAAAAATATTTCATTCTTGAAAGACATTCAGAACAGCTTCATTTACAATAGTTTCAAACAGTGGTGCCAACTGATTCAAAAAAATTTTGAACAAATACATAAAATTGAGTGGGCTCAATTAATAATGGGTGGATAGAGATATCAAATTATTGGGTGGGTTCGTGCCACTGGTTTCAGATGCTTATATGTAGAAGTTCATTTTTCAGTTTATGCCTCTTTTGCACAATTCAAGAACAAACTCCAAGTGTTTGAGTAGATAAAATGTCTAATTATTAAATTTTGGAACCCCCCCCCCCTCCCCCTAATATCCTTCCAAAATTTTCTTTGCATTTTTGCACCAATCCAGAGAATGACCAAAATTGCTTCAAAAAAGGTGGAAATCCTCCTTTAGGAGGAACTCTTTCATGCCTGCATGGTTGTGAAAAGAAAGGAAAAAATATGATGTAACATAAAACTAGAACCATGAAATGCAGATAGGTGCCTAGAAAAAAAAATGGCAGGCGTCATTCAACGCCTTACTTAAAATTCCTAATTTCTAACCCTGTAGTCTAGATATCTTCAAAAATAATGATAGCACCACTTTGTCTTTAAAAACCTCATGCGTAATTTGATACTGAAATGAGGATCATAATCTTTAAATATGTTCCAAATTACAAACAGATAAAAATCTACAAAATGTAAACATACTGATACAAAAAGTTTGCCATTACCTTGGTTACAGAGTCATTAACGTTGATGGCAGGAACTTTTAATTTTCCTTGATTAAGCATGCGATATAATGCATGCACACCAGTTGTCGTTTCTTCAGAAATACCTTTAATACCTGACAAATAATACAGATAAAATTATACTTTAACAAATCATTTCTTGTACACACAAACACTTGTTAAAAATGAAATATGTAGTGGAATTTTGTTTTTATACTTCTGCAATCTATTTTACTACAAAAGCTTTTGTTCCACATTATATTTTTCCTTTCTTTTAATTCAAGCTTAATTCTTTAACACAAGGAAAAATGTTCTATTGTTTTTAAATTATAAATAACACTGCATAAAAAATAAATTAGTAAAATTAAAAATAAGTACAGCTACTGCAGACTTCCAGAGGAAGCCATGTTTTGCACACAGAAACTGATGTCAATATAAATTATGTTATTCCTTACTTTAAGTAAATTGAATTTGGTTTTCATCAGAAATTAAATAATTTACCAATTTTATTCAAGAAAAAAATCTGATTTCATAATTTTAGTTAAAAAGCAAATTAATAACATTTTTTTTTAAAACAAAAGAGTAAGTTACTCAGGAAAAACCAATCAGGCAATAAAAACTGCTTTAAAATTAAATTACGTAAATACATTAACCCTCCCCCCCTTTTTTTGGGAGGAGATGGAGAGGGCAGGGCAATAGTTGAACAAATTATCTTTTTACCACATTTTTTAAATTTTGGTCTAGAAAATTTGTTACTGTTACATGATATTTTGATCGGTAATAATGGCTAACAGCTATTATCAATTTTTGAAAAACTCATGTTTTTGATAGATGGAAAACTTCCTTTCCCTTAACTGTTGTCAATGACAGATTTTTTTTTTTTTTTTTTAAATCTTAGTAACCAAAGTTCTTTTTGAATGACAGTCAATAAATTATAGTTCAATTCCACACCAGAAAAATTTTCAGCTCTCAACAAAAAGGCTAAATTTGTTTTTCTTCAACCAGATGAGTAAAAAAAAAAAAAAAAAAAAAAAAAAAAAAAAAAAACCTGGTTTTAAGTTCAGAGTAGAGTTTTGCATCAGGTCAGGTTACCTACTTTTAACCAAACCCAACCTGCAGTTTGGGGCTATATTTTCCCATAACAGCCTGAATTTGGGTTGACTTTTAACTTCTTTTTTATTGCAGCTCAGGTTAGCTTTTATTGTTTTGAATTAGCTTTTTGACTCTTGAGGTTTGGGTTGATCTGATTTATTTAAAAAACAGTGTCCAAATGATTTTTTCATGTTAAAAGTCTATATAAACTACAGATCGAAGTTTCACAAAAGGAAAACGATGTCTGTCCGTCTCTGTTTTATCTAGTCATTTAGAATTCATTCCTGGAAGTTAAACTTTTTTTTAAATCAAAATATTGATAGGATAAAGTTTTAACTAACGCATCTGCACAGCTGATACATTTCTGCTGAGCATTCTAATATAATTGATATTTCTAATATGACAAACACTACTGTGTGGAATACAAGAAAGATCATATTAATGTTTTGCTGCATATTGTATTTTTAAATTGCTGTAGAAATAGCATAAGGCACTTATTTCAGAGACTAAGGAAAGAATGATTAATATTTCTAGAATTCCCATTGAAAATGTTAATGTTATGCAGGATGTGCTATATTAGACATGAAAATTTTCAAAATAATAACTGTTGATAATGATGATAAATTAAAGGGTGAATGCCAATTATGTAAAAGAATGTGTATCTTATAAGTGAAACTTTTCAAGTTGCAGTTAATTTTAGAGCATATTTAAAATTAGACAGCTTTATACAATTACAAATTGATTGGAACATTTTTTTTCTTCTATTTTTGTTTTCACTCAGGGTTGGCAAAAACGGGTTTATTTGGTCTAAACCAGGTTTTAATATTTTATTGCAGATAAATGCATATTTATTGATAAAATAAACATTTTTGGATACAGTGGAACCCTGCTAATTCGGACCCCGTTAATCCGAATTGGTCTGGTTGTTTTTTTTTTTTTTTTTTTTTTTTTTTTCCAAGTTTGAGAAGTGGTTGGTGAATTTTCATAACATAAATTTCAGCCTCATATTCTGAATAAAAAAGTATTTTCTGAAATCTTTTTGGAAGAATACCTCAAGTTTTCTTATTTAAACTCTTTAATATTACTATGAAAGGAACAACTATGCATCATTTAAGCTTTGGCAATTCCAATTTTCACAGTTTTCTATTTAATCCATTTAGAAATGTCATCAAAAGCTCACTGCTTAATAAAGTTTTATTCAGAGCATTGCAAGAAAACAAAATAAAATAGTCCTTATAAACATACCGATTGATAAGGATCACTTTCCAATCTTGATCACACTAGTCCTTAGGTCTCTTGGAACTGTATCCTTGTCTTCGTGCCAAAACCCTTCTACAAATCACTTCATCGAAATAGGAGGAATGTATAAACGAGAATGAAAGAGAAATTACACGTGAAGATTTTGTCAGCTTGTTTTAAAAAATTGATGGTTGCTCAGATGTTGATATCAGCGACATTAACAATTGGTTGGAAACAATATAATGAAGAATATGTCTCGCTGACAGATGACTTAATAATCGCCTTGTGCACAACTGAAGAAAATGAAGATGATTGAGACGAAAACCATTATCAATGATGATCAACCAGAAGTTATAAATTATAATGAAGCAACTTCCCATTTTCAACAATTAATGATTTATTTTGAACTTCATGTGGAGACTACATCCAAAGAACTACTTATGCTCAAGGGAATGTGTGACCATGCAGCTCACAAAACTGACACAGGAGAATATGACAAATTTTATAATTACAAAGTAAACATTTTTACTGTCTGTAAAATTCAATTTGTTCAGTATAAAGGTGATTTTCTGTGAATATGTTTTATTTTATTTCATTTGTTCACATTCTCCAGATAATCCAGATTTTCAACAATCCGGACTGGGCCTGGTCCTAATTAATCCGAATTATCGGGGTTCTACTGTATTAAATATAAGTAATATAACATTTTAAAATATTCCATTTAAATAGTTACTGCCTACCAATTATATAGAAAATTGGAATCATTTCTAATTTAAACATTAATTACAGCGATGTCTTATGTTTAAAGAATAATTTGCTCTACACAATGAAATATTGATGATATCTAGAAAATGGTAAGAAGATTCTTCTGATTAACAATATAATAAATATTTGATACAGTTTCATGAACATAATATATTATTCTGTGATTGCTAATATTTTTTTAAATATCCAAATATTTCAGGTTATTTTGTTTTCTGAGCGATAATTCCAAATCCAGGTTGGCACGGTTTAAACAAATTGCTTTAAACCAACTGATTTTTTTCTCAAAAAAAAAAAAAAAAAAAAAAAAAATCAAGTGACATTTTTTGATTTTTCTTTATAATTTAAGACCTACAAATTATTGGATATAAATATATTCTACATTTAACGTTTTATTTCAGCAATAAGTATTAGATATAGTGGGTGTAAAAGCTAAAATTAATTTAATAAGAGAAATTGTCTTTATTTTTTAGAAAATAAATGTGCAAGATACAAATTCAATTATAAAATAATGCTTATTTGAGCATAGAAGATAACAAGTATCACTACTGTTTGCACTTCTTTTAAAAAAAGACAAGACTGGTTTATTGATAATACATTTTTGCTTAAAAAAAAAAAAAAAAAAAAAAAAAAAAAAAAAAAAAAAAGAAGAATATTTTTGTGGAGTAAAAGGGTACTTTTTGTTTAATTAATGGGTGCTTTCAGGAGTCAAGTTCACTTAGAAAGATTTGGTACAGTCAAAAACGGATTGCGAAGCTGGAAAATCCGTTCATGGGGTGACAAAACTTTGAAGAAGGAAAATTAGTTTTTGGAACAGAAAAATTTCAAAAAAATAATTTTTTTTTCGCACCCCTTTGATAAAATTTGTATTTTTTCGCAATCTTTAGACGAAAAATGTGACTTTTTTTGCGATCTTTGGTCGAAATCTTCTGTCTTTTCAGAATTTTTTTTGGAAGAAATTTCGTATTTTCACGATTTTTTTTTTTTCTGAAATTTGCTGTTTCATAGCAATTTTTTGATGAAATTTGATGTTTATCGTGAATTTTCTGACAAAATCTGCCATTTTATTGCAATTTTTGGACTAAATTTGTTGTTTTTTCACAATCGTTTGAGAAAATCTGCAGCTTTTTCAGGATTTTTCGACAAAATTGAGCCTTTTTTTTGCATATTTTATCAAAATTTATCGGAAATTAGTTGTTATTTCGCAAATTTTTTTAACAAAATTTGTCGTTTTATCGCGATTTTTTGATGAAATTTGACATTTTTTGTGAATTGTTTGACAAAATCTACTTTTTTTTTCAGGATTTTTTTTTAATGAAATTGGAGCATTTTTTTGCAAATTTTTTCAGAAATTAGTCTTTATTTTGCAATTTTTTAACGAAATTTGTTGTTTTTTCAAGATTCTTAAATGAAATTACACATCCCGTCACCAATCTTGAATGTTTTTTTATGCGCAATAGCGCTGCGGCATCGCTGGAATGTAGAATTTTATTAATCATATTTCATTCAAACATGATTTTTGTTTTTTTCCAGGTTCAGATAACCTTCAAATGGAATTTTCAGGCTTGGCTTGTATACAATCCAACAAGTGTGTTATCCACTCTTCAGACAGATACTTATTTCATTTCATTTCAAACATATTTGAAACTTTGAATTTGAAATTAATTTCACTTGAAACAGATAGCTGTGCTTAAACTTTTCATGAAAATCCCAACAACATGAGTGGGAAAAACATCTACATATGATCAACAAGAATACTTTTCTGTGAACTCGACCTGCAGGAAGAAAATTAGATTCATTCTGAGCCAAAACAAAATTTGGGTACCCCGACCAGATATCTGACTCCATTCAATGATGTCAAAGTGTCTGCTATTCAGAAATTTTACTCTATTAAAGAATATAGATTTGTGCATTCCTCTAACATATAAATGGTATTAGAGATACAATTAGATTATTTTTCATAATGGCATTAAAACATGATTTATTTTTTTCACTGCGAGTTCATGTTGTGTTGCAGATTCAAATCAGCATGAGTTGAAGTATTTCAATGTTCAGGTTAAGTTACTTTTTTTTTGGAGGGGGGAGGGGGCATGTTTGGTGTTAGTAATTCTTTTTGGGGAAATTTGTTTTCTTAATTCTCTTTGAAAAATTTGTGGGTTGTGGGGGACTCTAGACCGAATCTGCAAAGACAATTTCTGGTATAATGCATAAAGCAATAAATTGAATTAAAAGGTTCCATTGTATATATAATTGAAATTAGAATATAGAAAATAACAGTATTGAATATAAAATTACTTGTATAAAAGAATAAATAAGTTGAAATACATTTTATACAAAATATTACATACAAAGAAAGTTTTGAAAAATCAAATCCTTCATGTTAAATTGTATGAAGCCAGTACAAAGACTCAAACAAGAATCTGCAAAACAATCTAAAAATAATCAGGAAAAGAAAAACATAAAACACTAACCAGGTAAATATTGGGGATACTTCTCATGTACAAGAGCAGTCAGATCTCCACCATCATCTAAAATCATATTGAGTGGTTGACCATCAGGGAAAACAAGAGTCTAGAAAGTTAAATTTAAAATTAAAGTTTACTGACTAAATCACAGTAAATTTCAACAGCAAATCAACCAAGAATTACTATTTTTTTAAAAAATAAACTGACATTACAGTAGCTCATTAGCACATGTCAAGAAAAGAAAATACTAAAATGCTCCTTAATTTTTAAATAAGTAAATATACCTTTGTTATTAATTTAACGAGGCAATTTTAATAAGAAAATTATGAAAACTCTGAAGACAAATATAAAATAGTTAATACTTGGTTATACCTTCCCTTATCTTGCAATTCCATTTATATATACAGGGTGACTTTAAAATATAGCATAAACTTTTAGGGGAAGTAGAATACATCATGAGGATTGAGAATTGCATAGCAACCCATGACCATAAATGTCATTTTATGCCGCTAGATGGTGCTGTTCATGGGAGCACAAAGAGAAATATCTACTTCATCACAGACATTCGAGCAATAGTCACCCTGAGAAGAACATGCAGCATTTTAAAGATAAGAAAGCTAGTAATTCATGAGTAATTCAAGGACGAAAGCAGTTTCTACAAAAGAAATATACGAGATTGCCGAATGTTTCTAAATGTGCATCTTGATTTGTGTGAAAATGAATAATTGAGAAGTAGCAATATAAATTATTGCACAAATTAGGATGCACATTCAAAAACATCCAGCTATCTGGTAAAGCAGATAGCTCCCCTCCAGTGCTCTTGTCAACAGCACCACTAAGAAGCATATGATGACATTTTCAGTTATGAATTGCTATGAATTCTCAATATTTATAAGAATAATACCTCACACAAAAGCTTGTTAGTATTATTTTATTAGTTAATTTATTGAATTTATTCAAATAATAAGAAAGTACTGATAAAATATGACTTGAATTTAATTTCTTGAAGACAATTTTACAATGATCTACAACTAGTTTGTTGAAATCATCAGGATTAATGCTTAAAAACACTAGTTTATACAATTGTCTATAGAACATGACATTAGGCCAAATAACGACAACTGCTTTATTGACCTCTTTCATGTTAAAGCTTCATGAATGACCAAAAATAAGAGACTGCTTCTTTTCTTATTTTCTCTAAAGTTCCAAGGCCTAATTATCAGTGAATTTTGCTTTGATATTGCATGAGTTTAAATCTTGGACAATAAATTACCAGAAAGTAAATTTACTGAACATGCATATCACAAAATAAAATATACTTTTTTTCAATTGTAAAGGAGTCATTACAACAAATAATATAACAGGATTCATATTTGCTTTCGAAGGAAAAAATTCGCTAAAAATTCTCATGCATTTTCGGAAATGGATAATTTTTTATGTCAACATTTAACATTTTTTAAACCAGTATAACACACTCACACACTCTCAAAATAAAAATAAAAAAAAGGTAAACTCAATAAAATTTATACATCATCTTTATAAGCAATATAAACAGAATTTTAAAGGAAAAACATTAATTTGCATTCAACAGAGATTCAATGCATTCAACAGGTGGAAAAGAAGAGCAGAAGATTTAGAGAAAAGAGGAAAAGAAAGAAGGCAAAAGATTGTTTAAGAACAGCACTTTGCAACCTTTTTTCTTTCATTTACTCCCCTCCCCCTTTTTTTTTTTTTTTTTTTTTTGGAAAGGGGAAAATTTGAAAGGAGTAATTTTTATTTCTGAATAGTCTCACTGACCACTCATCTAATTAGGTAAGTTCAAAGAATCTTATACAATTTATCATGTAGAGAAAGTAAAATTCCATACAAAAATGCATATAAAAACAGTGACAGTCAAATCTTGTAATGCACAAAAACATGTTTAATGAATAGTAGAAAAACCAATATAAATGTCAGTGAAACTTAACCGTAAAGAGTAAATTTTTCTTGCACTCACTAAACATAAGCAAATACAGGCTTTAAAAATGCATGAACATTTGCTCAAAATACATAAAATTTGTTTTACAGTCAATTTTAGATTAATTTGCTGTGCAGGAAAAAAGTAAGCCATGGATAGACAAGGCAAGCATGAAAGTGTAACCTGGACCATAAAACTGAAATCATCATGAATACAAAATTATCACAAAGATACATGAGTACAGCAAAACTTATGTTTTAATCCTCTAAGCATCATGAGAGTTTTCCTGCATTTTCATAAAAATGCTTATAAAAAATAATCTTAATTTTTTTTTCATTTTCCCTGTTTGCTTTTAAAATACACTTCAAGCCTCTTTATATGTTTTGCATCTTTAAATACGATTCTGTTTAAAATATTTTTGATTACAATAGTTTAAAGTTGTTTTTGAAAAACATGAAAATAAGGCCTCTCAGAGGAATGACATTTTTGAATTTATGCCAACACCTGGAAATGCATTCAAAACTTCCATGCTTGGTAATAACAAGTTACTTATATGACCATTTAAGACTAAAATCTTGCTCATTCTAAATTAATGTAATAACTGGTTATTTTAAATATTATATGATTGCAAAATAATTAAGGATAGTTTTAAATTATGTTTAAAATGCCATATAAAAAACTACTTAGACTTGAATGTATTTTATTTAATTCTTGTTCCTTAAAATTATATTTCTCAGAAAGATACAGTAAAGTCCCAATTAACTGCAAGCAGATGATCTGTAACACAATTTAAAAAAAATAATAATAATAATAATCTAAGCAAACAGCAAGGAAAACACAGTAAGGCCTACAGTGCGAAGGTCGAAATGAGAATTTCTTTGCACTCATACTTAGCATACTGAACCTGAATTATTATGAAGCATATCACAAAAATTTGCAAGGACATAGTTAAAATTTTGCCATATAGAAGCGCTGCAGGTAGTAAAAAATTTGGGCTTCTTGTAATATGTAAATCTAAGAAACAAAGGTCTTTTAAAGGGACAAGAGCAGAAAATTTTCCAGTTTATTTCAGACACATACACACATTTATTTTAAATGAAAATACAATTTTAACACATGTTAAAACACTAAGTCTTTAGCGAAAAAATGTGTATGTGTGTGGGGAAGGGGGGGGGGGGAGGTGAGAAATAATTTTTAGTTTTTGAAAGAAAACCTCTAAAGAGAACAGAAAATATGAATAAGTACATGTTAATTTGGTTTGTTTAACCACTTAATCGGCGCGCCCGAGACATTTACAGGCAGTCATATGAACAAATTTTGTCGTGCCCGTGACACTCACGGACTGCACTTCTTATGACTTTAGCTAAAATTTTCTGGTATCTACTTCTGACTTTTTCATTCACGATTTTGAAATACTAGCAGCTTGATGAGCACTCAATTTGACTGGTATTAAACATATTATTGGTAATTTTATTTGACAATCAATCTGACTGGTATAAATTAAATATACTATTTGATTTAAACCAAAAATATTGTTAAAAAAGTATTAAATATGTAAATTGCAAATAAGTTAAAAACCTTTAAATAAGAATTCTAGTGTAGATTTTTTTTTAACATAATTGAAATTTCCATCACTTCTATTGATAAATGTTTAAGCATATAAAATTTGGACTGTTTGTGAGCATCTGAATAATTTATATAAAAGTACAATTATCTCTGAAAGAGATGTCACTATTTATGAAAGTTTGATGTCGTACAAAGGACGTTTATCATGGCGGCAATACATTCCAATGAAAAAAAGCAAAATATGGAATAAAATCTTTTATGCTGTGCGAATCTAGCACTGAGTATATATGGTCTTTTATTATTTATACAGAAAAAAAAAAGCTTTGTTCAGCAAAGACTTTAAAATGCCATTGATGCCCTCACAGGTCGCTATGACACTATTGACACCATTACTGAGAAAGGGACATTGTATAATAAAGACAATTATTATACATCTCCGAAGTTATGTGATACTCTTTTGAGTTATCAAATAGTTGTTATTGGTACTGTTAGAAATAGCAGAAAAGATATGCCAGAAGGTTTGCGAGAAAAAAAATTAAGTGGTGAAGTTCATGCATTTAGACGAGGAAAACCTATCGTGCTGAAATGTAAAGACAAGAAAGATGCGACATTGTTATCATCAATACATAATTCCAAATGGTTAAAGTTATAACTCAACGTAAAAGAACGAAAAGGAAGCCAAAAGTAGTTGTAGATTACAACCAAACTATGGGAGGCGTAGATATAGTAGATCAATTTCTTTCAAGTTGCCATGTAGCTGGATATGGTGGCAAAATATCCTTCTATAGTAAAAAAAAACTAGCCTTAAAAGGAATGAGTCCTGGAATGATGCTGATGTGGAAGATTTCCGGAACTAACGAATCCGGTTTGTCCACTCCTTCTATGAGTCGAATAGACCAATCAGGAAAGGACTCCATCTATGCATCGAAATATGGGTTACCATAAAGCGAGGAAAGGTTACCATCGCCAACAATCGCCAAGTTTGTCGCCAACTTGGCGATATATCGCCAAATTTGGCGACCAAAATTAGTTGTCAAAAGTGACGCCAACTTGGCGATAACTGTAATATTTCGCCAAATTTTTAATTTCTTTACAACACCAGTCATTTGATACATCATTTGAGAGGTTTGCAACTGCTTATTCATATAATGGATGTCTTGTGTGTTATCCCCCATTCTGCTCCGGCACCGTTCAAGTATTACGTAAGCATATTTTTAGTCATTTTGTACCCCCTTCCCCCCCCCTTGTAAGAAAATATAAGCAAATGCTAGACCCCCCCCCCCTTTGCTTACGTAAGATTTTATGACAGTTTATACATCAATACTTCTTGACATATTAAAAGTTACCAATCAATTACATTATTAATCCTACAAATTTATATAGGCATATAGGGATTGTGATATCAAAATATATAAAATGGTTATATATTGTTGCTTATTGCATTAACCCTCTGGAGACACAAACGGCCGGGACGGCTTTTCATTCAGAGGACCGAAACGGCCGGCCGAATGTCCAAGCAACTTTATCCCCCTTTTAGGAGGAGGGTGCTAAAGCAATAATTCAACTCTCCATTTGTTTAGTTGACATTTGGTTTTTCCTCTCCACTTCGAAAGAAAAGGCGCTTCTTCTGTGCGCAGACTTTCCCTACTTAACAGGGATTTTTCTTTCAGAGGAAACATTTTATTAGCTGATTCTTCTAAAGCATTAAAACTATTCATTATTTACTGATTTCTTAATTAGTTGAGCTTTTTAAAATGAATATAATTCAAGTATTTAAAAGATTAAAAAATCTGTATGTACTATTAACGCAGCTCATACATATTTATGCATTTTTATGCATAGTACGATATCAAAATATTAATGAAAAATTTCTATTTTATGAAATTTTCCATACGTTTTAGCTAAATTTTAATTGAACTAGTTTTTTTTTTAATTTAAAATGGTCACGGTATGTAACAAAAATTACGCAGTATATGTTTAAAGATATTTTTTTAACAAATAATAAATTATACTTTATTATTTACATTTTTTAATTATTTTTATATAATGTATACATATCGATGCAGTTTTTCTTTAATTATTATTTCATCCATTTTGTGAGGGAGGGAAGAAGGTACTTTTATGAAATGTAATACTTTAAAAAAAATGGAATGAGAGATGATTTTAATTCATCCAAAAGTCAAATTCAAAGAAAGAAATCATGAACTTCTAATGATATATTTCCATCTTGCAAGCTTTTTTTTTTGTGGGGGGGGGGGGGGGGGGGGACTTAACAAATGAAAAATAATTAATAAAGAGTGTGGTTTTACGGGTGTATTCCGATCCAAACTGCTTTTTTCTGATTTATTTTTAAATTCGTTTTTGCTCTCAAATGCACCAAACTTTCAAATTCTCTTATTAGAAACTACACAAGGTACCGTGATTGCCGAAATTTTGATAAATGTAGAAAATGTTGCAAAAAATAAATAAATAAATAAATAAAATAAAATAAAATAAAATAAAATAAAATAAAAATGCTTTCAAAAACGGCGTTTTGGAGCAAATTTTCTGAAGAGGAAGACCTGCGAACGAAAAAAAAGGTCACGCTGAGAAAATATTTGTTTATAAGTCAAATTCTAATGGATTGAGCGAAAAGTGAAATCACTCGGCATTTTATACATATCTTCAGAGATTTCCTCAGCAAGTTTCATATTTTTACCTTTAAAAATCAGTCTGAAAATGCAGTAGAAAATTTTGAGGTGTTAAGTGTAAAAAATTATTTTTCCGAATACAACCTTAATGGGTGGTATTTTGAGAAACAACCTAAGACCCCAAAATTTACTTGGTTTGAATTCTTAATACAAAGGGATAAAAATATATTTTTTTCAAAAAAGGAAAAGGTTAGCTATTACGATTTACGATATTTTAGGAAAATAAACGTCTTTTACTTTGAGAATAATATTTTTTATTACGTATGTTTAAGCATAACTTTAACATGATTGCATTAATACTAAAAACATATATTTTTTAGCTCGGGATACCACACTATTCGTGCATAAACAGAAATCTAAATTTTGATACCAAGCATGCACGATTTTAAATATATGCCGTTAAGTGTTATATATTTTTTTTCTTTTATTACGTATATTATCTCTGACAGTATACATACATATATTTATATTAAACAAGACATTAATCAATTTAAAAAGTACGGTTCAGAATTTTCAACAGCATAAAACATTCAGAGCCAGAAAGATTACTTGATATGTCGGGTTTTCCCGAGTACGATTTGACAATAATAAAGTAGCATGTACAATTCCTAAAAATTTCATGATGTTTTACGTAGAATTAAGGGTATAACTATTTCTTGTTACATATTAACATTCTTAAAAATTCATTGATTACATTTTGTTTAAAAATAGCAAATTATGTTACACTTTGTGTGGAAAACAGTCATGGGACTCAATGTTAAATATCTACCGAAAGAGGTTTTTAAAACCGAAACCGAAATAGAATTTCGGTAATCTTGTTATTTTCGGCTAAAATCGAAAAAAAAAATAAAGAAAATACTTTTTTATTAACAATTACGTATATAAATATACATAAATATTAATTAATCACACATGGTTATTAAATAAACATAAATATGAATTAATTATAAGTATGACTCAAGTTAGCTGTTTTTGTCATCACTCACGAAAACTTTTTATTTTCATACTTATTTTTTATATTATGAATTTATCAATGACATAGAATAAATTTCAAATAGTACGAATTTCATTTAATTAAAAAATACTTAAGTATACATGCCTCGACACTTTATTAAATATCACTAAATAAATTAACAAAAATCAAAAATGTTACTTAAAATTGATTTAAAAACAAAGCTAATATTAAATAAATGCAATAATTCAAACATTTTCTTCTTCTTCTTTTTTTCTTTCATAAAAAGAAGCATTAATGTGAATTGCAGATTAATTAAGACGCGATAATATTACTACTACAATTTTATAAAGTTCACTGTAAAGTTCACTGTAAAGTTACTGTAGAAAAGTATGTCAGGGAAAAAATATATATATATTTTTTGCAAAGAATTTTATTAATCTAAAAATAAAGAAGAATTTCTGAAAAATATATAAAGAATAAATAATTTTAAACAAGAGACGCAGAAGAATAACTAAAAAACAGACAAATAAATTACAATGTACGTAACGTACAATAAATTAACCAGTCTACTACATTCAAATTGCATTTGTGCATTTGAATACATGAAAGTATTCTCTGATAATAATAATAAAAAAGAACAATAAAATTTACTTTCAAGAAAGTTGGCTTTTTTGTCAAATTTACATAATAAGTTTATATGTAAAAGTGAAAAATTATTATTTATGTGCTTTGGAAAGAATAATGTTTTTAATTAGCAATACATTTATCACATTATTATTGCTTTCTGCAGTCCAGTCTATAAAATCAGTTTTAAATGTATATCTCGATACCACTTTATTTTAGAAGTCTTGTTTATAAGATAAAAAGGAAAGAATTTCTAAAATTACATTACAAATATAAATATATCTGTACATTTCCTTATTTAAAAATAAAAATTATTGAATGAATTCATCACAAAGTAACAAATTTAGCTGGGAGAACAGACTTAATAAAAAATTTGAGGACGAAATCGTAAAAATAATAAGAAAAGAAATTTGCAGTCTGTGCTGTATGCATAAGATGGAAAGTTATGTTTGTCGTAATTCAATTGCAGAATTCTACGAATTTAGAACCATTTTTTTTATTTTTTCTTCATTCTTTTTCTATTTTCTCCCTCCCCCCACCCCCTTGGAAAAATTTGTATCCTTAGATGAGGAATGGTGTAATATGAGAAGTCAATGGTTGTATCAATAACTCTCAGCCTTTACATACAGTTCTTTTCACAATGCTGATAAACGCAATCTAATTACTTAAAACTCTCCCTGCCTCCATTCTTTCAAAGGGTATATGGGAAAGTGCCTGAAGCGATTTTTTTGCTTACCTTTCTGTGTTTGAAGTACACGCCGATTGGAACACATAGGACGTTTTTCTGAGACCATGGGTCATCTTTTATACTTATGAAAATACTTTTGTTGTTAGAAAAGAAAGCTATTTTCTTGCTTGATTTCAAGCTACTCTTGCGTGATTTCAAGACGTTTTGCAGCATTATTACCCAATATTCATTCTATAATATTCATCCTAAATTCGTAAATAATGCATTTCGTATCATATAATTTGCTAATTTTCTTTCTAAATCAAACAAATTTCAAACTATTATAATATTTATATAATATTATACTACAATGTAATATTCGTTTTTCGTCAGTCTGTAATAAACTAAACGCAAATTTAATGTACCCCAATTCTATCACATATTTCTTTTTTGAAATTTACATCAGAAATATAAGCTTTTGTTGGTAGTTTAAAAAAAGTACACCGGAAAAAGAGTTCTATTTACAAATCACTTATTTAAATAAGTCTGATTATAATAAACATGGTTGACTTTAGAATGTAAACACTAGAATGGGGTGATTGTTTGAAATTTGAGCATCCTTGATTTGTTGACATTGAGAGAGGGGGGGGGGGGGCTTTAAAAATTATACCAAAACCTTTCATGCCTCAATGATAAAATTTTGCAAGGTACGGAGAATTAGAACATAAACACTAAGTATATTTTTAAAATTCAGTCTCTGTTGTTTTTCTGTACATGTGTGTGTGTGTGTGTGGGGGGGGGGGGGGGGGGACTTCAAACTCCCAATGTATCACGGGTTTTAGACGATAGTACTTTTTCAGGACGTTTTCCAACTGTATAAGCATTAGATCGGACGAGTTTCTCTCAATTTGCCCCTCTCCCTTTGCTCTAAAGGGGGAATACAAAATCTATAAATTACTTTCATCATAAAACTGTACAAGAGAATATTATCATTTTATATACCCCCTGAATTTCATTAAAATTGTATTGTATTGTATTGTATTGCATTGCATTGCATTATTTATGTTTATTTGCTCCCTTGTTCTTGTGTGAGAGGGGTATATTTACAAACTCCGAATCTATCAGGGCTTTAGACGATATTATTTTTTCAGGATGTTTTCTAGAATCTAGGGGGAAAAGTTGCCGGAAAAACAAGAGCGCAAAAAAGTGACAAAAAATTGAAAAATATTAAAGTTGTCGATAAATCAGTATTAAAAACTAATGAAGTAAAAAAAATCATGTGTATCATTCTCTTAGGTCAGCTGTTCCCAACCTGGGGTACGGGTACTCTTGGGGATACGCAGCAAGTCTTCTGGGGGTACATGGCAATAGTAAGGTCGGTAAGGGCGGATAATGAAATATTATCATTTTTCAAATTAAATTATTGTTAATGAGAATAATTTTTAATATTTAATTTTATTTATTTAAACAATAATTTTTATTAATTTTCTATCAGTTAGTGAAATATTACGATTTCGAAAACCTATTCTTGTTAAAAAAAAAAAAAAAAAAAAAAAACTAAGTTTTAAATTTTAATTTTGTTTAGTTATGTATTTATTTTAATTGATTTACTATGAGTTAATAAAATATTATCATTTTTTAAGCAAATTTTTGTTAATGAGTATAAATTTTAACATTTCATTAAATTTATTTATACATTTATTTATAACTTTATTTATATTTAATTTTATATTCAATTTACATTTATGTATTATTTATTTATTATAAATTATTTACCTTTTTATCATTCATTATTATTATTATTATTATTTGTAATTTTTTATTATATCATATTAATACTAAATTATTATACATTATAGTGTATATGATATATTTTATAAAACATAAATATATAAATATACCATAAAATATACCATAATATTAATATATAATTTAATAATAATAATGATTTTATAATATATAAATTATTATATATGATTAAAATTATAAATAATCAAATTATAAAGAATGAAAAGATAAGTATAAAAAATAAAATATAAATATAAATAATATAATATTTCCCTTACATGATATCAAATTCCCAGTAGGGATTTCATTGTCGTTATTTAAAGATATTTTTATCTTTATTAAAACTTGTAACTCAAAATAACACTTTTAAAATTATTTTACAATTTTGTGGGAAATATTACAAAAGGATATTCAGTTTATTTTTTTTTAATTATTATTATTATTATTATTATTATTATTATTATTATTATTAATTTAGATTAATTTCGAAAAGGAATAATCATCTCCTCAGAGTTAATGAGAATTTTTATCGACAGTCAATTTGCAATTTTTCATTCCCCATATGCCAGGCCAGGAACTGGTAATAATTAAAGTACATTGCACAGTATTATATAAAATGTGTTATTACCATTACAATGGTATTATTATTATTGTTTTATCGATAAATGCATTTAAAAAGATATTAATCTTCTAAAAACATATTACACAAAATGAAAGAAATAATGAAAACGTGAAAAAAAAAAACACTTTTAAATAATAAATTATAAATTTTCTATTCATTTTTCTTTTATTTCTTACTAAAATATTCTTTTTTAAAAAATAGAGCATTGAAAATTAATAGTGTGCGACAGTTTATTAAAATTCTCTTTAGAATTATTGTTGTATAAAATGAGTTCGATTCAATAGTTTTCATAAAAAAGAATTTTTTTTTACTTATTACATAAAACAGTAAAAAAATAAAATTGATTTAAAAATATAATTCATATCAGTCTAATATAGATTATAATAAAATTTTACAAATCTTTAATGCATATATTTGAAACGAAAGCTGTGAAAATCGCGGTAGGTGGAAAAAGCGCACCTGGAAAACAGCGCACCGGAATATAGCGTTCCTTAAAAATCATATATTTAAATGTCTGATATACATATTGTTAACCTTTGAATAAAACAATGGATTGGGGTAATTTTTGGAATTTGGTGCACTTGCTCTCTCAGGAGAGAAAGAATGGAGGGAGAGGGCTTTAACTCATATCAAAACCTGTCATAGCCTCAATAATAAAGATGTTTTCTAAGTTTGAAAGCTGACAAGGCTTGACAAAGATTTGTTAAATATTACACTTGTCGATAAATAAATGATAAAAACTAAAGTGGTAGTAAATGGCTGATTTATATCATTCTCGTAGAGCAGCGGTTCCCAACCAGGGGTACGCCTTCCTTTGCGGATAGGCAGCGAATTTGCTGGGCTACATGACATTAATGTTAGTAATGAATGATAGTAAAATATTATCGCTTTAAAACTAAATTCTTGTCAGTGAATATAATTTTTAACATTTAATTTTATTTATTTATACATTTATTTTTATTAATTTTCTATCGCTTAATAAAATATTATAATTCTTTAAATAAATTTAGATTATCGCAGTTCGAAAATCGCAGTAGGTTTATCCCGCATAATCATAAAAGACAAACTTTGTACAATAAATAAATAAATAAATAAATAAATAAATAAAGAAATAATCCTATAAATTCTACCTATTAATTTTACTGATTAATCCTATATATATTGCTTTTCTATTGCTAAGCGGTCTCGGGTTCAAATCCCTGAATGAATGGAAACAAAATTGCGTGAAATTTGAATGATATAACAATTCAAATTTACTCGAAAAATTCAAATTATTTGTGACTCATTGGAGATTGAGTGATTCACTAATTTTTAAAACTAAATTAAATTATTATCATTAAAAATAAATTTACATAGTTTTGCGTATTTTCAACGATGTTAATTCACAGAGTCTATAACAATTTTACTGAATAATTTCACTGTTTTTGTAATATGTTTAATTAAAGACTCAAAATAATGGATTACCCGTGGATTCTTTATAATTTACAGAAAAAAATAACAGTGTGGCATGATATTGCAAATCTACTGCGCATGAAAACGTAATAAAAAAATCAGAAAAATTAGGTTTTTTGGGAGGGGAACTAATTGTTCAATTCAAATAAAAATAATAATAGATTTTATTTTAAATAAAAAAGGGGAATCATATAACATAATTCTTGTTAGTGGCTGTGCATATGTAACGTTTTCATTTTAAGAGGGAGGGGTTATCTGACGCATGATATCATAAGATATCTCTAGAGTGAGGGGCAGGGTTTGTCTTTTTATATCGATGAAGTTTTTTGATCTAATCAAAATAATTTCTTTTTATTTGTAACACGGTCTTAGGTTCAAAATAATATGTTATAATTTCGTAGTCGGTTATCTATCTTTATCGAAGTACAAAGTTATTATTGAAATCACAAAATTAATATAAAATTATTTAATTCTAAAATAGGAATACCTCAATGTTTGGCATTCCTATTCTTTTTCATATATGCATATACAACCACGGTTCGAGAAGCTGTGAAGTATGTTTGAAATGAAACTTGTGCTTACTAGTAAATAAAAGAAGAAAAGAAAGAATGTTGTTCACTTGCTTTGTTGATTAGAATTTCTATGTACACCTTCCCCCTCCTGCTTTCTTTGCAAGCACAACAAAACTTCATTTGTGTTTAATGATTTATGTAACAAAAAGCTATAATAAAATACTTTTAAATAGCGACTACTTCTTTTAAGTTTTATTTGATATAAAGAGACATTTTATTGACTTATCTTCATTTGAATCATTAAAGTGTGCGCAAAATAAATGTAACCAGTTTTGTATATCATTTCAAATAAAAGAAGAAAAAAATCAAACTCTGATAACGGTACCATTACCAGGGGAGAGAGGTGTTCGGGGGATGATAACGTATGATATGGAAAGCGTTTCTAAAATTACTAAAAAGTTGACGACATTATATTTTCACAGCCCCTTAATATAATTTATCTTTTTTTTATGACAATAGTATTGAGTTGTCAAATAACTGCATCCTTACGATAATCACTATACTAAAATTATAAATTTTACAAATCCTTAGGCTATAAGGTTCTAAAAAAGGGCTACAGTTTTATTAAATTAAATAATTCAGTTTTATTTGAAAAAAAGCATTTTCAAAAGTATTAATAGTAAATTCAAACTTTTTTTTGTTCTATCAGCATCATTATATTGTAAAACTATACTTATGTAAAATTAATAATTAAAATCATTTTATCATTTAACTTTTTCTACTATTGTTTATCATAATTATTATAATTTTTTCTGTTGTTTGTCTTGTAATAATAAATTAATCGTTCAAGTTAACAACATAAATAAACTTTAAAGAAAGCTTGAATAATTCACTTTTTTAATCTAAAGTAGAATTTATACTAGAATTAAAATTTATGTTTGATCAGTTAATGTGACTACATTGTGTAAATAGTCTTCCATAAGAATAATAAAAGCCATCATTCAGTTATTAAACTTTATTTTATCTATGAAAATCAATATTATTTATTTTTTGAATTATGAAGAAGTCCTAAAAATTTAAGAACATAAACAAAATTTAAAGAATGCGATTCATAGTGCATTTAAAAGGTAGAATTTCTCAAAATTAAGAAAAGTTTGAATGTGGTTCTTATTTTTATATAAAAATAAATAAATAAAAATCATGTAAAGCTTTTTTATTTTCTCCGGCAGCAAAAAAGCCCTTTTTCTTTTCGTATTAAAATCAGTGAGTTTCTAAAGTCAACAAAAAGAAAAACTTCCGGACTCCCCGGAGTATTCTTAGTACTATCACACAATAAGTCTCTTTACATTGGCTACGCTCACAAATGACATAAGCTGGTTGGACAAAGGCATCCTTCTAGGGGAAATGAGAGGAGAATTTTGTTAGAATCATTTAGCTTTATTTCACTGGACTTGTTTCACAGATACTTTGCTTTTCTTCAACACTGCTGTTTTATTTTTTATTCTCATATTAGTTGATATTTTTAATATGAGCCGAAAAAAGGTCTTGACGCAAGATGAAATTGACGCGATTCTCTTTCATGATACGGATGAATCGGATTTAGAAGAGGAAGATGACGGATGGAAAGAATGTAGCATGATGGAAAATGAAGAGAATTTCGATACTTCAATTATTGAAGATAATGATGCAAACGTCATGGGAGACAACGAAGAAACGGAAATTGAATGGAATGAAGTAATTGGAAATGAAAATATGAAATTTGAAAAGTTTAATCATTTTGCCGGACCAGTTCACAATTTACCTGCCGGTTCCACTCCATTAGATTTTTTAAAGCTATTTCTAACGGATGATGTTTTGGATCCAGTGAGGAAAAACACAAATAAATATGCTGATATTTGTGCAAGAAAACGTGGATCTATTGATAAGGAATGGCGACCTATAGAAACAGTGCAGGAACTCTGGGCTTATTTTACAGTTTTGTTGATTATGAGTATTAACCACGTACCCCGTCTTTCGGATTATTGGTCAGATGACCCTTGCTTAGGAAATGAGCAAATAAAAAGATTGATGACCAGAAACAGATTTGCAAAAATTAAACATTATTTTCATGTATCGGATCGAGACGCTGAGAAATGTAAAGAAAATGAAGATTTCACTTACGAACAAAAACTCGAACCCTTTATGTCAGATATAAAGAAGAAATTTATGAATCATTTCGAACCATTTCAAAGCTTATCCATTGACGAGGCACTTATAAAATTTAAAGGTAGACTTGGAATAATACAGTATATGCCTTTAAAGCCCGATAAGAGAGGCATAAAGATGTGGATGCTGTGTACATCTCAATTTGGATATACCCTAAATTTTGATTTGTACAGTGGAAAAAATTCAAAAATGAAAAGGTCTGGCAAAGGATTGGGGTACGATGTAGTGCTCCACCTAACAGAATGTTTGAAAAAAACTGGACACCACCTGTACTTCGATAGATTTTTTACGAGTGTAGACCTCATGGTTGATTTAAATAAAAAAGGACAAGGGGCATGTGGTACAGTTATGGCAAACAGAAAAAAAATGCCACCCGGAATAAAAAATTTGAAATTAAAAGAAGATCATCAATCTAAAACGTACCAAAGCACGACGCTTCCAAATTTACTCTGCACTGCATGGCTTGATAAAAAGCAAATTATTATGCTTTCAACAAATGCCAAAAATGAATTTTGTACAGTGAACAGACGTAAAGGAGCTGAAAAGCTTGCTGTCACATCTCCTATTTGCTTTTCTAACTATAATAAAAATATGGGTGGTGTTGATTTGGCAGATCAACGCCGGAAATATTTCACAATGTCCAGGAAATCATCGAAATGGTGGAAATATTTATTTTCTTTTCTTTTTGATACTATTATTAATAATGCTTACATAATTTATTTAATTGCAAATTATCCACGTCCAAAACAAACATTTCAGTTGTATGATTTTAAGTTAAAAATTATAAGACAACTCTCAGCGGAAATGACTTCTTCCAGAAAACGAGTGATTGCCTCCCCGGACAATTTTCTTCATCAACACAAAAGACAAAAGATTAGCGGTCGAAAACGAACGTGTGTTGTATGCAGAGAATCAGATAAAAGAACACCCTCCGGGGGAAGGATAGAAAGTTCATGGGAATGCAGCTCTTGCAAAATGTGCCTATGCAAAAATTGCTTCATTTAACTCCGGTTACTGCTTTGTTTGATTTTCCCGTCATCTTCCTCCAAAGACCTTTTTTTGGACAAAAACGGTCTTTTTAAAGACCAGTTACCCAATGATGTAATATTAGTGTGCGTTTGTGCACATATAAGCTGAGGGTAAACAAAAATACATTTTTTTTTTTATTTACTTTATTTATTTATTTATTTTTTAGAAAGAGCAAACAAAATTGAAGAAGAATATTATTAAGTTGGTTATTGCAAAAAACATTATGTAAGGATTAGTTTTTACAATATTTGCAAAATTTAATGGAAAACTCTAAATATTCATTCTGCTCTCTAAAAATAAAAACAATAATAAAATATAGAAAGATATAAATAAAATCCTAATGCACAAGTATATTAATGTTTTTCGATGTCTTAACAAATATTTTATTTCATATTTCAAATATTGCATTTTTTTATATATATATCCGCAGTAGAAATAGGTAAATTTTGCTTTTTTTAAAACCTGACAAAGTTTATTTTATCCGATGAATACTTTTAATGCATGCAAAAATCATATTAATATTTTCGAAAGAGTGATAAGTACAAATATCGACGATTTACAGACTTAACATTCTATTTTAAAAGAGAATAATAAAATAACGCTTTGTTCTAAAAATAATATCATGAAAGCTATGGCCGCGCTCTAGTAACTTAATTTATTGTAACACCTACCTCTTGTTGCGCAATAACTATGATAAACAATTGCATATAAAACATGAAAACCGTTAGTTTTATAAAGGAGTGCTAATAATATCCAACTTTTATATAAAAAAAAAACTGACCAATCAAGCACATTATACAGTTCCTAAATATGATAACTTGTCAATTGGTTGCGTTTGAAAGCAAAACCGAATTTAAAAATGAGTAAAAAAAAAAGAGAAAAACACAAATTGTTATTTGAATACCTCAATTTTTTTAATCACGATTGCTTCCGCAAATTCAGTTCTAAATACCCATCTTGGTAGCCTTTTTTGAAATACGTCCTTTCTTTATCAAAAAACTGGCTATTACGTAACATTATACAGTTCCTAACTAAGGCATTTGAGGGCAAAAATGGATTTAAAAATGAGTCAGAAAGTAAGCAGTTTGTTGTTTGAATACTTCCTCAATATTTTGTTCAAAAAAAAAAAAAAAAAAACAGTTAATGTAATCGGCTTAAAAAACATAAATAAATAAATAAAAGAGGAAGATTTAATAATAGTAATAATAATAACAACAATAACAATAATAATAATAATAATAATAATAATAATAATAATAGCAATAATAAAATAGTGGCGATCGTCTTATAAATAGACATTTATTTTTTACGTTTTACGGAGTTTATTTATGGCCGAATGAGCTGCTGTTAATGGCTGTTTTGGCGTTTGATTAAATAAGATTATTCAAAGATTTCAGAATCAGCTAATATAAAATGAACTTAGGCATCAGAGTCATAGCTTCCTGGTACTTTTTAACAATGCTATTAGTCTTTAAATCTTACATAATTTTCACCAAAATCTTTTTTCTTTTTTTGTAATATTCACCGGAAAATATTTTTATACTTAAAAAGGAAATATTATTATTTGAATTGCCTTATTTTGATTTTTAAATCTGACGTATTTTTTTTTCAATTTACGAATATAAAAGCATTTTAATGGATCTATTCTTTTACAATTTTCTTTCCCTTTTAATATTCCCATGTAAATATAGCTTTATGACGTAGTTATCAACATTTCCCCACCATTCACTCGTAATAAGTTTTTTTTTTCTTTTTGCACATGATAGTCGCTTGTTCTTTTTTAATTTGAACAAATTATTGATTTTTGATCTTCTGGCAACAATTTAAAATAATAACCTTTTTTAAAGTATACAAGTAAGAAAAATCATGAGTTAAGCATAGATTATGAAACTTCCCAACACTTCCTGAAATATTTAACAAAACTTTATTATTTAGGGAAATAAGATGCTAATGTCCATACCCAAATATGTATTCCAATGCTTTTGAACAGCCCTGTATTTGATCCGTTGGTTGATATATACATACTATATAATGTGAAAATTTAGTTTAGCGAGAAAATGCCTAACTGATTGAAAATTCTCTTTCAGCACTTTATTCTAATAGAAGGAAAATAGTTCAATACTTTTGTTAAGCCATGTAATTTACCTTGTACCTTTATTACACGCCATTATTTTGTTAAAATTTAGTTCAAACAAACACACTCTTAAAAACTACTTAAATCACATTTCCAGAAATTGTTATCTATGGGTAACCATGTGGCTAGTTCTTTGTGTGACCCTGTATACCTTTAATCTATATTCTACAAACATTTCTTAGTAAACTGAAAGCAATTCAACGTAAAAATGCATAACTTACTTAAAAACCACCTCGAAGTTAATTACTCTCATCTTCAGTAACCCCTATGAGCTCTTTTGTTTAACTCTGTATATCAACTGTAACATTTATATACGCCATATAATATGCAGAGAATTTAGTAAAATTTAAAAGCGCATATCATAATTGAAAAAATGCATTTCAACAATCCATCAGCTATCATCGATAATATACAGTACTTCGGATAAAAATATAAGATTTGAAATATTTTGTGTAGCCCTGTAAATGCCATACACTTCATATTATGCATTAAATAATAAGTCTCAACGGCGTAAATCAATTTTATGATAATTGAAATCGTTTAACGTTATTAAAATATGTCGCAAACAATTCCCCCCTTTATTATTTTGTAATCTAATTCTATGATTGGCCCTGTATATGAATAATAACTATTATTTTGACAGCATATTTTAAAAAACGCGTATTTTAGTGCACTTTGCGAATGCATGTGAATTTGAATAAGTTTGACGGTGTGTAACACCTTTAAAATGCACTTTAAAGGATTTTTTTCCCATTGGCCGTGATGTATCGGAAAACTTTTGACTATCCCTGTAAATAAAATAATCATACTAGAAACTTCATTTTCAATATGGTTCGTGCTAAGATAAACATCAATAACATATAAAAATTTCATAGCAATCCAAGAATATTTAAGGAAGTTAGAGCGCGGACAGCCGGCCATCCGGACAGACAAACCAAATGCATAAACTCTATTCAACTTTGTTGGAAAGTGTTAATAAAAAATGGCTCTCAAAATGTTGAAAATTTCAAATTAAAAATAATTTCTGAAAAAAAAAGTCAAATTAAAAAAGAAAATAATAATATTAAAAGCACTTTGAAAACCGGGAACTTCTACTGTATAAAATTATCTAAAAATATCTAAATTCCTATGCATAATCTAAAAATGCATCGAATTCCTCATGTATAGATTTTGCTGCTATAAAATTTTTTTGATGTAACGATTTCGACCAAATTTAATATTAAATGTCTCTTAAAATAATTATTTCATTTAAAAATTGCTTACACCAGCGTGTTCATCAAACATTTCACAATATTACCACTAATTTTCATATTTTTCTATGCAACAGCTCTCTAAATATTAATGAAGAAAATTTTCTGGTCACAAAAAAAAAAAAAAAAAAAAAAAAAAAAAAATTCATTGTCAGCGGCTTGTTAATGAGTATAATATTTAATTCTATTTATTTATACAGCTGTTTTTCATTAATATCTTATCAGTTGATAAAATATTTTCATTTTTTAAATCAATTTTTGTTTATAAAACTAATTTTTAATATTTAATTTATTTATTTATGCCGCTTTTTCAATTGATTTACTATGGATGAATAAAATATTATCATTTTTTAAATAAATTTTTGTTAGCGAGTATAATTTGTTATATTTAATTATAATTATTATTATATTAAATATTATTCATACATTTATTTTTTTTTTATTCAGGGGTGATTCTCGTCCGAAGATTCCGAAAATTTAAGGCATCCTCTTCCGAAAATTTGAAATTGGATTATCAGTTTCGCATAGTTGCCAACTTGTACGGTTTTGCGCGCAGAAAAAACAGTTACGTAGAAATGCAAATTTCGAGAAAGAATCGCCGAAATAGCATACATTTCGTCAATATTTCGTGGAAAAACGACGATTTCGTCAATGTTTTCTTAAACGAACTTTGTCAAAAGATCGATAAAAAACACGAATTTCCTGTACGGATCGCGGAAAAAACGGCAATTTCACCAAATATCGCAGATAAAACGCTGATTTCTTCTGAAGACTGCGGGAAAACGCCGATTTCGTCCAAAGATTGCGGATGTAACGCCGATTTCGTTAAAAGATCGCGGGGAAAAACACAGTTTTAGATAAAAGATCGCTTAAAAATATTTTGTCAAAAGAATATTTGAAAAAAAAATACGCCGATTTCATCAAAAGATCACGGAAAAAACGCCGATTTCATCAAAAAATCGAGGGAATAAAACCCGTTTTCGAGAAAAAATCGCCTAAAAATGCAAATTTTGTCTAAAGATCGTCGAAAAAACGATGATTTTACTTAAAAAAAAAAAAAAAAAAAAAAAAAAAAAACATGGGAAAACGCCGATTTCGTCAACAGATCGCGGAAAAACCACCGATTTCGGCAAAAAATCGCAATAAATCGCCGATTTTGCTAAAATATTGCTGATTTCGTCTGAAGATAGCGGGAAAAGGGCAATTTTGTTCGAAGATCGCTGGAGGGGGGGACTCACAATCCCCCCCCCCCCCGCCGATTTCCGAAAATGCGATGCGAATTTCCGAAAAAAAATTTCATCACCCCTGATTTTATTTATTTTTAATTTTAAACAGTGAAACTGATTTTAGATACGTCATTTTAATATATGAAACCCCTTAAGCTACGAATGATCTGCAATCCCTTGAAAAGGAAATCTATATAAAATTATCCGTTTAAAATATGAAATTTCTTCGGTCCCTTGATTCGTATCTTAAAACAAATTTCGCTGTATTTAATTTATATTTCTGTATTATTAATTTATTAGTTATTTATTATAAATTATGTATTATGTATTATAATATAACGTATTACATAAATATAATGTAAAATATAGCAAAATATTAATAAATAATTTCATAATAATAATTATAATATATAAATTATTATATATAATTGGAATTACAAATAAGGTTAAAAAAAAATAAATATAAAAGATAAATTCGGAGTTAGTAGACATCCCCTCTCCCCCACATAAGAACAAGGGAGACTGAATTTAAAATATATATATATGTATAAGTAGCTAGTGTTTATATTCTAATTCTCCGTACCTTGCAAAATTTTATCATTGAGGCAATGACACGTTTTAAAAACTTTTAACCCCCCCCCCCCCAACCTCAGTCCTGAGAGAGCAAGAACGACCATAATTTTTTAAAAATCATCTCAATCTAACGGGTTTTTTTTTCGGAAGATTAAGCATGTGTATTACTATCAGACTTATTTAAATATCTGATTTGCAAATATGTGCACTTTTATCTGGGGCGCTGTTTTCTGTGATTCGTTTTCGACAAGCACACGTTGATATGTGAAACTGATCTGAATTAACACGAAAATAATTGTCAGCTGTTGACGCGACGATCAGCGTTGGATAGGGTCTTCTGAAGGTTGCCAACGATCGTGATAATATCATTCAATTTTCCGCAATCCAGTGCTGTTTTTAAAAAAAATAGCAAATTAAATTCTTTTAAGGCCTGCTCGGTCTGAATTTGAATCGGAAACCCTTTCTTCGGTAGATCTACATTTTATAGCAAGTAAATCTATTAAAATAAATTTTGTAGAAATGAATTCTGACACATCGTAAGTTCCATTTACACAAAAAGTATATCAATAAAGATACAGCAACACATTTTTAAATGTAATATTATATATTTCATACGGAATGCTTGTGAAAAAAATCTTATATAAATTGTTCGACAATTCATGAATTTGTCTTCACTTAAACTTAATTTTAAAATGTTATTCATTTATAGAATTTAAGAAAATAAAAAGATATATTTTTTCTTTTCTTTTTATTTATTTATTTATTTTAGCGAATTTTAACCAAAATCCAAGACGTGGGATATTTTTTCCCACTGTTCAGTAAGAAACCGTACTTTTAACTTCCTAACTTTAAAAAGAAACTTCTAATGATTTCACGCGGTGTCTGGAGCCTTTGCCCCCCCCCACCCCACCCCCATCGACTGTAACATAATAGATAGAAAAAACTAAGATGAATCCTGGCAAAATTGTCAGGAAAAATGCTCGGAGCAACGTATTTGTTTTCACTTTCTTCGCTTTTATCAAAGGTTTTTTCATAGTCTGATGATTGGATCACATGCAGTGAACATAACAGGATGTAGCGGCTGTTGAATGTTTCGGAAAAGGTTTTATCGCAAAATGTGTTGTTGGGGTACTTGTTACAACGGCGGAACCAGCTTTGGGGAGAGGGGAGGAGGCGCCAGCCATGTCTCTTTCTGCAAAAAAGAAGGCATTAACAACTCAATATCATTCCTATACCGTAAATTTAGTATAAATCTAAAGTTACTGTTTCATGATTATTCAAAGTTATATTTGCATTCGTAAATGCATAAAATTTGCAGGAATATTCTTAAATATCTATTATTTGGAGATAATATTTACAAATTCATAAAATTTAGAAGTTTTATTCAAACACTAAGAAATTCTGAAAATTATCGTTGATAGAATGAGATCAAAATCCTTTATTCCCTAGATGAAGCAAAAAGATGAGGGGCTGTATCCATATTCCATTGTTTAGTGCCTACACAATATTGCACGCACAACTAATATTTGAATAAAACTCCTGATTTTTTTGCTTCCTTTTAGGAATAACAGATTTTGAGTTGATTCTATATGCGATCATTTTCAGAATTTTCAAGCTATGTTTTTGAAACTTTTACAGAAGTTGCTCTATACATTTAGCTAACACAATATGCAAATGAAGTTTTGATATCGTTGACCCATGCGCAATGAAAAATTATTTAGTAAACCAAATCATTTTTCATACAATTTTCCTTATTTTTAAATTCTGATGACAGGGTATTGTGTACAATAATGTTTGTCATATTTTCAGAAAAGAACATTATTTTATATTAAGAACTCTGCGAATTATAAACAAAAAACTTGGAAAAATTTAGGACTGTTTTTATAAAAACCTTAATTTCTCTACGAGTATACATGCTATCCTTATAAAAATAAATACAGTAGATTACAATAAGCTACTTAATCATAATGTGCAGTTTGAACGCTTTTGCTAGATTAGTTTTGACAGGGTTATTCAAAAGATCTTCGTTCTTTTTCAATTTGTTGACGGTCCCCTGTTCGATTTCGGGGAAAACTCTTCTCGAAAATATATGACGCGTACTATTTTATTTACACACCTAGGGTTTCACCACACTTCGATTTATATTTCTTTCATTACTTACTTAATTACCAATTGTGCTTAACTTTTGGACACCAGTGTATATAGTAGACAATGCCTGAAGAGTTTTAGGAGTTTAATGGTGAGGTATAGAAGAGGAACGGGGGATAATCTCTCTTAAATTAAATTAATAGCTTTTTACGCAGAATTATCCAATTTGCTTGGTATTTTGGACATAGGTTTATCATGATAAGACGCATCTTTGATTAGTTAAGGGGTTCCTTTGCTTATTATAAAGGGGACGACGGGTAATTATCTCCCCCTCAAATTAGATACATCGTTTTTTATGCAGATTTATCCGATGTATTTCAAATTTTAAATGTAGGTTCTTTCTGATAAGATGAATCCCTGAATAGTTTTAAGGGTTTAATGGCTGAGTATAGAGGGGGCAGAGGATATCACCCCTTAAATTAAATAAAAGGCTTCTTACGCAGAATTATCGAAGTTGCTTCAAATTTTGGATGTAGGTTCATTATGATAAGGCGTATCCCTGATTAGTTATGGGATTCTTTTGCTAATTAAAAAAAGGGGGGGGCGATTTCCTCCCCCCCTTAATTGTTATTGGTAAATTGTTTTTGATGCACAATTCTCCTTAAATTAGATAAATGATTTTTTTCACAATTATCTGATGTATTTCGAATTTTGGATGTAAGTTCTTTCTGATAATGTGAATCCCTGAACAATTTTAAGGGTTTAATGTCAAAGTCTAGAAGGGGGAACGGGGGCTAACTCTTCTTAAATTAAATAAATAGTTTTTTACGCAGAATTATCTGATTTCCCAAATTTTGGATATAGGCTCACTATGATAAGGCGTATCATAAGGCTGATTGTTAAAGGGTTCTTTTTCCAACTAAAAAGTCTATTATTCCCCCTCTTAAACTAGATAAATTTTAGTTTATGTCACTTTTTTCCCGGTCACTTTTTTTCCTAAATTTGTAAAAATCACTATAAAATCGAAACGATCCATAGGACGCGTTTCAAGATTGAAGATCATTATCCTGTCATCAGCTATTGTAAGCTCGTAAGGGGTAGAATTGCACAAATTAACAGAAAAGGAAATAAGGGCTGATTACAGTGAGTGCGACAGGTGGTGCTACCAGTGATATTTGTCAAATATTGCCACTTTTCGGTGATCTTTCTATAATATTTTTAATGTATTATAAATATAATGATAGTTAAATTTATTAAAATTCTTGATTAAAAAATGCTTTTTCAAAATTTTTTTTTTTTTTTTTTTTTTTTTTTTTTTGTTTTTCATTCTTTAAGCATGCGCATCATTGGGATTCAATACTCTAAATATAAATGTATTTTAATTTTACGATCTGACACAATTCAAAATCATCCTTGAGACCCAAACAAGAAATTAAAAAAAGGTTTTAAAATACAAAATAAATCGAAATCAAGCACTTTTAAATAAAATAAAGGCCCTGAAGTTATAATTTTGTATAATTTAAGGTACCATAAATAATGAGCTAATTAATGATAAATAATCATGATTAATGTAGCATAAATAAGCAAACATATGCGAAAATCTTAATATATGTATGCATTTCCTATGCATGGCTTTCTTAGATCTTCCTTGAATGGGAGAACAGGATAATTTGTGATTCGAAACAAATATAATTTATTTGCTAGAAAACTGCTATGTAAAAATAATAATTTAAAAATTAAAAACAATAAAGTTAAATTTATTTGTCACGTTACTAAAGAGTTTTGAATTTTATTAAGGATATTTTCTTAATAAATACAAATGGTGATTTTTTTTTTTTTTTTTTTTTTTTTTTTTTTTTTTTTGCCAGTTTTTTTAAGAAGAGGGTAAAATAAGGATTATTAAATATTTATTGATGGCATTTTCCAAGTGAAAAAAAAAATGTGACACATGTTCAGTACAATATACTATAAATAATCTACATAAAATTGCTTACGCTTTCGAATAAAATGTGCATCATTTTTAAAACGAAGGATATGTTTTAATTGATAAAATTAGAATATTATTTTAGAAATGCGACCAATTATAATAGTAGTCAGTCAGCTCAAAAAATAGTGACCGAATTTCTAAAGGACAAATAATTTCGCGTATGAAATGTGTATTAATAAAAATGTGTAAATTTATTGCAAAAACTTCCAAGCAAATGTACGAGCGAAAAGTTTCGCAATTTATGTCTAAAGCAATATTAAAAGCGACTTGACTTCATGCTTCAAATTAATATGACAAATGTATTATACTTGTTGAAAGAAATGAAATTCCTTTTCATTTTTTTTATTTCCTTTATTTAACTTATTACGTTGATTTTATTCAACGCAACTAATTGCAATGCATCAAATTGTTGTTTCCTTTTGGAAAAAAAAAAAAAAAAAAAAAAAAACCTTAAAAGAAATTTTTTATTTACACGCACTTTTATACACGCAATAAAATATTAGATGAATTTATCAAATTTATCTTCTGATTTACTTGTGCACTACTGATATGTATCGGATAAAAATGGCTAATTTTTTATTTCAGCTCTCCTCTATAACAATCATCCTCTAATAAGTATTATTTTCTTTGATTACAATGATATTTTTTCCCTTTGCCTTCTCCCCTGTGAAAAAAATCCTGTCGTATTTCCCCTCTCTGAAAGAGGCAGTGAAGGTCTGATAAGAAATCCAACCCCCTAGTTCACCCCAGTCAGAATGAGAGGGGGGGGGGTGGAATTTCCTCAGAATTTCGGCTGTTTTCTGGTCGTTTGAGGTATTAGAGAAAATTGATCCCCGGTCTTCAGAGAGTTAAACAAAACACAGAATACAGTAAGCGATAATGCCTTAACTTTGAAACGAAAAAGTATGTACTTTCATTTTGAAAAAAAAAATGCCCGATATATATTTATATATATAATTTCTTTTTGGGGAAAAAAAATAAAAGATTTTGTAGAATACACATGGCACCTTCTCAATTTCGGCATCCGGGAAGACGGCCCCTTTCGCGAGTGGGTGATGTGGGTCACGCGACTGCCGATGGATAAGCAAAGGATAAAATCAAAAATAACTGCGAATTTCGAACGGATTGTAGAACGCTCTTTCCCCAACATACTTTGTTTGCTTGTTGAATTTGAACTGCAGTTGCTTTGTTGTTTAAAGCTTATGTAAGAATTGTCGTGACCCCCCCCCTCCCTCTTGTCAGAAAAAATAAGCAGACTCTGGACTCCCCCCCTCCCCCTTTAGTGCTTACGTAATACTTGAACGGTCCCTCCCCAGGGGGGACACATTTTTAATTTCTTTACAACACCAGTCGTGTTACACAAGATTTGAAAGGTCTGCAACTGCTTATTCATATTATGGGTGTCTTGTGTGTCACCCCCACACTCTGCTCTCCCCAGGAGGGGGTCACATTTTTAATTTCTTTACAACACCAGTTGTGTGACACATCATTTGAGAGGTCTGCAACTGTTTATTCATATTATGGATGTGTTGTGTGTCATCCCCCACTCTGCCCCCCAGGAGGGCACATTTTTAATTTCTTTACAACACCAATTGTGTGACACATCATTTGAGAGGTCTGCAACTGCTTATTCACATTATGGATATCTTGTGTGTAACCCCCTTCTGCCCTCAGAGGGGTCTCATTTTGTAATTTCTTTACAACACCAATTGTGTGACACATCATTTGAAAGGTCTGCAACTGTTTATTCATTTTATGGATGTTTTGTGAGTCACCCCCCACTCTGCCCCCCCAGGGGGGCACATTTTTAATTTCTTTACAACACCAGTCGTGTGATATATCATTTGAGAGGTCTGCAGCTGCTTATTCATATTATGGATGTCTTTTGTGTCGCCTCCCACTCTGCCCCCCCAGGGGGCACATTTTTAATTTCTTTACAACACCAGTCGCGTGACACATCATTTGAAAGGTCTGCAACTGCTTATTCATACCATGGGGTATTGGCGAGCGCAGCAAGCAGGGGTAGCCAATAATTTGGAATCGCGAAGCGATTACGCGGGGGGTTGGCGAGCATAGCGAGCAGGGGGGCGGGGCCCCCCTAGTATTATAAAAAGATATTCTTCCATCAATTGGACCAAGTAGTTTTCAATGCTTTTCAAGTTCATAAGAAAGAAGGTGGCAAAAAATCTTATCTAAATTTCAGACTCAGTTTAGTAGATGAAAGCGCTGAAAAATATCATACAGAAGAAAACTTCCATAAACGTGGCCGTTTTTCAGACGACACAACATCAAGTCGTTTGTATGAACACCATTTTCTAGATTTTATACATGCCATGGACAAAAAAGGTAAAGTTTGTTCATCCCATGTGAATGAAAATGGAAAGAAAAATCTAAAAGAAACTAGATATTATTGTAAGGACTAATGTAGGACTGTGCATACCATGTTTCAAAGTTTTCCATACATTGAAAAATTATTAAATTTTGAATAATATATTGAATGTAGATTCTGAAAAAAAAAAATTTTTTAAAGAAAATGTCGTCTTTGCAGTAATATAGCAAATTACTTGATTTTTATATCTTCACCTTAAATCAAAGTAAAACTTCAATTTTTAACGGTCCACTGAAGCTTCCCTGCGTGTCATGTATGTACAAAAAAGACATAAGGTAAGTCAAATTGTGATTTTTAAAAATATTGTCTGCCTTTCATGCTTTCAGGAGCAAAACATTTCCATTTTTAAATTGTTGAAATAACTGATTCACATCAGAATGTAATAACAAATTTATTTATAAATAGAAAAAGGCTAAATTTCGCATACACAACGAAGGAAAATTTTTGTACCAAATTTCTGGTGCTACTAGAGTTTTAGGTATTAAATTAAGTGGTTTCATAAGCATTTCACCGCCCCTAAAAGGGTTAAATATGAAAAAAGTACACTATTTCTTTTACCAATGAACTCATATTTTTATGAAAAAAAATTGGAAAATAAAAATTGATGATTTTTGAAGGGTTTTTCCCAAAATCATGTGACTATCTAAGTTATTCCACTTTGATGTATAAAATTTTGGTGATTGATTTCCATTTGTCAAGATGCTTTTTTGTTACAAAAAGTTACATATTTCTTTTTTACTTATACAAAACCATACTTTTAACCAGAAAATGGATAAAACACCTCAGATAGAACTGAAAAAATTGTAAACTAAAATAATCTTTACAGTAAATAAATTGCAATTGTCAATACTGAAAATAATTAGTACATAAAAATAATCAAAACATGAAATTAAGTCTTCATAGAAGTGAATTTACAAATAAGATATCAGAGCTGAAATGCATATATAAATTATCATCATACTTGTTCAATACACCAGATGTACTCTGCATCTGTTTCACCTTTCCAGGCATAAACCGGAACACCCCTTGCGGCTATTGCTGCAGCAGCATGGTCTTGTGTTGAAAATATATTACAGCTGGACCACTGGACCTGTTAATAATAGAACATAATTTTACTCAGATGTTTAGTCTGCCAACAAAAAATTAAATTATTCAGTAAATTTAATGTAGAAAATTTACTTAAAAGCTAAAATAAAGATAAACTTAAATGAAGAAATAAATAAAAATACAGATTTGAAATTCATTTGTAATAAATATAAAGCATATATCTTTAAACACATTATTTTATAAGAACAAAAAAGGAGCCAAACTGCAAAGTTTGGCCACAAAATTTTTGACTCATTCTTCTCCCGAATATACACATTTAGAAATTGTCAATTAATATAGTTTAGTGTTTATGCTTTTCTTTAGAATACCATTTCAGACTCCTTACAAAACAAATTCAAATGTTATATTCCTACAATATTCCTACATGTTATAAGCATCCAACATACAGTAAACATCCTTTTGGAAATGCAATTAAATCAAGAAATAAAAAAGTAGGTTGAAGCAGATTTTCATGAGCTGACAGAGGAAATTTTGATCAATGCAAAAACCCTTAACAGACTAAAAAATTTTGACACAGCTGTCTAACTTATAGCTCTAAACATTTTAAATATAGATTTAAAAAATAATATTTTGAGTTATGCCATGCTATAAATTTAAAAATGCATTTTTAGCTCACAGGCTATCATAGCCTGAGAGCTTATGTGCCCGTCCTTTCTGTATGTACGTTCGTGTGTAACGCGATAACTCATGATAAAAATATCCGATCCACTTGAAATTTTGTATGTAGGTATATCCTGACAAGGCGCTTCCCTGATTAGTTTTTGGAGTTCATTCGATATGTATAAGAGGGGGAATGGGAGGCTGATGCCCCTCCCCTTAGTTGATATAAATGGGATTTTCATGCAGAATTAAGTTTTCGTTCAAAATTTAGATTAGGATCATTCTGATGAGGCAATTCCGTGAATGTTATTAGGTGTTCATTGAATAAGTATAAATAGGGGGAACAGGGGTTCTAATGCCCCCCCCCCTTATTTTATATAAATGGGTTTTTCAAGCAGAATTCACAGATTTCGTTCAAATCTCTGAATAGTTTTGGAAATTTAATGGTTAAGTATAAAAGAGGGGGATAACTTCTTTTAAATTATATAAATGCTAAATGGGTTTTTATTAAGAATTATCTCATTTGCTCTGAATTTTGGATATAGATTTTTTATATGATAAAGCATAAAGCATGTCTTTGATAGTATAGGAGGTTCAATGATTAAGCATAAAAAAAGAGGAAAGGGGAGAGCTGTTTCCCTTCTTAATTTTTTTTTCGAACGGAATTAACCCTTGAAAATATAAGGCTTTAATGTACAATTAGTATTTGTAGCCTGTGAGCTCAATGCCATCAGTTTAACTGGGCAGTATTCTTTATTGTATTATTTCATCACTTTACTTTTGTTCTATTTAAAATAGCATGCGCAAATATTATCTTCAACATGAAAAGATGTATATAAAGCTTTATTTTCTGATAATTTTTCCACATGCATCTCTCATAAATTCAAAATATGAGTTTTAAAAGATATGCTATAAAATTTAAGTGATGCCTTTAATGTAACTTTATAAGGTTTGTTTTAAAATTCAAATTATTTATTTGGTAAATATATAATTACACATCTAAAACTCTTAATTTTTCAATTTGTTGTTAAATATATAATTTTCATTGAATCTATACTATGCAATAAAATGTATTTCATTAAATTGATTTACCTTTTGTGTCACGTTATTCAAAATTGTAAGTAATATCTATGTAAATGGTCTCTTTGCATCAAATTATCCATTTCCATAGATTTTGCTTAGTTTGGATAATTTGATGCAAAGAGATCATTTACATAGATATTACTAACAATTTTGAATAACGTGACACAAAAGGTAAATCAATTTACTGAAATACATTTCAATGTATAGTATAGATTCAATGAAAATTACATATTTAACAACAAATTGGAAAATTAAAAGTTTTTAGGTGTGTAAATATATTACTTTAGATTGATTTTTGTGAAGGAGTCCAAAATTTTACCTACATAAATTTTAATTTTTAACATCATCGTTCATGATGCTATAATAACAGTTTTAGCATTCTAGTAACAATCATGCCAGTATCAAAATTTAGCTATAAATTTTCAGTTTTAGTAAAACAGGTTCCAAATTCCTGAATAAGTGTTTTATGCTATACAGTACTGAAAATATGTTTTTATTTACTTTAAAGTTTTTCTCATTATTACAACCAAGTCATATCATCTGAAATTTTAAAATGGCTATCAAGTATAATATAGCAACAAATATATTATTCATTGGAAAATGACAACTGACACAGTAATACAATAGTAAAAAAATTACATTACGTACTTTTTATAAAATTGTTTTCAAGATCTACTTACTTCATCTTATCTAACCCTAATTGATTAAAATTTTACTGGAAAAATTATGATGTAATGGAAAATCAGATTACTATATCCAAGCTGTTTTTTACAGCCTCAATTAAGATTTGAATTAACAAAATCTTAAATTTTATAAAATTCTAGGTAACAAAAAAAAAAAAAAAAAAAAAAAAAAAAAAAATGTGGAGTTTGAAAATGCAAATATTAAGACTTTCTTTTCATAAATTTATAATACAGATATTTAGGAAGCTTTACAAAAAATGATTTCAAGCATTAGAGAAACATGCAAAAATATGTAATGTATATAAAAAGTAAATTACTTCTGCTCCCAGTTCCAGGAGTGTTTCAATCAATACAGCCGTTTGAATGGTCATATGAAGACATCCAGCTATTCTTGTACCTTTTAATGGTTTGGAAGGGCCATATTTTTTCCTTAATGCCATCAATCCTGGCATCTCATTCTCGGCCATGATGATTTCCTTACGACCGAAATCAGCCAAGTTGATGTCAGCTGAGGGATGAAAAAGAAATTTTTTTTAATTATATAGCATGAACAATAAGAAAAGAATGTAAAATCTTCAACCAAATTTCTTTTTTATTGTTATTTATATGAAGTAGAGAAAATAAACAGCACATTTCATTTAAATTATCACTCTTAGGAACTTCCAAGCAAAGCAGTGAATTTCAATGACCAATAAACAATATTTTCGACTTCCTGGCTGGTGGGATTGCCAGATTACATAACATGCAAGACAAAGTTATAATCATTTAAAAATAAAAAATGAATAAAATATTGAAATTTTTTTAACCACATTAAAATAACTTAAAAGCGGTTATTTATAAAAGTTTTGATGTTATTAAATTTTGGCATGTGTAATTTAAAAATTAAATTCAATTATTTAGGTTTTTAATTAGTCAAAATATTTTATGCACAATAAATCTTACAAAAATTGCCTTTTTAGCAATGTCTACATGGGGTGTTCATTGCTGGAAAATGACTGTTTAAGCCTCCCAGTAATGGATACCCCTCTTAAAATCTTTAAAAAAAAAATGAAATTTTATAAATGGCTATTAGTATATTAAATTCAAATTTTCCTGCAACTATCACTATCCAAAACAAAAAGCTGCAAGTTTCACAAGAAAAAGACTATATAATTGTATTATAAAGCCAGTTCTCTGCATGTTCAAGACTTTCACTGAAAAACAGTGGAACTTCAAAAAATTATTTTCTGATTTTGATAGGCTTGATGAAAAGAGTGTCATCAACTAGCCAAAATATGCAAAAGGGAATTATGAAAAAAAGCTAAATTTTTATTGGTTATTTTTTTATAATCCACAAAAGGATCTCCATTACTGGCACATCTACCCTATGTAACAGGGTCATTCCATGCCAAATCAGCCGGTGACTCAACCTGACCCTTTCAGATTTCAATGAAATTCTCAGAAATCGTTCTGCCTGATGATATAAATGAGAATATGTTCATAACTTTTTTTTTTCACATCAAAATTTCATATAGTTAGTTATTTAAATTTTGAAAAATCATTTTTTGGCTTGTTTACATGTTTTTAATTTTGAATTTCTTATGTTCTATCAATCGCAGAAAATTTTATGACTACTCATTTCAAAAAGGAGTTTATAAGGTTTAATTTGATATGCAAGTTGATTATGTATAGTTAAAATAATTTTTTTTTAAATTTTAAATTTGAAAATTTTATAGATAGTCATTTTTAAAAATTTTGAAAAAATTGTATGTATTTTGTAATATTGTAAGCTTAAAATTCTGAAATTTTTAGAGTGAGATCTCATTGGGATCAGGAGTTATCAAATAAAAGCAAAAATTACTATTAAAATACCAATTTAATTCTACCTATTTTGTTATTTATTTATGATTTGCATGGTAATTTTCAGCTTTTATTTTATAACTCCTGATCCCATTGAGATACCACTCTAAAAATTTCAGAATTTTAAGATTATACTATATTACAACAAACATACAATTTTTTCAAAATTTAAAAAAATGACTAAAAATGTTTTCAATTTTAAAAAATTTAAAATTTTATTTATTTGTTATTTCAACCATGCATAGTCAACTTGCATATCATATTAAACCTTATAAACTCCTCTTTGAAATGATTGGTCATAAAATTTTCTACATTTGATAGAACTTGAGAAATCCAAAATTGAAAATATTTATGCAAGTCAAAAAATGGTGATTTTTCAAAATTTAAATAATTAATTGTGCAAAAATTTAAGGTGATTAAACAAAAATAAAAATATGCTCCAATTTATATCATCATAGAGAATGATTCCTGGTAGTTTCTTTGAAATCAGAAATGGTCAGGTTGAAAATTGAATTTTTTTGGTTGATTTGACATGGAATGACCCAACAGTGACAAACTCATAATTGCTCCTGTGCTACTAAAAAACTTCAAAAATGCAAAGTGTTCTCACATTCTATAACAAGCAAATGCTTCATATATATATATATATATATATATATATATATATATATATATATATATATATATATATATATATATATGATGTAATGTAACTTAAAATTTCAAATAAAATGTGTATCTATAGTATTTGCAACATTGCATGAAAAATCCATCAATTACATGAAAGACGCGGAGGAGAAGGGTATTGTGATTATGACTAACTTTTCATAACTTTGATTGTATAACAGAATACACAAACAGTTCATGCGAAAGTCCAAACAAATTACCAAAATTACTTTCATTCCTATCGTACAATATTATATCTTTAAGAATTATGGAAATAGTTTTTAAATTTTCTAAAATCGCGAGAAATCCTTACAAGAAAACGCCCATATGGAAGATAATTTACACCAAGAGAAACTTCAACAAAAAATCTTATCATTTTTATCTTTATATCTTAATCGTTAAAAGGCAGAGAATGCTTTTTCAGGATCAATATCCGTGTACAGGAGTTCAGATTTGGTTTTCCAGATTACTTTAAAACCAAAACCGCTATCAAGCTAACGATCAAATAAAGTTAAAAGAATCAATCTCGTGTTTAAATTTGAAAGTTCTGATCGAAAGATGCAGCATGATGTAAACGCTCAATGTTACTACAATAAACGTTGATGAAGCATTTGACAAAATTAATACGGAACAATTCTTAAAGAAGATAAATGAAGACAACATACCAACTTTATATTTCGGTTTTTCACTCATCTTTTTAAATGTCAACAGGTACTTCTTGACAGATACAAAACTGGAAACAAAATCTTAATGCTTGATGCTTCCCTTCCACACGTGCAGTAGTAGCCGGTACAAAGAAAAGACAAAACTTAGCGGATTTGCGCAACAACACTGCGTTTCAAATAAATAAATCTTATTGGCTCGACTCTAGCTGCAGCGACATCTACTCATCATCATCTTATCAACTTCGTTTGTGCTGTACGGCAAAAGTTATTTTTCAGTAGATATTCGAAATAAATGTTTTTAAATAATAAAGGATGCTTTTTAAAAGATAAATAGCGTACTTTTAAAACCAGAATAACTTTTTTTTTAAATTCTCGGTGTTTTTTAGCAATAGTTACGAAAATAAACAGGAATTGGTAAAACAGCGCTGGATAACACTTGGTGGGCTGGTTATTTTTCTTCATGTACTCAGAATCATAGCCGTAGGGGGGGGGAGGGGGGGGTCTCAAGAAAATGTAAGGGGGGGGCTTATATTTTCTCTCTTTCTCTTTCTGACTTAAAAGATAAATTAGTACATGTTCACACTGTAGGTACTATGGCCTCCCCCAGGGGCGTAGCGTGAAATTTTTATTGGGGGGGGAGAACCAAAATTTGGCGCCTTTTAATGTTTTGGCGCCCTTAAATTATTTGCACGTTTTTTAGGAGAGGGGGGGGGTAGTTATGCTACTTTTTATGTTTAGTTAATTATTCATGGCAATGGCATCTATTTAGGTGATATAAAGTGATGCAGCCATGGTTAAACTTCCATTTCCAGCGTGCATGCGCATGTGCTGATAAAATATCTCTCCCAGCTCTTGTTTTTTCAAGGTCTAAAAAGGCAATGTAGAATGTTTAAAGAGAATCCGAATCCTGGATCCTTAAATTCATTTTCCTGACATGATAAGAACAGTTGTATTTGGAAGAAAAATAAAAATACAGAACACAAAGTTAATTACAATAGAGTTATAGTGGTTTCAAAGCCGCAGCTTCTGCCCGAAACTTACTGGTCAATATAATTGAATTTAACCTTCAATTTTTTCTGGTGACATCCTCCGAGATCGGGCCCACTACTATCACTCCCACCAATGTGGTGGGAGTGATAGTAGTGATAGTAGTAATAGTGATAGTAGTAGTGATAGTAGTAAAAAAGGAACTATGTAAAAAAGGAATGTTAAATCTCTGAATGAACATTCGACCCTTTTTCAAGGAAGTAACGGTGGTCTATATACCAACTATACTGAATATTCCAGTGTCTGTAAAATGAAATAACGTGTTTTCCCTTTTATAATCTTAGTTCCCCAGTAAATACAGATAAGTAAAAAATAACCTGTATTGTACTGCAATTGTAACACAAAACTTTAAAATAGTTATTTTTTTCTAATGTGCATTTTTTAAATCGGTTGCATGATTATTCTATTAATTATACAGTACATTAAAGAATACTTTTTTTCCTGTCACTTTTTAAAATTAAAAGACTGTCGTTCAAAATAAATTTAATTCTCTCTTTTGACAATGGCTACTTTAAAAGCAAAAATCAATTATTTCTAAATCCCTTTATCCAATCACTTGAACAAAAACATTTTTAACCCCTTAAGCAACATGCTCAATTTAGCAATAGTATGCTGAATACCGGATATCATTAAATTTCGTCAAAAGTAATTTATCACAATAGCAATTAGCGACGCAAAAAACTCAGATGCATAGAATATTTCAATCTGGATTTAAAATAAAGACATATACACATATATTTTGGAATTTCAGATAGAAGACTTCACTTTGCACGTCGGTACATCGTGATGTTTATATAGTTAATTGAAAACTGTTATTTTTCAGATAAATCAAATTTAAGCTGTAATGGTGTATTCCGATCCAAACTGCTTATTTTGAATTGATTTTTGCTCTCAAATTCATCAGACTGACAGATTCTCTTATTCAGAAACTATACAAGGTGCCATAAATCTCGATATTTTGATAAAAACAGAAAATAGTGTGAAAATGCTGTCAAAGTTGGCATTGTGAACCGAATTTTCCGAAGCGGAAGACCTGGAGACGAAGAAAAAAGAACCATGCTAAAGCAATGATTGTTTATCAATCAAATTCTAATAAATGGAGCGAAAAATAAGATCATACGGCACCTTGTACATCTCTTCGAAAATCACTCCAGCAAGTTTCATGTTTCTATTTTTTAAAATGAGCCTGAAATTCTATCAGAAAATTTCGAGGTGTTGAAGGTAGAAAAGCATGTTTTCGAGTACACCCTTAAACATATATTTATTTTAATTTTGGGGAAAGCTTCATTCCTGCCCAGTCCTGGGTTAAAACTAGGTCTATTATTAATAATGTGAAAGTTTCAGAAATCACCATTAATCAAAAAATAGCTATCTGTTTAGGAAATAAGTAATAAAAATCATTAAAACTTAAATTTACCGGAAAACTGAGAATGCTATTCGATTTTTTTCCTATAATAATCGCAATGATTGATAATAAATGAACTCATAATTGAGGCAGAAATATAAACATTGTACTTTAAGAACATGCTTAATTAAAGGAAAATATGTACATTTTTTACCTTCGACTGCATCATAGTTTTTCATCCACTTTTTCATAAATTTGCATCATTTCTCCGCTTCATAACTTCTTTTTCTCTTTTGTTCCTGGTTTTTTATTTTTATGTTTTATTTCAGTCATCATTCATGCCTGAATTTCTTCTCTCTGGACGACTACGAAAGACAGCTTTTTATTTTTATTTTAAAAATTGAATGAAAAAAATCGCTAGTTTTGAAAAGTCGCGTTATTAGCTTCAGTACAATCTGACAACACTAGACACTGGACAACAAAGATGTATGTAGGTGACGCCCGGAAATTATCTAACCTCACACAAGGAAGGACATAAGAGGGGAGTTAAAATAATTAAGGTCAGATGACCCTGTCGAGGACCACCAACCTTGAATTGGAATAAGGGGAGAGCTTTTCTCCGAAAAATCACATTACATGTAGTGATCGAACAATGTCCATTTCCGGAATGTGTTCTTGTTTTCGCACTGGGGATAGCGCCTAGTAGTAACCTTCAAATGTTTCAAATGTAATGGATTGCCTATATTTTTTTGAAACCATAATTTATTTTCTTATAAATTTACAATAATATTAATTCCAAATCATGTTACTGCTATTTCATTATTTTTTCTTTTTCCTTTTTTTTTCTTTTTCTTTTTCTTTTTTTTTCTTTTTTTGTGTGTGTGAAAAATAATCTAAGAATGCCACATTAATAATAAAAATTTTAGGTGCCTAACGGCGCCTTTAAACCTTCCATGGCGCCCTTTTTGAAACCCTCTTTTTTAGGTGCCTGTTTGCACCTCTAAACCTTTTGTGGCGCCCTACTATTAAAACATATTATGGAACCATTCAAACGCACTACAATCGTTTCCACACTTCTTTTCCCTTTCTATCTATTTCTAAGGGTGACCAACAACTACTATAAGAAGGAAATAACTGTACATCTATCCTGGAATTCATTACAAGCCTGTTTTTGAAATTTTTTATTTTGGATGCATAAATTTTCTTTGGGATAGGAGTAATAGAGGTAGTAACAAATCTAAAATTAAGTGCCTTTTACATGTTTTGTAAGTGAATAGTTATTTATTTTGTAATTTTACATTTCAAATTAAGTTATTTTATAATTACTTATTACTACTAACAAAGCCTTTTTTTCCGGGCGCCTGACGGCGCCCTTAAACCTTCTTTGGCGCCCTACTACCTGAACATATTGGGAGGGGAGGCTCCCCCCCTCCCCCCCCTAAAGCTACGTCCCTGGCCTCCCCACCTAGCTGAAACAGAAACTGTAGGTACTATGTTTCTTATTAAACTGTTGTAATAATTCATTTATGAAAAGAAAAGAATATGATGATGAAAAATTCGAGTGTATAACTAGTACAATATTAAACTTAAGATTAGATTCATATGTACAAATAGGATAAACGAGTATTGAAACACTTATTTTAGTTACAATTTAATATTTGTGCAAAATTGTGAAAGGGCCTCAAAACTAAATAAGATTTTTGAGCAAAATTTCATTTAGATTTTCAGAACATAAATTCATTAAGTGCCCTTGGAATCTTTTCCAGGGGAGTCTCAAAATGTTTTAGGGGGGGGCACACACCCCCCCCCCCCCTCCACTAGCACCCGTTAGCCACGGCCCCGCACAGAGTACATGGGCGCTTGAAGAATGAAGAACGAAATCAAGGATAAGGTAAAGGAGGTGAGCTAATAAGGGGTATTTTTCGCCCATCATATACCCGAAAACAGGGTCGTACTGGCATAACAGAGAGGGCGGTGGCAAAATGGATAACAAGGGCGCCAATCGAATTACAAAAGAGCGCAAATCCTTACACACACATATATAGATATATATAGTAAATATAAACTACATAAATTATGCATATATAATATATGTATACAGAGTTTCCCCTGGAAGGTTTCCAGGCCTTCTCCTGCCCTTTAATTTGATAAATAGCGCCCTTCTTGTCGTTCATTAAAAAAAACGCCCTTCTTGCCCCACATATAAAAAACGCAGCCCTTTAGCGATGATGCGGACACGTAAATTGTGCAAAAAATCGGCTACGGAACACAAAAAAGTAGCTCTTAAGCGTCCCACAAGACGCGTAATATCTTCAAAAATCGCGAAATAACGACTAATTTTTGACAAGATTCACGAAAAAATGGCTAACTTCGTCACAAAATCCCAAAAAACGGCAGATTTCTTCCAAAGATCGTGAAAAAACGACAAATTTTGTCAAAAAAAACTATTAAAACGGAAAATTTTGTCAGACGATTCACGAAAAACGAGAAATTTCGCCAAAAGATTACGAAAAACGGCAACTTTCGTCAAAAAATCGCGATAAAACGGTAGATTTCGTCAAAAAATATTTGCTAAAAACGCCAAAATCGCAATAAAATGGAAAAATCTGTCAAAAAATTACCAAAAAACGTCAAATTTCGTCAAAAATTCGAGAAAAAACGCAAAATTCGTCAAAATATCTCAAAAAACGGCAGATTTCGTCAAAAGATCACGAAAAATGCAAATTTCGCAAAAGAGACACACACACAAAAAAGTTAATGCCAGAAGTGATTTTTTCTGTTCTAAAAACTTATCTTCCTGCTTCAAAATTGTATTTTTATTGCTCCAGAAGCGAATTTTTCTGCTTCACATTCAGGGGCATTCGAAGAGAAAATTGCACAGGCGCATAATTAGAATTTACGCCCCCCCCCTTTCCCAAGTTTTTCTTGTGACAGCCCAAAAATGACATTTGTAGTATAAATTTGGCGCCCCCTAAATTTCCGCGCCCGGGCCGCTAAAGAAACGCGAATTTCATCAAAATACAGGAGAAAAAAGCGCGAATTTCATGAAAGGACGGCGAAAAAACGCAGTTTTTTGCGATCTTTTGACGAAATTTGTCAATTTTTGCGGTTTCTTGATGAAATGTTTCTTTTTTTTTTCGAGATTTTTTTGTCGAAATTCACTTCCCCCCCCCCCCCATGATTTCTGACCGAAATTTGCATCGTTTTACGATCCTCTGGCAAAATTCGCGTTTTTGCCGCAATCCTATAATGAAACTGGCGATTTTTATTTTTTTCACTAATTTACGAAAATGATTTTTTTTTTCGATTATTTGTCAAAATTTGCATTATTTTTTTATTATATTTTATTTAAGACTTTTAGAGTTACGACCGACTTTTTTTTAATTTTCGGAAATGACTGCCTTAATTTTTCTTAATATTGGAAAAAATGAAACAGAATCACAGACGTGATCCTAAGAAAAAAAAAATCACAGCAAATTTTCTGAAAGGTTATAACGGAGGTGGGAGAAAAGAGGGGGGGGGGATTCCACTCCCGTTATAAAAACTATGTGCTTTTTTTCGCGACTCTTTTTTCGAAATTTGCGTTTTTTTGTGTTAAACTTGACAAAATTGGCGGCTTTTTGCGATCTTTTGACGAAATTTGAAACTATTATGATCTATTAACAAAATTTGCCATTTTTTTCGCGATCTTTCACGAAATTTGACGTTTTTTGGCATTTTTTTTTTAGCAAAATCTGATGTTTTTGCGATCTTTTAACAAAATCGGTCGTTTTTTCGCAATCTTTTAACAATATTTGCCGTTTTCTTGTGATCTTTTAACAAAATTTACCATTTTTTCAATTTTTCGACTAAATTTTTGGATTTTTTTTCTCGATTCTTTGATGAAATGTCTGCTTTTCCACAATTTTTTGAACCGCTAGAATCTAGATTCAACTCTATAAAAGTTTACCTAAAAATCAAAAAAGTTCCCTTTTAATAACAGCAGCGCCCTGCCCCTTTTTAAACCTGGGGGAAACTATAATATATATATATATATATATATATACACGAACAAAAATAATTCTCCGCAGAGCATTGCACTTAAAAAAATCTTGATATTAGACAAGCGTTGACACTTTAGAGGGTTTTTTTTCAGAGAGTTTATATTTAATAAAATCTACAAAATACAAATAATTATGGTGTAACAATATTCCAAATCGTGGTAAGAAGGACGTCTATTTTATGTGAATTATTTTTTATTAAAAAAGGATCGTTTTTTCCTTCTTTTCTTTAATCCTTCTATAGTAAAAAAAAACTAGCCTTAAAAGGAATGACTCCTGGAATAATGCTGACGTGGAAGAGTTCCGGGACTAACGAATCCGGGTTGTCTACTCCTTCCAAGAGTCGAATAGACCAATCAGGAAAGGTCTCCGTTTATGCATCGCCGTATGGGTTACCATAAACAGAGAAAAGGTTACCATCGCTAACAATCGCCAAGTTTGTCGCTAACTTGGCGATATATCGCCAGTTTTGGTGACCAAAATTAGTTGTCAAAAGTGACGCTAACTTGGCGATAACTGTAATATTTCGCCAAATTTTTAATTTTTTTACAACACCAGTCGTTTGATACATCATTTGAAAGGTTTGCAACTGCTTATTCATATAATAGATGTCTTGTGTGTTATTCCCCATTCTGCTCCTCAGGGGGGACACATTTTTAATTTCTTTACAACACCAGTCGTGTTACACAAGATTTGAAAGGTCTGCAACTGCTTATTCATATTATGGATGCCTTGTGTGTCACCCCCGCACTCTGCTCTCCCCAGGGGGTTCACATTTTTAATTTCTTTACAACACCAGTTGTGTAACACATCATTTGAAAGGTCTGCAACTGCTTATTCATAGTATGGATGTGATGTGTGTCATCCCCCACTCTGCCCCCCGGGGGGCACATTTTTAATTTCTTTACAACACCAATTGTGTGACACATAATTTGAGAGGTCTGCAACTGCTTATTCATATTATGGATATTTTGTGTGTAAACCCCCCCCCCCTCTGCCCTCAGAGGGGGCGCATTTTGTAATTTCTTTACAACACAAATTGTGTGACACATCATTTGAAAGGTCTGCAACTGTTTATTCATTTTATGGATGTCTTGTGTGTCACCTCCACTCTGCCCCCCAGGGGGCACATTTTTAATTTCTTTACAACACCCGTCGTGTGACACATTATTTGAGAGGTCTGCAGCTGCTTATTCATATTATGAATGTCTTTTGTGTCGCTTCCCACTCTGCCCCCCAGGGGGGCACATTTTTAATTTGTTTACAACACCAGTCGTGTGACACATCATTTGAAAGGTCTGCAACTGCTTATCCATACCATGGGGTATTGGCGAACGCAGCAAGCAGGGGTAGCCAAAAATTTGGAATCGCGAAGCGATTACGCGGGGGGTTGGTGAGCATAGCGAGCAGGGGGCGGGGCCCCCCTAGTAATATATAATATAGTTTCAAATTAAATACAAACTATACACACATGCAAAAAAAAAATCTTTATCATGAAATTAATTAATAAAATGACAATGTGACTTAAAAAGTTTATTTTTTCTCATAAACTATTAAAATCAAAAAAGAAAAAAAATACTTTGTTCCAGGCACGCTATATAGAAATTTTTTCGCAGTACAAATCCCAAAAAATGTAAAATATCATGAATATTTAATAGAGTAATATTCATTTTAAATTATCTGAGTAATAAGAAGTAATATTTATTGAAAATTATTTAACTAGTAAGAAATAAAATTTGATTTTAACTAAATATAAAATTTACCAGGGGCGGATTCAGAGGATCTTTTTTTTTTTGGGGGGGGAGGGCAAACTAAGAAACATAGAATCAAGATAGTCATAATTTCTGTTCATGAAATCATTCCTTGTACAGTTATTATTAAATGAATGATCATATGAAATGCTTTTCCGCGATCTTCCGACGAAATGTGCTTTTTTCCGCGAATTTTTGACTAAATTCGCGCTCTTTTCGTGACTCTGACGGAATTCGCATTTTTTGTCATTTTTGACGAATTTCGCGTTTTTCCCGCTATGCTCTGTCAAAATTCGGGTTTTTTTCCGCGATCCTTAGACGAAATTGGCTCTTTTCTGCGATACTTTGACAAAATTACCATTTTTTTGCAATCCTTTGAGAAAAGTAGCTCATTTTTCCGCGACACTTAGACAAAACTCGCGCTTTTCCAGCGATCCTATGTCGAAATACGCGCTTTTCAGCGATCCAATGTCGAAGTTCACGTTTTTTACGCGATCCTCTATCAAATTCGCGTTTTTTCGCGACTCTTTGAGGGAATTCGCTCTTTTCCGCAATACTTTGACAAAATTAGCACTTTTTTGCAATCCTTTTAAAAAAGTAGCTAACTTTAGACGAAATTCGAGCTTTTTGCATGATACTTTGACAAAAATCGCGCTTTTTCAGCGATTCTATGTCGAAATACGTGCTTTTCAGCGATCCTACGTCAAAGTTTGCGTTTTTTTCGCGATCCTCTGTCAAAATTTGCGTTTTTTTCTTGACCCATTGACGAAATTCGCGCTTTTTCCGTGATCATTTGATAAAATTCGTGCTTTTTCGCGATATTTTGACAAAATTAACGCTTTTTCAACAATCCTATGTCGAAGTTGACAGTTTTTCATCGATCCTATGTCGAAATTCACACTTTTTCCGAGTTCCTTTGCCTTCTCTTTTCGCAACCTTTTGAAAAAAGTAGCGCTCTTTCGGCGAACTTTTGACGAAATTCGAGCTTTTTACACGACACTTTGACAAAAATCGCGCCTTTTAGCAATCCTATGTCGAAGTTCGCGTTTTTTACGCGATCCTGTGTCAAAATTCGCGTTTTTTCCGCAACCCTTTGACGAAATTTCCGGTTTTTCCGTAATAATTTGACGAAATTCACGCTTTTTCGCGATACTTTGGCAAAATTAGCGCTTTTTCAGCAATCCTATGTCGAAGTTCGCGCTTTTTCAGAGATCCTATGTCGAAATTAGTACTTTTTTCGCGATACTTTGCCTTCCCTTTTTCCAACCCTTTGACAAAATTAGCGCTTTTTCCACGACCTTTTGACGAAATTTGCTCTTTTTCCGCGATACTTTACAAAATTAACGTTTTTTTGCAAACATTTGATAAAATTTGTGCTTTTTCCTCAAAATTTTGATGAAATTCGAGCTTTTTCCGCGACACTTTGACAAAACTCCCGCTTTCAGCGATCTTGTGTCGAAGTTCGCGTTTTTTACGCGATCCTCTGTCGAAATTCGCGTTTTTTCCGCAACCCTTTGACGAAATTCGCGCTTTTTCCGTAATAATTTGACGAAATTCACGCTTTTTCGCGATACTTTGACAAAATTAGCGCTTTTTCAGCAATCCTATGTCGAAGTTCGCGCTTTTTCAGAGATCCTATGTCGAAATTAGTACTTTTTTCGCGATACTTTGCCTTCCCTTTTTCCAACCCTTTGACAAAATTAGCGCTTTTTCCACGACCTTTTGATGAAATTCGAGCTTTTTCCGCGACACTTTGACAAAACTCGCGCTTTCAGCGATCTTGTGTCAAAATTCGCATTTTTTTAGCGATCCTTTGTCGAAATTCTTTTATTTGCGCTACCTTTGTCAAAATTCGGGCTTTTTCCGCGATCTTTTGTCGAAATTCGTTCTTTTTCCGCTACACTTTGACAAAATTTGGCAACATTTTCACTTTGACATTGAGTTGACATAAGTTTTACTGATTAGGGGTTTAGTGCTAGTTGCCCAATAAAGAGTTTCCCAATAGTGTTAGTTGCCAAATGCAGAATATGTCAAATCTGGCGATGTAGGATAGGGGAGGAAATTTAATCACATGGTGTAATTTTGCAGAAATATATACAATTGATTTCGATTTTAACAACGAATTTCATAATTCCCTGCGATAGAAAAAGCCCTGCTAGGTGGGGCTTGTTGAGCTTAAGCCATTTGGTATGCCTCCCCTCCTAGCTGAAACTGAAACTGATAAAAAAATTTCAATGTGAGTAAAATTATCTCTATGGCGACCTTAAGAAAATCGATCTCAAAATAATATGTACCGTACATCAGAAGTGATTGATACTGTTCCGAATTTTCCAAGAAAAATAAATAAATAAATAAATAAAAACGGACATCAATTTGAAAATTCAGAAATAAAATATTGCGAAATTTGTCCAAGAATGCGAAAAAACGCGAATTTCGTCACAAGATAGCGAAATAACCGTAAATTTTATCAAAAGATCACGAAAAAACAACAAGTTTCGTCAAAAGATCGCGAAAGAACAGCAAATTTCATAAAAAGGGGCTAAATTTCGTCAAATCAAGGCAAAATAATTCCGAATTTCGTCAAAATATCATGAAATGAATAAAATTTCATCAGAAGATCCCGAAACAACCGCAAATTTTGTTCAAAAGATAGCAAAAAAAACTCGCAAATTTTGTCACAAAATCGCAAAAAAAATCGCGCAAATTCTGTTAAGCGATCGCAAAACAATCACAAATTTTATCAAAAAGGACAAAACAACAGCGAATTTCATAAAAAAAAGCAAAAGATTACGATATCGTTAAAGAATTGTGAAATAATTGAAAATTACATAAAAAGATCGCTAAAAAACACAAATTCCGTCAAAGGACCTTGAATAAAAAACATAGTTAGAATTGAGAATGGATTTCCCCCCTTCTCTCATTCTGCTGTAATCTTTCAGAAATTTTGCTGCGGATTTTTTTTTCCCCCACACAAAATCGTCCTTGCCATATACACTCGCGCACATAAGTTAAGAAAAACTGGATAAACATTTTTTTCCACTTACGGTAATACAACATTTACCTATAACATACCTTAAAATTTTGGGGGAATTTTCATGTTGATTGGAGCGAATGTTGGGAATAAAAACATTTTCTGCACCCTTTGCAAAACCACGTAACTTCAATGTATTCTTGAATAAAATAAGCAGTATATCTGAATAATATTCTTTCTAGATTTTTTATTGCATTGCTAATTTTTTCTTGTACAATATTTATTTTCTACCCTCTCTTTTGAGCATCAGAATTTTGAATATTCTGATTAAATTGGTACAGTTTTTGTCACAACTTGCTATTGATCCCTATTTTGTTCTTCTTCCTCGCGACTTTAAGCATGTAAATAAAAGTATGAAATTTTTATAATCGGAGTACATGACAAATTGGTATGTTTTAAAAATAAAAAGGAAATACATTTAAAAATTGCGTCTTGAAACAACAAATAATTTTATAACTCAATTTAATTTTCTAAAATCGGACTTTGGAAACCAATTTTGACCCTAAACAAAAGCTAACATTAGAAATAAACTAAGGGAATCATCGCCTGCAGCACCATTAACATTATTTTTTAATGTTTACCACACAACAAAAAACATAGTGGTTGCAACAATGTAATTAATTTTGCGACAAACCATATTCGCAAAACTCACCAATTATCTGTGGACTCGGTTACACGATATGCATTACGTATATATATATATATTTACCACGTATATATATACAGGGTGTCCGAAAAGTCTGGAAACGGTCGAATAACTCGAAAAATACATATGAGATTGAAAAACGTAAATATACGTGTTAAATATTTTTAAATAAGCTACTCCGTGATACCAAATTTGACCTTCGTAACCGACCCCCTGGGGGTCAGAGGGGGTCCAACTTTGAAATCTTAAATTATAACCCCCATTTTTTATTGCAGATTCGGATTCTACGGACAAAAATACGTAACTTTTGTATTTGATGTTTATCTCGAATCCTCGTTTATCACGGTGTAACTGAGCATATTAAATCGATACATATTTCGGCTTTTCCAACGGGATTTTCCCTAATCGAAACTAATTGGGGAGAATTTATGACATCAAATTGCTCGTCTTTTGCAATAATAGCGTTTCCTGAAAATCACCCGTGCCGATTATTTCAGTAGTGCTACACAGTTAAAAATTTGATCCATTTGCTGTAGCGTCACTCCACAGCTTTTATAGAATATCTCTTTCATGACCAATGAGAATGTTCTAAAACACAGTAAATTATAGCACTATTGAAATAATCGCCACGGGTAATTTTCAGGAAACGCTATTCCTACAAAGGACGAGGAATTTGACGTCAAAAATTCCGCCCAATCAGTTTCGATTAGGGAAAATCCCGTTGGAAAAGCGGGAATATGTATCGATTTAATATGCTCGATTACACCGTGATAAACGAAGATTTGAAATAAACATCAAATACAAAAGTTACGTATTTTTGTCCGTAGAATCCGAATCTGCAATAAAAAATGGGGGTTATAATTTAATATTTCAAAGTTGGACCCCCTCTGACCGCCAGGTGGTCGGTTTCGAAGGCCAAATTTGGTATCACAGAGTAGCTTATTTAAAAATATTTAACACGTACATTTACGTTTTTCAATCTCATTTGTATTTCTCGAGTTATTCGGCCGTTTCCAGACTTTTCGGACACCCTGTATATATTTACCATAAATTTATGTTCTGCATTAAAAAAAAAAGAAGAAAAAGAAAAGAAAACGTAACTTTGTAACCGGCCTACAGGTACAGGCACATTATCAGCTCTCTGTATTTTGTTCTGCAAATTCTCATGACCCTGAATATAAAAAATATCTTTAAAAATTACACAAATAGGTAAAGCCTCTTTCTTTCGAAATATAAAAAAGAACAGAAAACTGCAGTTATCTTTTCACATATCACAGCATTTCTTTAGGCGAACAGCGATTAATTATCTACTCCCAAAGCATTTTATCTTTGAACAATTCATTAAAAAAAAAAAAAAAAAAAAAAAAAAACCGTTGATATATAGATAATTTTAAAGATATTGACATTTGATAACATTTTTCTCTTTTTACAGTGATAAAGTCGAGTGTCTTTTTATATATATATCGGATTAAAACCATAAAAACGCCTGCATATTTTTGTAAAATCATCTTAGTTACACATCCGCCCTCCAAATAAAATCTTTGAATTAGAAAACAAAAAACCTGTACACTAGAGTATTTAACACGGGCTGGCCCGAAATTCATCAAGTCGGCCTGAACGGTGTTTACAAGTCGTCTTTGACCATTATTTATTTTCCTTTCTTTAAAAAATAAAAGTAAGAATTTATATTTATTTAATGGAATCGTTGTAAAATTATTTCGGTTTAATAAATTACAGAGAAAATATTTTTAAAATCCCCTCTTTTTACAAGAAAAATTCCAAAATTGAGATTTTTTTCCGTGATTTTTTTTTTAAAACTATATCATTATAATTCTTTTTTTATTATTATTTTTTTACTTTTCTTTTCATTTGAATGTATAATTGTCTCTATAAGTAATCCTGAATATTGCTATTCTATATTCTGTCGCTTGCGCATATATTATCTGAAAAATGCTGTGATTTAAAATATCTTGCTTAAATATGAATGCAACATTCTTTGAAAAGAATATAATTGTAGAGCAGTGTTGGTTTGGAAATATCTGGTTTTTTTTTTTTTTTCTTTCAGGAACTGAGTCAGGCTGGATTTCATTTGCTTTTTCCAAGAATTGGAATTTTCGGCTCGTGCAGACTGCCAGACATCTACAGTGTCTCACATAAGTGATGGGACACTTGTGCTTTACAAAAGGAAACCAATCAAATAAATTAAAAAAACATGTACACATTTTTTTGTGGGTGTGTTTCATACTTAAATTTAGTAAAGATTATTACATAACATACATTTTGTTAAAATATTAAAATATTAATTTAATAAAAATACAAATGTTTAGAACGGAGCAAAAAATAGCTCACATAAGTGATGGGACACCATTATATATGCAACAAAAATCGTCTGAAATAAGCAATAAAAATATTTTTTTGGGGTTTTATTGTTACTTAAAAGCAATTGGCAATAATTTATAAAATCGTCTGCAGTATTTCTGTCAGGTTTGTTTTGGAATTTTTGTGTTTTTTAGCTCTGTGTAGCCATGAATGCTAAACGAAAAGAAACTTCGCCTGAAATTCGAAAATTAGTTATTAATTTGCATATTGAACGTGGAAAATCTATTAGAAAAACTGCTGAAACAGTTAACTTGAGTCGTTCAACAGTTTTCAATATCATTAAACGATATAAAAAGAATCATATGATTCAGGATAAAAGAAGACCTGGCCGACCATCAAAACTATCCAATGGAATAAAGCGAATTATCGTTCGAAATATTAAAAAAAAAAATCCAAGAATCCAAGTGCTTCAAAAGTTGCTGCTGATTTACAAGCATTATATGGAATAATTGTTAATCCTGAGACTATTAGAAGGGTAATTCGATCTGCTGGATATCACGGTAGAGTAGCCAGGAAAAAATTCTTCATAAGTGAAAAGAATAGAAAACTCAGACTAGCTTTCGCAAAATCCAACATAAATAAGAATTCTGATTACTGGAATAAAGTTATATTTGCTGATGAGAGTAAATTTAATATATTTGGTTCTGACAGTAGAATCTTGGTGTGGAGAAAACCAAGGGAAGAATTTCGCAAACAGAACTTGGTACCAACAGTAAAACATTGTGGAGGAGGAGTTATGGTATGGGGGTGTATGTCGTCCGCTGGAGTTGGTAATCTTGTTTTTATTGACAGTATAATGGATCAGTACAAGTATATTGATAATTTAAAGCAAAATTAGAAATCTTCAGCACGAAAATTGAACCTTCATAACGATTTTAAATTCTACCAGGACAATGACCCCAAACACATTGCTGTGAACGTTAGACTCTGGCTGCTATATAACTGTCCTGAAATAATAAAAACACCACCACAATCTCCAGACTTAAATCCCATAGAGAATATTTGGCAAGAATTGGAATCAAGAATTCGCAAACACACCATTTCTTCAAATAAACAACTAAAATCGGTGCTTCAAGAAGAATGGGGTAAAATCACTCCAGAAATCACAAAAAAATTAGTCGAATCCATCCCAAAAAGATTAAATCATGTTTTAAAAGTAAAAGGAAATCTAACAAAATATTAAAACCTTTTAAAAAGTAAAATTTTTGGATAAATATTTGATGGAAAAGTAAGTGTCCCATCACTTATGTGAGCCATTTTGTGCTCCGTTCTGAACAATTGTATATTTACTAAATTAATATTTTAATATTTTGACAAAATGTATGTTATGTAATAATTGTTACTAACTTTAAATATGAAATACACCCAAAAAATTTTTGCACATGTTTGTTTATTTATTTTATTGCAGTTTCTTTTTATAAAGCACAAGTGTCCCATCACTTTTGTGAGACACTGTATGTGATTCTACTGCTGAAAAAATGCGTTCAAACAATTGAGGAAATTTAAGACCTTTTGGCTGAGGAAAAGTTGATAAAAAAGGCGAAACTACTCATAAATTAGAACATACCGTATTTCCTGAAAAAAAAAAAAAAAAAAAAAAAAAAAAGAAGAAGACTTGGAGGCGCTAATTACAATTTCTTTTAACACTTTCTAATGCTGATTCTTTTATTTTTTTTTACGGCGTATGAACTCAATTTTCTGTGAAAGGGGAAAACATCCCTTAAATTTACTGTGACAAATTGTACACTTTTCTTGTATTTTGTGTATTTAAATTATATTTCGTGTATACAATTAAATTCAAGCATAAACGACATGACAAGTATGAAGGGACCACATCGTTATAACACAAATCTCGTATTATTTAAATTTAAAGTTTCACAGGAATAAATCATTTGCAAATAATTAAAAGGCTAGATCAATTTAAAATATATATATATAGACGACTCACCTTGAAAACAGCTGATTTATATTTTTGAAATTAGGAAATGAAATAAAATTACCAGTGGAATAATTAACATTCATTAATAGTTTCGCAATCTTGAAATTGCAGACATAGGAAATTATTCAATGAAATGAAGATACATTTAACTAAATTTAACTTTTTTATTTACTAATTTAAATAGAATTTTTTTCAGCTGCAGACGATTTTCAGAATGCAATTTATGTTAAGTATTGATGTATTTTACGTAGCATTAAAAGTCTAATCAAAATATATAACTTTAAAAAAAATCTTTTGGGATATTTTGTATTTATTTTAATCTTAAGTATACGTAACGGTACTTTATTATAACTACAGTGAAACTCGTTTAAGATACGCCCGCTTAAAATACGATCCCGCTTAATATACGAATTATCTTCGGTCCCTTGAAAACTGCCTATTGAACCAATGTAAAATTACCCGCTCAATATACGTACGCATAAGATACGATCCCGCTTAATATACGAAGAGATTTGGTCCTTTGGTGTTAAAAAAACCCGCTTATTATACGAAATGGCGCTTATGTAATCCATTTATCACGTGTAGGACAGACTATGTAAAATCTTATTTATTTTTTCATAAGGTGCTATTTTTTTACCCTTTTTTTTTCTCTAAAATATGTTCTTTTTCCCTGCTTTTGCACACTGAATTCTGATTGGCTCCCTCTTTTTCATCAAAATATAAAAACAATTACCGCTTTTATTTCTTTTACCATCACACCCCTCCTTACAGAGCAGTGGATGGATTTGAAATTTTATTGGTTGCTCTATCTCCTGATTGGATGAGAAAGTTGTTGGTGAAACCGGTTTATATTTTTATGCTTTTTATTTTATGTACCGTTTATTTAGTTACTTTTTATTATTATAATATTTTGATAACTATAAATCGCCCTCAGGAGTGAATTTTTTTATGAATTTCTTTCTGTCACTTGCTTTTTCGCTGCACTTTACAAAATGTAAACATCAGAGAATATGAACAGTATCAAGAAGAATGCAAAGATTGGAATTTATTTGTCAAAATTAACGAGCAGGTTGTGACAAGTGAAATTCATTCTATCGCGGATATAATCACGGACGTCAAAAGTTCCGATGAACGTAAGCCTTCAGAACAAACAGAAGAATGACTTTTTAAAGGAATGACTTTTTTAGGCAAATGACTTTTTCTCAAGAAACTAAAACTACACCATGATTTTTATAATGTATCGAATAGTTATTGTTACATGCATGCATTTAGTTTGTCTTTCAAAAAATTATTATGAAAATTTATTATTCTTCCCCTTTAAGTATGTAATATACTTTAGTTACTTTTTTCTAAAAATTAACAACATTTTCGTTTTATTATTAGTATTACTATTTTAATTTGGCATGGAGTACCAAGCCCGTAGCCAGGATTTCCTTTCGGGAGGGGCTGAATCTTGAAATTTTTTCTGATCTTACAAAAGTAATTTGTATAATTTACAGCAAAAATTTTAAAAAAACCTAGAATGTGTTTATGCATATACCTGCATATTACTTGATAACCATGCATATTACTTGATAACCATGCATATTACTTGATAACCATGCATATTACTTGATAACCTGCATATTACTTGATAACCATGCCAAATATTGTTATTTCGTATTTGAATCTATTTTTCAATTTCTATTGCAATTTTTGACATTCAAAAGCGCTTACGGTTCGGAAACCGGATAGTTTTTCGGAAAAAAATTCCGCGAAACATAAAAAGCACAAAATAACAATATCATGAAATGAGCCTCTAAGTGTTCTATGAGAAAAAAGTTAAAAAATATTGAAATGCAAAGAAGTAACGTGAATTGATTTAAAACACAGGATTAATACTATCGTGGAAGAGTCTGTCATTGCGAGTACGAGGTCTTGAAACTGTAACGGACGGTTAACTGTAACTTGAACTATATTGATAAACTTTCAACTCCATGTTATAGATGAACTCTAACCACAAAAATTGAACTTTATTCTATTTTATGTTTTTATACAACTTCATTTTCTTGATGGATTGAACTGAGCTGTCCTTACCTGTAACCTTGACGAGACATGCATTATGTTTTGGCCGTTTCCCTCTGTATTGGTCGTGGATGCACAGATCATGCAGAATCATCTTTTTGCAATATTATGTAAGTTACGTTTGATTATAAATGATCATCGTCTTTATTTTTTATGCCGTCATACACTTCTTCATGCCCTGAGATTCATCTGGTAAAATGTGTGGCTAGCCAAATTAGCCACTAAAAAACTATTGATCTATAAATGATATTAATTTCTTTCGCATTATTTTTTTCCAAAGAAAAATTAATTGCTACAGTCATATATAATCATAAAAATTACCTTTGTATTTTACATTCTCTGATTATAATAGCTATAAATGCAGTACTCTTGGTAAAATAAATATATACTAAAGCAACGGAAACATCACTGTAATTTCTTGTTAGCCGTGATGCTGATTAACTTATCAAGATCTACTGGAATGTCCCAATGAATGGAAATCTTTGCAAAGTGACCCAGTCTCTCATCAGTCATAATGATTCAAGGCAAAAATTTAATGATTTTCATTTTCGAAAAAGATCTTTCAGCGTTACTGAGTTTTCCACCAAAAACTGTGAACAAGTATTTGAAATTATTGCAATACGTCACATTACAGTGCTAAAACTTTTAGGGCCTCTGTGTTGGCGTCGACAATTTGTTTGCACTCTAATTAATATTCAGATTTCACTTGCTACATCATGGAAAATTTCAACAAGACTTTCTACACGGGGAATAAAGACCGTAATACTCTTTAGCGGATGTATTTTGAGGGTTTGTATGTGTTGTCCGTCTGTCTAAATGTTAGTCTTGAGATCTTTATTTCAGTTTGGAAGATGTCTTCCCGAAGTTTTGATGCACAATAAAATATCTCACAAAAGATTTCTACTGCATTTTCTCTATATTTATATAAAACAATTAGGACATTTTTAACATAAGTTACAGCCGGTATATATCATGAAATTGTTCTTGAGATCTATCTTGAAGAACTCACTATGACTTTTTCAGACAGAAAACCTTCTCAGAAACAGACAGACTTATGAGAAAATCTCTCTTTTCCCGACTGCCAAAAAAGCTCCAGCTACCAAAGAAATCTTCCATGTGTTTTTCAAAATATTTTCTGAGCTAATGCAAATGTATGTAGCTCAATAAAAGTTAATATGCTTCCATGCCTCTCGATAAATTTTGTATCACAAATGCGGAAAAGTCATTTTCTTTTGTTTAATGGGGTATATTACGCAATTGCTTCATGAAGCTCTAAATTTGCCTTTAGGTGATATATAAAAACTTTTGTCACTGCTTTAACAAGTCCATGATATTTTCGGATTATGGAAATCAGCATGCTGTTGGACAAGGCAAGATTTTAAGAGATGGCTTTCAAAGTGGACATATCTATTTTTTGGATAATCTGAAAAATTTTAGCAAACATGATCAGACTTATTAGCTGCTTTATCATACGCATATGTGATGTGATTTATACATGTCAAGGCAAAATTCATCACAACGTTGTAATATTACTTTTCTTGAATTTTTGGCAGAGAAAGCATTTATTGGAATGAAACCTAAAAGAATGTTTTGAATTATTGGATTCTGTGAATTTTTTAATATTCCACATATTTAACACAAAGGTCAAGCTGTTCTACGCTTGAGTATCATCAGCAATTAAGCTACGCGTTTTGTTTGTACTAACAAAACAGATCCAGGGATGTAGTTGAGGGTACACGCGGGTATACGGCGTATACTTTCGAGATTTTTTAAGGACCACTGTATACCCTCTATTACTCAAGAAAGCTATAGTATGTATACTCTAGGGTATGCGTTCTGCCTTGTGAGTATACCCTCTTCTTAGAGCGTATACCGTCTGACTTTTTTACGACTACATCATTGAACATATCACGTTATTTATTTTGAAAATTAATTTTTCGGTAACTGTATCCGAGGACATTTAAGTGATTTTATTCTAAATGTCTTGGGTGAAGTAAATAGCATTTCTTACGGATATTTATAATATCGCGTTTCATTTCATTCTCTCCAGACTTTGCTCAAAATTTAAAAGAGTCTTAGCTAATTATCTTTTTTATATCGATTTCTCTAACGTTAGAGGATCATTATCTTGGTAATCTCAAAGTGGCGTATTTTTCTCTGCACAAAATAAGATTGTTTCAAGTATTGGTCCAAGAGCTGCTCTGATTTCTTCTTTTCCTGAAGATCTTTGAAAAGAAATATTAATTTGCTGTTTTCTTAAAGAAATCTTAATTTTGTTTGCTAAAATAACATACGGTTTGTGATAATCTAATTGCATAAGAAAACACATTTAGCCTTTTTCCAATGTCTGAAACATGTAGCAACTAGTCTTCCTGGTTTTTTGTGTCCTTTCTGTACCTGTTTTTTCGTGAAGAAACAAAAAACAAGGCTTATAATAAATGCGTTTTGGAATATGTAAGAAAAGGAAATACTATTTCTGGATCTTTCTTCCATTTTTCTTGTTTTTGTTTCTTTCCTATAGTTACTGGAAAACTATATGGCTGTTTGGAAAGTAAAATGGAACCAAAAATGCTTCTCTTCGTGACATCATCTAAGTCATCTCTAGTTACATTGCAATATCGAATCGAGCTGCTTGCCATACTATAGGCTCATATCGAGTACTTGAAGAATCCCCATCATTGTCAAATTGTTTCGAATGTTAACATCCAAACAATTCTAAATTTTAATTTCTAAACAAGAATTTCTGCCAGAAAAAGTTGATATTATTGGATTTGGTTTTACGTAAGTCAGTTTAAGATTTAGTGTACCCATGGTCCTGATTTGTGATTTTGTAATTAAAAAAGAAAAGCACACGTCTGAAAAATTATTTTTGCCATTTCATATCATATTTTCTAGTTACTTAAAAGATTCCATTAACAATCATTAACATTTTTCTTTCCTTCTTATCTAGCCATTTGATAAAATACTGCATTTTCCGTCATGAAATTCGCGGCTCAAAAAGTTTTTTTTAGACCCAGAAATTGTAATTAATAAAATTCGTTTTTTTTTGTTGTTGTTGTTCTTTTGTTTTTTTAAACTCAGAATACACTTCACTTCAATTACTAAATTAAATTTCTAGCTTTAAACTGAGCCAGTGTTGTTGCTTAAATTTTTACTTCGTTCCTAGACACAACTCAAAATGTCTCAATACTGACTTTACAAATAGCGCCCCCTAGCCCGTCAGCACACCCGCCTACATCTGTTGATTAGCCTCACAGTTTAATTGGGGTTAATTTTATCCAAATACATGTGCTGACGAGATATAAAACTCTCTCCGGTGGTACAATGAAAAAAAAAATCTCTACATATAGGTATCCATCCCTGAAGTTGATAGTTCTACAAAATACAAAGAAAATTAACCATACAAAGCAGCTACTTTACGCACATTTTCTTACTATTAAAGATTCACATGCAAACAATTCGCAGAAAAGTTGTTCAGTGAAGAGACTGGGGGATGCCGTAATGGCGTTTTTTGAAAGTTTTTCGATATCATATCATTTTTCTTTGCATCATTATTTTTCAAATATACATTCTAATAGTTTCTTTTTCATAAAAAGCGTTTTACAGTTATAACATCATTATCAAAGATACTTTCTTTAAAATTATATTTTTTTCACATGATTTTACATTATAGGCTGCTATTAAAGTTTTTGGCTCACAATTTAACATTGACCGCTCTAAGTTTCGTTTATATGCATGAAGATAAAGAAAGTTGAGGAAGATGCAGTAAACATAACAGTAAACAGTAAACAAGTAACATGCAGGTAAATAAATGTTTTACATCTGTCTCCTAAAGTTAATAAGCCATATGTGTATTGCACTAATTTTTCTTAATCAAATTAATGATACAGAATTATACTTGATCGAATTTTACTGCGCATGAAGATAGTTAATATTGCGTTTTAAGGGTATATTCGAAAAAACGCTTTTACACCTTCAACAGCTCGAAATTTTCCGATACAATTTCAGACGCATTTTTAAAAGTAGAAACATGAAACTTGCCGAGGTGATTTTTGAAGAGACGTATAAGGTGCCGTGTGATGTCATTTTACGCTCTATTCATTAAAATTTGATTTACGAAAAATTATCTTCTTAGTAGGACCCTTTTTTTCGTTCCCAAACCTTCCGCTTCGGAAAAAAACGGTTCAAAATGCCGTTTTTGATTGCTTTTTTTTTTTGCAATATTTTCTGCATTTATCAAAGAATCGACCATCACGGCACCTTGTGTACTTTCTAAATAAGACAATTCGCCAGTTTGATGCATTTGAGAGTAAAAATGAATTTAAAAATAAATCAGAAAATAAGCAGTTTGAATCGAAATACACCCTTATAAAGAATTTATATTTTTTGTGGTAAATATATGTTAAAAACAATATATCCAAATGACCGATATAATGAAGGATTACTGTAAATGTAGTTGAACAAATTGATATTTTTACAGCTAAAAATAAAATTGATTTTAATGTAATGGAAGATAAAAACCAAAAAGAAAAAATATTATCAGTGAGATAATTTTGTAAAGTCTCTTCAAACCTTCGGGAGGGGCTTCAGCCCCCTTAGCCCCCTCCCTGGCTACGTGCCTGTGGAGTACTATATAAAGGCATTTTAATCTTTTTACTGTATAAATAGATGTTTAATAAAATTTTGGAGAAAAATAAAAGTATTCTTTATTTCAATATCTTAAACTCAAATTTTCTAGAATACCTAAAAAATTGTTAGACATGGGTAAAATAAGAGTTATAAATAGCTAAAATTACGTTAATAACAATATTCACTGTTTTTATATGCATTATTATTCGAGAATCTATGCAATACGGATAAGATACGATCCCGCTTAAGATACGAAATGCTCTGGGTCCCTTGATTCGTATCTTAAACGAGTTTCACTGTATATACTAAAGTCCTCAAAAAATAACTTTTAAAAAGTAAGAAACAATGTAAAACAAAAAGGGGATTTTCAAAAAACAGACTGAAAGCTGTATCTGAAAAATAGTATGATATCAACTTTCCAAGATAACATTCTGGCACTCATAGAACATTTTCTATTAACTTATTTTTCATATGTAAATAAACCAAATGTTTATGTTTGATATATTGATAAAAATCTTTCTGTCCTGTAGTAAATACATCATGACATGTTTCTCGAAATGAAAAATTGAAAAAAAAAAATTATGCATGATGGGTATGGCGGTCATTTTCCCCTATTTTACATAACTATGTCGATAACCAAAGAGCGCATTTAAAATCGAGATTATTGATCTTCAAACTAACATTTTACAAGTTTGTATAATTTTTTTTTTTAAGATGATCTTCAAGCTTATTATTCAGAGTTTTTTATATTTCTAGTTTTACATTTTATATATTCATATTTTTTATATTTATATTTTCAAGATTTAATGTATATATATATATATATATATATATATATATATTATATTAAATCAACATATCAAATGTAGGCACTTATTGACAGGACAAAAGCTAAATTAAGCTTGGCAGGAAGACTCTGCTGCTTGATTATAATACTTGCCCTCCCCCCACCCTCACCCTCCAAAAAAAAGGAAAAAGTATGAAGTTAAGGAAGATTTTATAAAGTTCCCTGTAGACAAAAACGCTATAAAGGAGAAATAAGGTATATTTTGTTTAATGTACCTGAGTTCCAAATTCTATATATTATCATTTGTGGGTTTTTTAAAGAAGATGCTGTTGATAAGAACTTGGTGTTTTTCGTATTTATAGGTATTCACAGAACTAGTCTAGTTCTGTCAAACCTAGTGGTATCACCATCAGTGCCGCCAGTCTTTCAATTGCGGATATAAATTCCTTTTTTGTGTGTGAATTTTGGAGCAGAAACGTGTGAATGTATAACATTGTAAAAATTCACGAATGGAAATTATTTTTCTTCCATTTTACATGCAAAATTCTGCCAAAATTTTTTTTCACGAAATATAATTCATGTTTTAGAAAAATCTCATTCAGACTGCATGGATTATATAACGCATTGTTTCACTTAAACGTTGAACGTATATTGTTGCTAATCAATCGCACAACAGAAAAACACTTGTGCTGGCAGCAGGCAGATGTTATGTTACGTCATAATTTTTATCAAAGAATATCATTCATTTTTTATCATGATGTTTCACCGATAAAATCTGTTAGAAAAAAGAGCAAAAAGAAATTTTTTTTCTGAACGAAAAAGCACATGTATGACGTGCATGCAACTACTTTTAGGTAGTGGCATAGAAATTCAAAAATTATAAAAGGTTCTGAAGTTAGTCCTTTTCAAAAAAATTGTATAATAGGGATTGTCAATAATTATTTAAAATATTTATGTGAATAGTTAACCGTTATCACTACTAATTAATGTCATTATCGCGAAAACTAATTATTTTTGGTAACAGATATATTATGTTTAAAATTGTAGAGAATTACAATTATGAAATGATGGAGAGTTTAGGGGGCAAGAGAAAATCGTCGAGCTCCTGCGACCTATACTCCGAAAAATGAGTCCGAATTCATCGTCTTAGTCATTAGTGCACACATACCAACGGCCAACTAGTTCCGCCTGTACATCCAATAATATGTTTCGGTCAATGTCCGTCGCAGCAATAATCCACACGACTCACGAGGCGCGATTTTAAACTCGGTGATATTTGTATCTTGTCATTTATCACCCGTCTTTATGGGTCATATACGTTTCAATACACCAAGTTTTAAAACTCGATAAACCTTTTAGACTTACAGTACATTATGCAGGGTATCGCTTCTTAATCGTGAATCATTAATTAATTCCGAAATGGGTGCTTTTGGAAGTAAACATTTCAATTTTACGTCCAAGCATCAAGTGGAAAAATGTTTTAAATGCTTATTCTGAGAAAATTCATTTAGTCAAAATAGTTATTTTTTTAAACAGTTGCCAAATAAAATTTTTTATACAGTATTAGAGTTTTGGGTACTACTTGGTTATCCCGTCGACCAAAAAACTATCTCCAAATCATAAGATTAAGGGGTCATAGGACTTTTAAAGTTGGAAAAAATGGAAAAAAAGTGACTACTTTCAACATTTAATATCTTAAAATATATATGTTTTTAAAATACAATTTTTGGAGTGATGGAAGTTATAAGAATGTTATTTCATTTCATATATTTATAAAATTACAATATGCAGAATTAATATTTATAGGGGGCTTCAAACTGTCAGACATTTGACGAGCTGAAAATTGCCATGACAACTTACGCGCAGGATTACAAAATAAATTTTGCATCTAGAACAACAATTTGGGTGCCCAATTATACTCTAGATTATAATAATTACTCTGAACTTAAATAAATGTGTATTTAAAGCTTTTTTTTATATTTTTAATGAAACATTGTATTTAGCTTATACAAAATTTTGAAATTTTTAACACTATAACAACCTAAAAAAAATTTTTTTTTCAACAATAAACATTTAAATTTAGGTTCAGTTTATACAGACTAACATAAACATATGTCTTCTGAAAATTTCATGAAAAAATATTGAACAGTTTTCAAGTAATCCTGCGTGTTATGATCGAAAACCTCAATCTGAGAAAAATGACTTTAGAATTTCATTTTGCCAAAAGAAATCATTTGGCGCTTCGTACATTCTAGGCTATAACTCGAGCAATTATACGAATTTTTTAATGCGGTTTGTCTTATAATGTTCAGAAACGCTTATCCATTAACACATATTTTTTTAATAATTCGAAATTTCTGTAAGTTTAAAGGTCCTATGACCCCTTAAGTGCCAATAATGGATGATCGTAAATGTCACATTCAATCTATATAAAGGCCAAACGTATCTGTGCGTAACGCATACGTCATGTTTTGAATGGCAATACTTTCCGATGAAATTTCGGTTTTGCAATTTTCGCTATTGTAAATTTTTAAACTTCTAGACATTGCACGTTTTCATTCTTTATACCATCGTTTAGAGAAAAAAATGCACTTTTAAATGCCGTTTGTTAGAAAACTGTATTTCAATTTGTTTTTGAGATATTAATTTTTTTGTAGTTTTTGGTTCAATTTCTCTAATGGTGGCAACTTGAGTATCGCATTTATGAGGGAAAGAGAGGAAAAATAGCCATAGAGTAAAAAAGAAAAAAAAAATAGCGATGCAGTTTAGTGGCTGGAAGTGACGCCAAAAATGCAACCCTGAAATTCGCTGCATTGCATCAAACACAACCGCGTGCTTTCACAAAAAAGGAAAACTTTTAGCAATGCAATTTTAATTCATAATACAATGAAATGCTATTTTATAATGCTAAAATACAAGCAGATCTTTTTCATTTAGAGAAAAAATGATGTTAAAAAATTCGGTCTCTGTTCCACGTGGTTGATTTGTTTAGGCCGAATGAGGGATTTAAATAGGAAGAATGACGTCCATCCAACCGTTTTAATCGCATACTGCACTTCCATCTATCTTTTTTCTCCATGGAAAATAACAGATCACTGTATATTTTTGTTGTCTTTTTTCATAGCAACTGAAAAAAATAGTAATTAAAAACCCGTTATGTCAGTATATCGTCGGCTATAAAACCCGGTGAATGTTTTTGGTTTTATTTCGTTTTTATCTATGAATTTAATGACTTTTAGTTCGTTATAAACTTACTTTACGAAAAATACATAAATTAACCTTTACAAAAATGTATTTTAAAGAATATCTGGGTGTCATATTTTCTTAGAAGTTTTTAAAAACTGAGAATGCAATTTTATTCTTTGGCGAAATCTTTGGCTAATAACTTCTATCTTGCGTCTAATACTGAAGTACCGATAATTTTTAAAGCTGCATATGATTACATAAATAATATGTTTCATATAAAATTGCTGTTTGGAATTAGTTGTCAGTTTAACAAGCCTATTATGCAGAAAAAAATTATTAGACTTTCCAATTTAAAATTCTAAAAAAGTTTTTCACCTTTACTTTGTGACCCGGGAACCCCGGGTTCGGTGTACTAGTTATATTAAATATGATAAATATGTTTAAAACGCCATTAAGTTAAGCAGCTCTGCCGCTTACGAGCTACGCTCGCCAACCCCTAAATAATCAGACGAGAACAGGATTATAAGAATTACAGATTATAAGAATTAAAAATACAATATACATTAAAAGTAATAAAAATAAAAGAAAATATTCACTACAATTAAGTAATTACATTTAGGTATTTCAAACAAAACTTACGACATTATAAAAATGTAATACAAACACAATAGGCTGAAGAATGAAATGTAAAATTCCATTAAATGTTAAAACTACATTTTGGACAATAATAAAAAAAAAACTACAGCAGATTTCGGGGGCTTCTTGCTTTTCAAGGACTCTGGACTCGTGCCCTGAATGCACTGCTATAAATTAGGCAATGAGTCTAACTGATTATTAACATTGCTATTCTGCATGCTCTGGTTTGAAAACATATAATAATCTAAAATATCTTGCTAAATTTTCATAAATATGCATGCAGTATTATACAGCGTGTTTCAAAAATGACCGGCATATTTCAAAAATCAATAAAAACTAAACGGGCAGCGATAGAAATACACCGTTTGTTGCAATATACTTGGGACAACAGTAAATTTTCAGGCAGACAAGCTTTCGAAGTTAGTTACAATTTTCAACAACAGATGGCGCTGCAGTGTGGAAAAATCTAAAGTACGATATTTTCCACATATCTACCATGCGCAACAATAATCCGGCGTAGTCTCTGAACGAAATTACCAGAAACCTTTGTAAACGTGTCAGGCGGGATTGCTTCACATGCAGAAGAGATGTACTGCTTCAGTTGTTCAATTTTTTCTGGATTGTGGCGGTACACCTGATCTTTCAAGTCAAAAATCCTCTGTTCTAAGGATCAAACCATTTTTTCACAGTTAACTTGCAATCTGTGAGCAGCACACGCTTACAGCAGAAAAACGACTTACAGAATGGCGAACTTACAGACTGCGTTTATTCTATATCTTTCAAATCGCCTGCAGCGCCATCTGTTGTCGAAAATTGTAACTATTTTCGAAAGTTTTTCTGCCTGAAAATTTACTGTTGTCCCAAGCATATTGCAACAAACCATGTATTTTTATCGCTTCCCGTTTAATTTTTACTGATTTTTCAAATATACCGGTCATTTTTGAAACACTCTGTAGAAATTAATGTTAATTTCACATTAAGAAAAATCAATTTTTTTTATGGAAATGAGTCAATATTTTTTTTTTTGGGGGGGGGAGGAGGGGTCTAGTTTTATTAATTTTTAAATAGGCCACACTGACAGGCCTGGACCTGGAAATTCCAGTTTGAATACTTCTATATGCGGTACCTGGGTCTTATAAGTTATGCTTTGAAAAATACAAATTTGCCGAGTTAGGATGTTTCTCATTTTATGATTTTTTGGTCTTTTCTGGCACTAAAAATGGAAAGACGGAGATTGACGTAGAGTTAAATTATACAGAATCAAAAGTAACTATATTCCATTCCAACGCACGTGTGCTCTCAATATTTAAAACCTTGTGTTACCAGCTGGTAGTGCATCTAGATGCAATAGTGGGAATAGACGTCAGTCTTGTTGCATCATTTTTGGAAATGATTTCTTCTTCTTTTTTTTTTTTTTTCAGCCGTGCCTTAAATTTTTCGAATCAAATAGTATGGTACCCAAATTCGTTTATTAACGAAAAATTATACATCAAGCATAGAACCTGAAACTCTTTCCATCACTTCCAGAAATGTTTTAATAATCCACCATTTAATAAGGGACAATATGATGTTGAAGTTGAAAAGCGCATAATACATTTGAAAATATGTTTCGGAAATTACTATCAATAAAAAAAATTCCAAAATTTTTTTTTTTTTTTACTGTTTTTTATAGCAGCCATCATTTTTAACTCATTTTCCTCGTTAGGTGGGCCTCAACACACATATAAAACCGTAAAAAAGGAGTTATTAAAAAGAACATTTGCTGCAGACGAAGGTACTACAAAAAAATTTCACACCACTATATTATATTAATAAATTTCGTGGGTTTTTCTAGTGAGGGTTTTTTTTTAATCTTGCAAATGTGTAGATTAAAAAAAAATGTGTCCATGAAGTTTATTGTTCGAAAATAGAGGATGTAATGTGTAAAAATCTTTTGATGCTAATTATTTCTGTTACAACTGTTTAACCCAAAAAATCTGTATTAGATACATAATAAAGAGCAACAGTACGTTAACGCAGAATTGCCAAGATCTAAAACGAAAAGTTCGAGAGACTTTCTCTAATAAATTACTATTTGTTTCAATGCAAAACATTTTTATTCATTTTTACTTTCTTCTACCTTAACGAGAGGAATGTATTGGATTCATAAAAATTTCTGACTTCCGGTTTTCCATGATTTACACGTTTTAGGGATCAGATATATCAAAAAGCATGTTTTTACAAAATGTCTGTCTGTCTGTATGTGACACAAATTTCGTTATTTACACGTTTTAGGGATCAGATATATCAAAAAGCATGTTTTTACAAAATGTCTGTCTGTCTGTATGTGACACAAATTTCGTGGGCGCTCTATTTCAAGAACTAATGGACGAATTTTATAAAACATTCATATTTAGTTAATCCTGATATATATTGGTGTTGATTAGTTTTTCATATAAATCGCTCAATAGGTGTTGCTGCTATACAGCATTTTTCATTATTCCACAAGAATAAAGGATTTTTCAAGAAAGAATTTTTCCATTTTCATCTCAAGAACTAATACACGGTGGGCTGAAAGTCTCAAATTATAGGAGTTTCTTAATTTTTTTTATTTGGTTGTTACTGACAAGGAAGGTCTTCATACAAAGCATATTCCGAAAGATCTGAAAAAAAAATACAGAATGCTCTTTTTATGAGGATATATACATTTATTAAAAAAAAAAAAAATCGGCAGAGACTCGATAAAGCATTAGCAATAAATAAATAAATATTTCGTTATTTAAAGATTTTTCCCTGGTTGGTGATGGAATACAATTTAAAAAAATACTTCTTTATGTTAAATACACTTTAAGAATAAAAATGTTCCAATTTGACTTGTTTAAATAAATCTAGTTTAAATATTCAGTTTTAGTTTTATTTAACTAATGAAAATTTAAATATCAAAAATTACAATTTAAAACGAAATTAAAAGAAAATAAATTAACTAAAATTGTTTCAAGCTCAAAATTAAGTCCAGCTGAGCATTATCGATTAATTTTGTTGCTATGGAAACGATTTCTTAAATATTAAAATTTTGACTCGGAAAAATGCTGCTCGCGAAATCGCTTGACGTTTTCGTCTTTTCACACCAAATATTCGAAAGTACTTTATATTTTTACAGACTTTCTACTGTAATTCTGCCGATAAATTTGACTGATCATTTATTAGATTCACAAATAGATTAATTAATATATATACAGTGTCTCACAAAAGTGATGGGACACTTGTGCTTTATAAAAAGAAACTGCAATAAAATAAATAAACAAACATGTGCAAAAATTTTTTGGGTGTGTTTCATATTTAAAGTTAGTAACAATTATTACATAACATACATTTTGTCAAAATATTAAAATATTAATTTAGTAAAAATACAATTATTCAGAACGGAGCAAAAAATGGCTCACATAAGTGATGGGACACTTACTTTTCCATCAAATATTTATCCAAAAATTTTACTTTTTAAAAGGTTTTAATATTTTGTTGGATTTCCTTTTACTTTAAAACATGATTTAATCTTTTTGGGATGGATTCGACTAATTTTTTTGTGATTTCTGGAGTGATTTTACCCCATTCTTCTTGAAGCACCGATTTTAGTTGTTGTTTTGAAGAAATGGTGTGTTTGCGAATTCTTGATTCCAATTCTTGCTAAATATTCTCTATGGGATTTAAGTCTGGAGATTGTGGTGGTGTTTTTATTATTTCAGGACAGTTATATAGCAGCCAGAGTCTAACGTTCAGAGCAGTGTGCTTGGGGTCATTGTCCTGGTAGAATTTAAAATCGTTATGAAGGTTCAATTTTCGTGCTGGAGATTTCAAATTTTACTTTAAAATATCAATATACTTGTACTGATCCATTATACTGTGAATAAAAACAAGATTACCAACTCCAGCGGACGACATACACCCCCATACCATAACTCCTCCTCCACCATGTTTTACTGTTGGTACCAAGTTCTGTTTGCGAAATTCTTCCCTGGGTTTTCTCCACACCAAAATTCTACCGTCAGAACCAAATATATTAAATTTACTCTCATCAGCAAATATAACTTTATTCCAGTAATCAGAATTCTTATTTATGCTGGATTTTGCGAAAGCTAGTCTGAGTTTTCTATTCTTTTCACTTACGAAGAATTTTTTCCTGGCTACTCTACCGTGATATCCAGCAGATCGACTTACCCTTCTAATAGTCTCAGGATTAATAATTATTCCATATAATGCTTGTAAATCAGCAGCAACTTTTGGAGCACTATTTCTTGGATTTTTTTTAATATTTCGAACGATAATTCGCTTTATTCCATTGGATAGCTTTGATGGTCGGCCAGGTCTTATTTTATCCTGAATCATATGATTCTTTTTATATCGTTTAATGCTATTGAAAACTGTTGAACGACTCAAGTCAACTGTTTCAGCAGTTTTTCTAATAGATTTTCCACGTCTAATATGCAAATTAATAACTAATTTTCGAATTTCAGGCGAAGTTTCTTTTCGTTTAGCATTCATGGCTACACAGAGCTAAAAAACGCAAAAATTCCAAAACAAACTGGAGAGAAATACTGCAGACGATTTTATAAATTATTGCCAATTGATTTTAAGTAAAAATAAAACCCCCAAAAATATGTTTATTGCTTATTTCAGACGATTTTTGTTGCATATATAATGGTGTCCCATCACTTATGTGAGCTATTTTTTGCTCCGTTCTAAACATTTGTATTTTTATTAAATTAATATTTTAATATTTTGACAAAATGTATGTTATGTAATAATCTTTACTAAATTTAAGTATGAAACACACCCACAAAAAAAAACGTGTACATGTTTTTTTTATTTATTTGATTAGTTTCCTTTTGTAAAGCACAAGTGTCCCATCACTTATGTGAGACACTGTATATATATATATTTTTTCAAAATATTCTGAATATGCCCGGTATGAAAACCTTCCCATGCCTGAGTGCCAATCATAACGCCAATCTTGGTGTTCAACATTCTGAGGAACATAAACGATAGCCTGCAACTGTGTTTTGATAACGGAGGTAACCCTATTGAGAACATATTGTAATAATAACAATACATGTTTTTCTTATGGTGCGAGACTACTGACCGACCCTGTATATTATGAGACCAATAACGTAAAAATCATTGCTGTTTATAATATTTAACCAGAGTTGGGCAAATTCGTAATCTAATTACTTTGTAACTTAATTACAATGTAACGGCACGCAAGGGATTACAATTTTAGTTACATGTACTTATAATTTGAATTTGAAATTAAATTAAAATTGTAATTGTAACTATAAATGCTATGATTATCTTTATATAATTGTAATTATAATGGAAAAAAATCTAATTACGATTAAATACAACTATAATCTGAATTTGAAATTAAATTTGAATTGTAATCCTAACTAAAAAAATTCTAATTACGATTAAATGCAATTATAATCTGAATTTGAAATTAAATTAGCATTGTAATCGTAACTATAAATGGTATGATTTTCTTTATATAATTGTAATTATGATGGGAAATAATTCTAATTACGATTAAATGCAATTATAATCTGACTTTGGAATTCAATTAACAATGTAATCGTAACTATAAAAGCTATAATTACTAATATACAATTGTAATTATAATTGAGAAAATTATAATTACGATTATGAGTAATTGTATTCTGAATTTCAAATTTAATTAACATTGTATTCATAATTATAATTACAATTACGGATAATTCCAATGGTTTTTTTTTTAAATTAAGATATGGTTGTAACTGTAATGCAGGATTTTCATTGCGGTGCGGTAATGCTGTCACTGTGAAATTTTAATTACAAATACTTTTAATGCGAATGGTATTTTAGATTATATATTTGATTTTAGATGTATTTATGATTATTATTACCGTTACGGTGTTGTAATGGTAACTAGCAATTTTAATTACAATTAATGTGCAATGGAAACAGAAAATTTTCTAATCAGGTTTTATTCCATTTGTACTTGAGAGTTATTTATGCTTATATTCTTTTAGTGATAACTAAGAAATCTGGGTTACAATGGTATTATAATAAGGATGATATCTGGGGATAAATATTACAGTGACTATTTTAGTTTAATAACTGAGAATTTTAAACTGGATAACCCACTAATTTTTTACTGAAGCTCTGCCCTCCCCGCCCTCCCGAATATTTTAGTGTATCGTAAATATAAAGAGCTGGTAACTTAAAAACTTATAACTAAAACTTTAATTATCGTAAGACACTCATACTTTATATGATAAAGGCAAAATTTATGAAGAGGGGGGGGGTTACCGAAGAACGGTAAATTTTATTATTGAGCAAATAAAAGGTTTTAATAACTCAAAAGTGAACTCGGATATAAATTTTCAAACTAGAAAAATTTCGTATAGTAAACGCAATCGTTTCAAGGGAGAGGGGGTACCTCGATTTTCTATAGAAGTTCATCATATTTTAGTCTATACCTATATTATAAAGAGAATAAGTTTGTTTGTTTGTTTATAAGGGATAATCTCCGGAACTACTGAATTGGTTTCAAAAGTAATGGTACCAAAATTATGGTGTTCGTTCAGAATCAAACATAGGCTTTATTTTATGTCGATATCACAAATTCAAAGGGCGTGCAGGAGCAAAAAGCGTTCTAAAAATACGATGTTTGTGTAACTGAAGGGACTACAAGCATGAAATTTAGCATTCTAATTATAAAATGTCAATGAACTCTAGCCTTTCCTTAAAAATTCGAAAATTTTAAAGGGGGGGGGGAATGCCTGCGTGCTTGGTTTGATTGTTTGTTGGTTTGTTGATTGGTTGGTTGGTTTATTTGTTTGTTTATTTGATTGTTGGTTCGTTGGTTTGTTGTTGGTTGGTTGGCTGGTTTGTACGGATAATTCCAATGTTTGTAAGGGATAATCTCTGGAAATACCGAGCCGATTTCAAAAGTAATGGTACCAAAATCATTGTGTTTGCTCAGAAACAAGCATAGGCTGCATCTTATGTGGATGCCACAAATCAAAAGGGGGTGCAGGAGCAAATCGCGTTCTAAAAATGCGATTTTTGTGTTACTGAGGAGGCTAAAAACATGAAATTTAGCATGGGGGATTACATTTAACTTATCAAATGTAAATGATCTCTAGCATTTCCTTAAAAATTCGAAATTTAAAGGGGGGGAGAATGCGTTTGTTTGTTTATTTGTTGGTTAGTTGGTTGGTTTTTTTTGTTGGCTTGTTGATTGGTTGGTTTGTTGATTGGTTTGTTGATTGGATTATTTGTTTGTTGGTCCTGTTTTTTTAAGCAAAACAGCAAAAAGAAAGTACTTGCGTTCTTTTTACTTATTTTTCAATTAAAATAGCAAACAAATAATAAAATTGTAAATAAAAATTTGCTAGTACATGTTTATGGCCTGGTCAGGAAACTGTAATGGGTCTCCTTTTGTTATACATGTGTAAAATATCTCACAATTTAGAGTTTTAGGTTCGAAAAACAGTTTTTATCAAAAATAAGCAGAACTTAAAGTTAGAAAGTTTTAAAGATTAGTAACTTTAAAATTGTTGATCAACTTGTTTAGAATTTTAAAGAAATATTTTTAATACTTATTACTTTTAAGGGAAAGAATGTATTTTTTACAGTCGCAAAAAAAGGGAAATCCTGTGTAACATATTTTATTTTAATCAAGGGCAGACCTGGAGGGTCCTCAAGGGATATCAGAAATTTGGAGGTTCTAATCGGACCCGCGGCTCAGACGCGGAATTTTTTTTTTTCAATTTGGGCTGGGTCGAGGTTAATTTTTTTCGTTATGGGTCAGGTTTGGGTCCAGTTCACTTCTACTCTGTTGCTGCGGGTCGGTTTGGGTTTTGTCGATTTCTACTTTTTTGTTTTGGGTCGAGTTGACTACTATTTTATTACTGCTGGTTGGTTTTGAGTTCGGTTGACTTCTATTTTTTTGCTACTGATCGGGATGATTTTTACAAATTTGTTACGAGTCGAGTGGAATTCTACTTTTTAGCTACTCGTTGGTTTCGGGTCAAATTTATTTAAAATATTTCGGGTTCTGATCGGTTTCAGATTAGGTTTTCAGTTTTGCAAGAAATTGATCCGATTTTTTAAATGAAAGTTTAAATATTTTGCTCCATAAAATCTATATACAGTAAAAGGGCCATGACAGACAGTTCCAAATAGTTAATTATGAATATTTTTAAGCTTTTACATTGAAAATTGCTATTCGTAAGAGAAAGTACTTAGATTAAAATCTCCATGCGGATTCTCTGGAATCGTAGACACCTCTATTTAGCGAGCACTTTTCGACAATTTAGACACCACATTCAGCTGCTTCCGTTGATTAGAGAATCTACAATTACTTGAATATTAAAGAGTTTACATTAGACTTTTACTTTTTCTATATAAAAGATAAAATTGCTGTTAAAGATATAAATGTCGACTATATTTTATGTAGTTCCATTAAAATGTAGATTAATTCTTCTTCATTTCGGTTTCGACGAAGGTAACGAAAAATTTTTGAACGGGTTTTGGCTTAGCTTCCAATGAAATTTTAAGGTTCGGATTAGAACAATACTATACGCTTAGGGATCAAACCGAAATTTTTCGATGGATATTTGAAAAATGAAGTTTTTTTAAGTGCTGTTCTTAGAAACAGTAGTTAGACACTCTTAGCGGTTCTTTTCTCTGATACTATTTATATCAAGGGCTAATCTAGAGAAACCTCAAGGGAGATTGATGTAAAAATTTGGAGACTCGGGTAGGAGGTAATGTTTTTCATTGCGGATTAGGTTTATTTCTACTTTTTTAACTGTGGTTCGTGTCGTGTTGACTTTTTTCTGCTAGGTTTGCCTGGTTTGAATCAGGCTCACTTACATTATTTCAAGTTCGGATTTGGTTTCACATCTGAGACATCAGAGATTTTACATTCGGGTTGAATCGAAATTTCGGATGGGGGGAGATTTCTTTTACTGCGGATCGGGTTTATTTGAACTTTTTCCCTGTACGTCGGATAGATTTATATTTTTTGCTGCGGGCTGGGTTTGGGACAGGTTGACTTACATTATTTCGAGTTCGGAAATGTTCCGGATTGGGTTTAACACTTGAGAGTTGCATTCGAGTTATTCAAGAACGTAATTACGATATTTTTAGGGGGGGGGGAGGAAAGAGGATTCAAAATTTTCCCAACTTGAAACAAATTATTCAATTTTCCAAGTGAAATGCTATATGTAGTGATATGTAGTGATTATAATGTAATCAGTAAAACAATAAAAATTTTATACTTTTTTACTATTTTTAAAGAGAAAATTTTTTACTGCGAATCGGGTTTATTTGAACATTTTTGTTGTGGGTCGGATAGATTTATACGTTATGCTGCGGGCTGGGTTTGGGCCAGGTTGACTTAGTCGGCCGGGTGGGTTCCGAGTTCGAATTTGTTTCGGATTGGATTTAACATTTGAGAGTCAGATTCGGGTTAATCAAGGACGTAACTACAAATATTTTTTCGGGTAGGGGGGGGAGGATTCCAGATTTTCCCAACTAGAAACAAATTACTCTATTTATCAAGTGAAATGATATATATAACGTGTGATATGTAGCGATTATAATGTAGTTAGCAAAACAATAAAAAACATACTTTTTTACTATTTTAGATATTTTTTTTGAAAAATCTATAATTTCCTAATTTCAGATAAATTGGGGGGAGGGAACTCCCCCGCTAATCCCCCATCGCGACACCTCTGGGGTTGATTCACTTTTTCAGAAAAAAGTCTAAATATTTTTCCCATAAAAACATTAGTGAAATATCTATGACGGACGTCTGCAAATAGCGAAAACTTTTATTTGTACAATGGAACTCTTGAATACCGAACATGTCAAAAGCATGGAATTCGTTCGCTATTCAAAAGTAATATAAACTCTTTATGCGAATACTCCTGAATAATGGACACCTCTATTTAGTGAATTTTTTTCAATCTGCATTCTTTTTCCTTTGAAAACCGAACGTTTACAAAGAAGAGAAAAATTTAGATGTCCCGAATAGACTGTTATTTAGAGTTTTTGCACTAAGGAGTATATACTAGATATTTATTTTTCTATATAAAAGATAACATTGATTTAAAGATATATCTACAAACTACACTTTATAATTCCATTGAAATATATGAATTCATTTTCTTTCATTTCAATTTCTGGTCGACAAAAAATGTTTGTGCCGAGATCGGTAAGGTCTCGGTTTGACCTCAAATATAATTTTGGGGTTCGAGTTGATGTTATTGGTTATGGATCGGATTTACTTTAAACGTGTCGGATATGGGACTTTTTTATTTTTAGTTTTGACTCGTTCGGTTCAAATATAAACTGGTTGCTGACTAAATTTTTCAAAAGGTCAGACTATTTTTCATATTTTTTATATGTTTGAACATTGCCGAGTATATATTATATATGTGTTTTCTACTTAAACAAAAATGTAAAATATTTATATAATTACATGGGATACTTTTTGTAACTACCTTCAGATATGGACTGATTTTTTTTTCTTTTGGGGGGGGGGGAGGGGGAGGTTGTTGATCTGTTTTGAGTCAGGTTATCGGTATTGGATCAGATGATTTTTTCTCTTTTAGCGACTTTGGTTAAGATAAAAATTGAATTGCAGAGCCTGGGCCTGGACATTTTGGCCCATACAGACCTCTATAAGAACGTCAGGCTACGTCAGGCACGACCCATAATTTTTTTTTTAAAGTGTGATTTGGTCTAGCTTTTCAGAAAAAAGTAAAACTCTGACCGGTTTCTGAAAGTTTGAAGTCCTGACTCAGAATAAGAGCGGGCGCGGCCTGGATCGGGCCATGCCAGCTTGGAGGATTCGGGTCTGGTCGCGCTGGTCTCCATCTTAAGTACGACCCGTTTTCCGTGTGGACATCTAATATCGTTTTGCAATGACTTTCTTGGGCTCAAAGAGGAGGCTATCGCTCCATCGCCCCCTTCCCCTTTGTTCAGCCACTGATTTTTATATAACATAAAGATGCATTTGCAAAGATAGGGAATCGCGAAAATTTATCATTATTTATCATAATGTAAAAGTAAAAATAATGAAAGTGTAAGGCAAAATATAGCATTTTTAAAAAAATCTGTTATTCAGCAAATTTATTTTCTAATACGTTGCTATAATGGAATCTTGGTTTAAGCGGAAATTTTTCTTAATTCCTCTAAAACTATTTTGCAGTTGCATCTGGAAAGAGAAAAAAACCCATCTAAAATTGTATTTTGCACCTATTGAATAGGTTTCTGTCTTACCAAATTTTATTACAGAAATGAGTCAAATTTAAACTGCTACCAGAAGCCGCTGTCTTTTTTTCTTATAGCCTGTATATTTTCAATTTCTATCACAAACAAAACTTTTGGACGGGTGTTCCGATATTTAAGACTTTCCAACATAGTTGAAAAATGTTTATATCAATTGGGTTGACTGTCCATCTGTCCATGTTCTAACAAGCGTACTCGGAATGTTTTGTAACTGAAATATGTTGTTGAAACTTGTTATGACATGTTTGGCACTGAAGATGATGCATGTAATGATTTATACGTCACTCACATGGAAATTCAAAAGTATTTTGTTATGCTATTGCTTATATGGATAAAATCATCTGCAGTTTATTTTAATGATGTGAAACAATTTTAAACATAACAAAATTTATGCGCCTTATTAAGGTGCATTAGATGATAATTTCTACAGAATGTTTTAAGTCTAGCACTTACAGTACATGTACAGATAAATTTTAAATATTCCGTTATATTAATAACAACGTAAAAAAATCTGTTGCAGCATATTTTTAATGATTTTTCTCTATTAAAAATATAGTGAAACTCCTATGACTTTATGACATGCAATAAAACATTCTTTCTGAGGAAGGTGCAAAGAATTCATCATTCATTCACAGGATCATAGAAAGAAGCTCTATTTTATTATAATCTACGCGAAAAATTCCATGTACATTACATTTTAATTATGTCTCAATAATTCAAACAAGATGAAATTCATATACATTACTGAGATTTACTACAAGATGCTTAAATTAGAATATGATGTTCATTGCATTTTGTTTCATCCCAGGACACATAAAAGATATTGAATAAGCATCTATGAATGAAGTATTGTCAATTAGAGATGATTGTTAAAATTAAATTGTCAGGCAAAGTATATGTTTATTAAATTTATCTATTTTATTTTTGGGTCCTACATTGAATATAGAAATTCTATACACCATGTTCAAAGATCTCAAAAGAATTCAGACGAATAACTGAAAATGAGCGTGACTTGTTTATATTTTAATGCATTAAATTCTATATTTTTAAGTTCAAATATATTTAGGAAAACTTGTTCGTAAAACTTAAATATAAATATATAAAAGGATATTCATTTAATTAGGAAAATGCAGGCCTATAGATGATAATTTCTGCATGTACCGATGCAGTAGTTTTAAGAGTATTTTCCAGAAATTAATTTCATCTTAACATGTGGTATATATAAAAACTTATTCATTTTGTACAGGGCTGTACCACCCCCCCCCAAAAAAAAAAAAACGGAAAAAATTAAATATATTTGCATTCATTCTCAGAAATGAAGGTTAATTTTCAGCTGCATTATTTGTTTCCTGCTATATTAAATTTTAGCAGATTTTTCATGCCGTTAAAACAAGCATAAGAAAATCCATTGATTATTTCATCATTTTAATTTTTGATAAATTTGAAGAATTTAAACTTACGGAAATCTGCTTCAGGTTAAACTAACATATTTGTTTTATGAACTAGACAAGCGAATGTACTTTAAATTTTATATTTTAATTAATTTTTAAACTTAGTATGAATCAATGAAACATTTCCTTTGAAGACATTTTTTTGTCGGAAATATACATGCTCCATTACGGAAATCAATAGTATTCTTAATGCAGTAAAGTGCAATGAGTTAAAATGGATCATTCGTACAAGTCAAACCTGTATAAAACGAAACCAATCACTCTTTATTTTAAAACGGAAAATGGGTGTAATTGAGTATTTCATAAGAATACCCTGATCATCTTGTTAAAGAGTATAGGCACGCACAGATCATACTCGGATTGATGCTACCGAAGCAGTGTTTCTACCATAACTAAGGTTCCCGGCATAGTCATCGTTATATATGAACAGCTCACGGAAAAGGATACGGGCAATGCCTGAATCGGAGCAAGTCTGATTTCAGTAGAGGCTAAAAAAAGGTGGAAAACATGTAACCAGATGTCGTGAAATCTGTATTTTTTTAGCTGTAAAATAAAGTTTTACATCGATACGAGAATGTTTAAAAAGCTTCTCGGTCCATCAAAGATTATATAAATTTTATACAATATTTCATTTTATTTTTCAAATTAGCTTCTTACAACTGGTAAGATTTAAACCAAAGCGTTTTCAAATTTTTAGTTCCTTTAAGGCTTGAGGACTCCTTTAGCTTGACGGGTAGTTTATTTTATAATTATAATTATTTTTTTTGGCAGATTTGAGAAAATTTATCGATTTTTTAGTCAAAAACTTCGCATATTATATGAGCGCTAATACATTCATGTTTGTGGAAATCGCAACATCATGAAAGAATCATCAGAAATAAATTTAACTTAATACATACAGTGTTGGTCAAAAGTTTCCGGCCAGTTAGTTTCTCAGATTTATTTACCAGAAGGTTTCTGCGAAGAAGTTAGGAATAAGTGAATGACCTCTGACGACATGATCATTTTGATTGGATACTGGAAACGCTTCATGTAAAAGGGGTTCAGTTAGAAATTCGCCTGTGCAAAAGTTTGCGGCCACTCATCATTTCTGTGTTTTTTTCTGTCGGTAAAGTGTTTTTTGGTTGTGTTTGTGAATGAATCAATGTGACCAGCATAGTTTGAATTCAAAATTGAAAAGTTCAACAATTATTGTTCGTAAATGAGTGATTAGTTTGTCGCTAAAGGGCCAAACTTCTCGAGATATTGCGGCAAAGTTATCGATCGGTAGATCAACTGTGAATGATACTTAAAAATTGTATAAAGATGTCCATGGCCTTCAAGACTTTGTGAGGTCCGGTAGACCCCGGAAAAGGATTATTTTTGTAGACAGAATTATCAGGAGAAAATTAATTGATGACATGCGTAAAAATTCCGTTGCAATATCCCGCGATTTACGGAATGAAAATATTGCTGAAATAAGTCGATCCACCGTGTCAAAATGCTGACGTGATGTAGAACATTATGGAAGAGTCAGTGTTCAAAAATTTATCATGGGTAAAAAAATCAAAGCAGCCGACTGGCGTTTTCCAAAAAACACAAAGTCTGGTCAAGTGAAAACTGGACAAAAGTACTATTTTTCCATCAATCGAATTTAAAACTTTTTTGGAAATGATGGAAGACACTACTTCCGATAATTGAACAACAAAAGATATGGTTTGACTTATGTTATTCCTACCATGAAACTTGGAGGAGGACACGTTGTGCTGTGGGGAGTATTTTCTTCAAAAAGTGTAGGTCCATTATTTAAAATCTACGACAAGGTGAATGATGCAATCCATAAGGATATCTTGCAAGGTTATTTACTGCTTTATTAGAGGAAAAATTCTGGTCGCAACTATTTATTTCAACATGATAACGATTTAAAGATTGTTTGCATTCACTGTCAAGCAATGACTTTCACCCAAACAATTTCGCTTTTGTAATGGCCAGCCCAATCGACCGACATGAATCCAATAGAAAATCATTGAAAAGAAGTTGGCAAACGTGTGTAGAGCTATAAAAATTTCAACTCAGCCGAAATTTTCTAAAAATTGCAAGAAAAATGGGAAAAACGTATCATAGGCGATCTTTAATTGCTGATTGTATGAATGTCACGCTGTCGTGACCCAGTACTTATTATTAAAATAATGCTGATAAAATATTAATTGTAAATGTTGTTGATCACTGTAATTTTCTATTACAATGCCATTGTACCCAAACTTGCGAAAGTAGTCGGAAACTTTTAGAACATGCGATTTTCTCTGTGCTTAATTTTGTCAATTAAATTTATTGATATTTATATATTATTTCATAAATAAGTACCTAGCTATTTTGTCAATAAAATGTATAAGTATCACTTTGAAATTCCTCTTCATATGGATATACTTACAAATTAAGTAAAAAATTTTTGCTGGCCGGAAACTTTTGACCGCCACTGTATACGACTGGTATTGATATAAACAATTGATTATATTTTCAAAGCAAAACAAATGTTAAATGTCAGAAATCATTATTTAGTGTAGTCACCACATACTGTAATATATGCTGCTAATACGATGTGGTATGAACAAATGGATTTTCAGTATCTGGATGGGGAAGAACATTTCATAATGTTTGTATGCGTACCCGAAGTGCATCTCTAGAAGCTATAAGAGTAGAATAACGACTGAGACTCCGAACAACGAAATCCCCCGCATGTTAAATGGTTAACATATCCAGCGAATAAGCAGGACGCAGAAGAAGCTGTGTGTGTTCTGCTACTAAGAAGTTTTAAACATTCTTTCAACATGTGGACAGGCAATATTCTACTGAAAGGTAGCTCAGGAATGCCTTGAAAGACAGGAGCGACATCGGACTCCAGCTTTTCACTTATGTATCTGTTGCTGTTCACATTACCTACGATTTGTAGCAGTTGGAGATCGTTCTTGATGGGAATCGCAAGCCAGACCATAACTCCCGATGTTCGCTCACTATGATATTCGCTTAATACACACCGGCGTAGCATTTAACACGAATTCCGCCATAGTGGTACCACAAAATATAGCGAGATTCGTCAGATAAAACAACTTGTTTCTAATCTGCTTGGGAGCTTCTATGATCAGCCGCAGATAGATAGTTTTTCGGGTGGGGTATCCCTGTAAAAAATGAATCTTGCACGCAGTGTACAGTACAGCAGGCGTCGAAGGATCGACAATAGAGACAGTGATATAGCTGTAGCAGTTGGTTAATGTCTAGTTCCAGCTGTACGATCCGTCAGCGCCACGCGGACAATGTGTCTATCATCCCACTTTAAAGTCATCGTTCGGGGTCTATTCTCAGATTCCTGAGTTGTCTGAACTTTGTCGGTCCACAGCTTTCAAACTCTCATCATTCTGCATCTTTTACATTGCATATGAGGTACTATTGCGCATAGGAAAATCCTCCTTCATGAAGATCGAAGATTATCTCCCATTCAAACTTGATCAATTGTTGAAATGTCATCTTCCTATGTCAAAAAAGCATTGTTATGTTTCACTTAATATTTATCATTAGCAGATAATCATAGACTATTCCCAATGTTGCATAACAGCCGTCTTTTTACACTCTAGTCTTTTTGCACCCCAGAATGCGAGAATTTTCAAGCGCTCCGTGTCTAAGAGATTTTTCACCGGAACTATAAAATTTTCGGGAGCGAAAGTTATATTTCCAGTTAGCTCATTCTGAGCACTTTAAGATTTTATAATTTTTATTGTCCTATATTGATGTGCTAATTAATAAATTGCAAATTAGTGAATTCAAGGGAGCCATATGCTACCCCTCAACGAAGAAAGCCACACCTATAGGGATTACAATCCCGAGACCAGTTTCTGATCCCGGGATTTCGGGATTGTTTAGATTCAATCCCGTGATCCCGGGATTTCAAAATTTAGAATTTCTCCAATGTCACCAATTTTTACAATAGCTAAATTGTACAATATTGTAAAAAAATAACTAAAGCAAAAATACAGCCTAACGTTTGAAAATATACCAAGTTCAAAATTTATTACTTCAATAATAAAAAAGTATAGGATAAATTACAACATCAGGAAATTAAAACAAATATGCTGTTGATGTTTAACAATGTAAAAAAAAGTTTATGTTTTTTAAATGTCTATATTGTAAAAAACGAAATGTCTTTATCAACTTCTTCTAAGACTAAATTTTCTCTTCCGCAGCATGATTCAGCTACTGTTTTACTGGAGGAAGCTTCTGGTTCTGTATTTCGTTGATTATAATATAAAGCATCACAAACTGCTAAATGTATGCCAAGAGCGAAAAAAGCTGCTGATCAGCTTCAATTTCTTTTCCAACTTTCAGCATTACATTTGGTCCATCAGTTACAATAGCAACAGCGTCTTTTTTATTGAAATGTCATACTTTTCTAGATGCAGTGTTATAATTTCAATACACTTTTTTGCAGCGAAAGATCCATATATGCGCATAAGTCCTAAATTCCAGAATTTGTTCAAATTTACATTTCTTGAATGGGCATTAATATTTATAAATCGCTTGTTTACAGTAGATGTCAATTCGTCAAAAATTAAACTATTTTTTCCCCGAAGATTTAAAAGTTTGTATTTCTCTTGTAATTAAATCCTTTACGATGAAACTCTAGTTCACTACAGGATTTCAAAGTGATACTGCAGATTTTGGCAAATCATGATAGCCTTTAGCTATCAGTAAATTTCTCAAATCAACTGAAGTGATGAAAACGTTAAATGAAAAAGCATCTTTAGCAGTCATTCTCAATAAAATCAAATCCAGTGATTCCTTATCACTACTAAAATAGTCCTCTATTTTCCATTTTTTAGAAAGGAATCTATCTTCTGTGCAATCTTGACTTGTGGAAGGCAGAGAGGATATAATAAATAATAAATTCATTCTGAACTTGAATACCGTGTTTCGTAATTAAATGTGTATGCAAATGTGTATGCTTTAGTCGATCCACCTAATGTTTTAAGCACAGTGCTACACTTTTTACATTTAGCGCTTTTTCCATCTTTTGATGTTGAATAGTAGTACCATACTGAAGATCAGGGATGTAGTAGAGGGCATACGCCGCATACATTCTAGATTTTTTAAAGGAACACCGTATACCCTCTGTTTATAAAGAAAACTGTTGTATACATACTCTAGGGATACTGTCTGTCTTGAGCGTATACCCTCTGCATAGACCGTATATCCTCTGTTATTTTTACGACTACACCCCTTCTAAAGATGTATCATTATCTTTCCGAAGAGCTACGAAACCTTTCTCATTCGACATCTTTAAAAAAATAAGTATGAACGTACGAAATGCAAAGAAGTTAGCACATAATGACTAGCATACACAAATGCGACGCTTATCAGTAAAAGATCTAATTCAAAAAGGACCTACGAAGCGAAGATAATTTCTATACGCGCAGCGAAATCGAAATAAACAAACGATTTCATTTTTCCTGACTAATAGCCATGTGCGTTACATCTGTTAGCAAGTCAAAAGATTTCCACTGTAAAAGATTTAGTCGCTTAGAAATATATGTAAAAAATATTTGAGGTATATATTATTTTTCAGTCATACATAAATTTCATGAAAATTGATTTTTTCTCCCCCACAAGCAAAAGTTTATAAATATCTTTTTTTTAATTTCAGCTGAGCATTATTTCACTAAAAAAAACCCTAGGTAATCCCGAAAATCCCGGGATTGTTTCTCACTAATCCCGTGTATTTTCGGGATTAAAAATACACCGGGATCCCGGGATTGTAATCCCTAGCCACAACTGACCAGAAATTGACTGCATGGCGTCCAGAAAAAGCTGTTCAACCAGTTGCCTTGATCAAGAAGGTGACTCCCTCGAAGGAATCCCGTACCTCCTGTCTGCTCGTGAATCCGGCTTTTGTCGGTATATAGAGATGAGATGTTTGAGGATCCCCCCCCTTTCCTCTACTATTGCGAATTCTAATATTGATGCTAATTCCAATAATGATAATTCTTTTTCTCATCTTCCAAATTCTGACGATCACATGCAAATTGATAATTCAAACTCTGCTAAAAGATACCATGATGATGACGACAGTAATAACTAATGTTTAATATAAGAAAGAAACCACCCAAAATTCTACCGACTGCAATAACGAAAATAAAACCAGAAAAATTAAAGTTCCACCTTTTTATATAGAGCCCATTAAAAATTAGGATAATTTACTTCTAACTCTTAAAATTTTTGCTCCTTCAATTTCTCCGTCTATGAAGAAAAATTTAATAAAATTTGTACCGAGTTTCAGTAAATTCTGAAGAGTACTATAAGAGTGTGCAGCGGATTTTAACGCTGGAAAAGGTGCACGATAGAAGTTTTCTTCTCGAAAACGAAGAAAAAATTAAATTTGCCTTAAGAAGTCTTCTTGCAAATACCCCTCTTGACGTTGTTCAAAGATCTCTGGACCATGATGACCTCCATGATATCTCAGTAACTCAAATGTATCGGGGCAACACGAAAAACCGTGTTCCACTCCTGCTGTTTCTGCTGCAAATGCCCAGACAGCAAAATGAACCACAACTCATTTTTTCAAATTTCTGAAATCTTCGGCTTTAAGTCCAGTTTTAAAAGTATCGTAGTCGCAAGGGCCCTATACCGTGCCATAATAGGTCTGGGGTGTGAGGGCCCACATAAGTCAAAACTCTGCACTAAGCAATATGATGAATCCTGTTGATGTATCCACTGTAATGGTACAGTTGCAGGGTGATCAAACTGAAAGAATCGCTAAAAACGTAGACAAAAAATCTAATGTTAAAAACGCGTTACCATTTCCCACAAAGTAGGTGATTCCAGCATTCTCGTTTGCGAAAACTGCTGGCGAGGGGGTTGTAAATTCTCCCCCACCCCCACCCCCACCCCAATTGTGGGTAAGAAATTTTCATCGGCCTCCAAATTAGGTGCAGTTTCTGACGCCAATTTTCTAAAAGATCTTATTAATTTCAAGAAATTTTATGGTAAGCAGATAGTTTTATATGTTTTCCAAAACTGACTTTCTTAACTCCGTGAGGCACCCACGGATATAGACAGAATTTCTATTCTGTTTATATTCGTGGACAGAATAAAGATTCGCTTCGCTCATCCTCTACTAGGCTACAAAAAGTACATTTTGTCGTACACTTTACAAAAATCTATTTTGTATTTTTACTTGAAATTAAGCATAAAAGTAAATTGTGATATGTGGATTGGCACAATATTATTTTTTTACAGAATAACCTTTAAAAAAGTATTATTTTAATTAACGTATTTTACATATTTTTCCATTATGGAAGCATTTTTGCAAATGAAATATGAAACATGCATATTTTCAGAAGAAAAAATAAATCACGGGGTTAGTAGTTATAGGTAGAATCGTGATTATTTAAATAAATAAAATATATTTTCATTACTCTACCAGAGCATTTCAAAACTTTCGGTAACTAAAATTGAAATATTTCCACTTAAAAAATGAAACTTAAATATCTTAACGGGGGGAACTTATGAAACACTTAAGAAAAAACGAGAAAAAAATTGAATATTACGTCAGAAAGAACATAAAAAAAATAAATATTACGTCGGAACTTTTCTATACAAGATTTCCACTAATAAAATAAATAATTTAAAAAAATAACAAAAAGCTTAGAGGATTTTTTTTTATTCTTTTCAAACAAATATTACGTTATACTGTAAATATAATGAATGAAAAGCAGGTGAATATGACGATTTTTTATATTTTAGACGATTGAAAATAACTGCAGAATTTATATTTCAAACCGTAAAAGAAAATTAACTTATTAAACATGTTATTTCAGAGGGAAATATACATTTTAATAGAATACTTTATTAAGTTTGGATGAAAATGGCGCATACATTGGTGCTCATTTATTTTAATCATATTATAATTTCAAGATTTTTTATGACATTTTTTAAGATACTTTTTTTATGAAAATTATAGTATATTTTTAATAAATTAAAATTTGCTAAAATTGAGTTATTTACATTGAATTATAAAAGTATTTCTCACTGTTAAAAATTCAAATGCACAATTTATTTATTATGTGAAATCATTTACACAGACGATATTTACGCATTTACATTTCTAAAATTAAAATGTGCTGAAACATAAAATAACGTTTTTCCTTAACAAAGTTGCAAAATATAGTAATAATTTTAAAAATATATATTGTTGTTTTCAAATATTAATCTTATGAAATAATAATTTCTGAATCAATAAAACTATGGCTTTTGCTAGTTATATAAAATGAAACAGGAACTCAAACAGTTTTACCTACAAGATTACAAGTGTTCTATGTCTGTTTAAGTGTTCAATAAGTGTTCTTTCGTTACACGGCATATATCAAGTAGGTAGTTCAGTTCTTCATAAACGTTTATTAGCAAAAAAAAAATCTGTTGAGACGATCACCCGATATGATGCCATAAAATTCTACCCACAAGGCACTAAAAGATTGTGCGGATGTGCCTCCTCTGCCAGCTACCATTGTAGCTGTTGCAACAATGATCCTGCAAACACTAAACAAAAAATAAAATTTTTCCGATATCCCTGATGTGACATATCGTTGATGAGGTATGAGAGTACTTATTCATATTATGCAACTTCGGTGACCCTCCTCACATTTAAAGCCCAATCGGGAGGGGATCTTAAATTTACTCGAAAACTCAAATGTGTATAGCAGGTATTCAGTCACTGAAAAATAGTTAACTGTAATCAGGGCCTGATTATCAACGGGGCACTCTCCCACCAGAAAAAGTAAATAGAAATTTTTTCCTTATTCATGATAGTAATTTTGACTGAAAAGGGCGTTTAAACAAGTCGAAAATTTCTATGTAATTTTACTGGGGAGATAGTGCCCCGTTAGTAATCAGGCTCTGACTGTAATCTAAATGTACATAATCGTAAGCTAACTGTTTGATAAACGTAACCTAAATATAACATATCCGCAACCTAGCCATAATCTAACTATTATCTAATTATAACTTAACGGTAACATAACCTTACATAATTGCAACGTAACTGAAGTCAAATTATCACAAAACCGTAGCCTAACTGTAGTGTAATCTTAGTAAGCGTAGTTAGTGCGCGTTCGCAGTCTAAGAGTTGGTATTCCTGCGACTCAGTTGGCGCAGTTGTATTTGAGCTCTTGTTTGTCGTCTACTCGAAAATCAAAACAGCTGTTGTTGTTTATGACGGTCGATTATCTGCACGAGGGATATAGACCCAAGGGCGATTGACTTCCTTGGGGGGGGGGCAGGTTCTTTCTAAGGGTAATCTAACCCGTATTTACGCAAGATTACCCAAGGTTCGAAGAAAACCACAGAAAACTCCGGACGGTTAAGTCGACAAGAGCGAATGGGACCAAACCTAGCAACTACCATCTACCAATTTCAAGAGCAGAAACTCACAGCCGTTGGTGAGTCGAAAATAAAAACAGAACAGGAGATAGATACAATATTAATCTGTCTTATTTTTTTGGAACGAAATTTTTCATCAATCATTTTCGAACCGCAATTCATAAAATATGTATGATAATTGAAATTTACAAAAAGTATACTTAAATGTACATTTTTTCGCGTAAAACTTATTTTTTAAATACGAAATTTTGTATGTTTAAATATGTAGTGAAATGTAAATATATATATATATATATATATATATACAATAAAAATAAACGAATAAAAAAAAATACAAATATTTATGTCTATAGACCAGAAATTTTTTTGTTGTTATTTAAAATTTTTTATAGTTATTTCAATACCTAATCTACTCTTTTTAATAAAGAAATAAATTTTCTTTCCGAAAAAGAAGTTCGAGCAAGATTCGAACTCACGTAGAAAAATCTCAAACTTCGTGCATTACTGACCAGCTACATACTACATAACATTATAAACTGTAGCACTATTTACATTCGATCTTGATTTTCTAGCATACGACAAACCAGAACTTAAATACGTATGCGCCAACTTTTAACTCTTAGTTGCTGCAACGACCGTTTCCCTCGCAGTTTCTACTCAAGCTATTAGAGTTTCAGCTAGGTGGGGAAACCTACCAAATGGCTCGGCGAAACAGGAAATATTACTTGACATCCAGAAACTGTCACAGGCCACCCAAATCAATACCTTAAAGAGAGGTCTGAGCAGGTCAGAAAGAACATAAAAAAAATAAATATTACGTCGGAACTTTTCTATACAAGATTTCCACTAATAAAATAAATAATTTAAAAAAATAACAAAAAGCTTAGAGGATTTTTTTTTATTCTTTTCAAACAAATATTACGTTATACTGTAAATATAATGAATGAAAAGCAGGTGAATATGACGATTTTTTATATTTTAGACGATTGAAAATAACTGCAGAATTTATATTTCAAACCGTAAAAGAAAATTAACTTATTAAACATGTTATTTCAGAGGGAAATATACATTTTAATAGAATACTTTATTAAGTTTGGATGAAAATGGCGCATACATTGGTGCTCATTTATTTTAATCATATTATAATTTCAAGATTTTTTATGACATTTTTTAAGATACTTTTTTTATGAAAATTATAGTATATTTTTAATAAATTAAAATTTGCTAAAATTGAGTTATTTGCATTGAATTATAAAAGTATTTCTCACTGTTAAAAATTCAAATGCACAATTTATTTATTATGTGAAATCATTTACACAGACGATATTTACGCATTTACATTTCTAAAATTAAAATGTGCTGAAACATAAAATAACGTTTTTCCTTAACAAAGTTGCAAAATATAGTAATAATTTTAAAAATATATATTGTTGTTTTCAAATATTAATCTTATGAAATAATAATTTCTGAATCAATAAAACTATGGCTTTTGCTAGTTATATAAAATGAAACAGGAACTCAAACAGTTTTACCTACAAGATTACAAGTGTTCTATGTCTGTTTAAGTGTTCAATAAGTGTTCTTTCGTTACACGGCATATATCAAGTAGGTAGTTCAGTTCTTCATAAACGTTTATTAGCAAAAAAAAAAAATCTGTTGAGACGATCACCCGATATGATGCCATAAAATTCTACCCACAAGGCACTAAAAGATTGTGCGGATGTGCCTCCTCTGCCAGCTACCATTGTAGCTGTTGCAACAATGATCCTGCAAACACTAAACAAAAAATAAAATTTTTCCGATATCCCTGATGTGACATATCGTTGATGAGGTATGAGAGTACTTATTCATATTATGCAACTTCGGTGACCCTCCTCACATTTAAAGCCCAATCGGGAGGGGATCTTAAATTTACTCGAAAACTCAAATGTGTATAGCAGGTATTCAGTCACTGAAAAATAGTTAACTGTAATCAGGGCCTGATTATCAACGGGGCACTCTCCCACCAGAAAAAGTAAATAGAAATTTTTTCCTTATTCATGATAGTAATTTTGACTGAAAAGGGCGTTTAAACAAGTCGAAAATTTCTATGTAATTTTACTGGGGAGATAGTGCCCCGTTAGTAATCAGGCTCTGACTGTAATCTAAATGTACATAATCGTAAGCTAACTGTTTGATAAACGTAACCTAAATATAACATATCCGCAACCTAGCCATAATCTAACTATTATCTAATTATAACTTAACGGTAACATAACCTTACATAATTGCAACGTAACTGAAGTCAAATTATCACAAAACCGTAGCCTAACTGTAGTGTAATCGTAGTAAGCGTAGTTAGTGCGCGTTCGCAGTCTAAGAGTTGGTATTCCTGCGACTCAGTTGGCGCAGTTGTATTTGAGCTCTTGTTTGTCGTCTACTCGAAAATCAAAACAGCTGTTGTTGTTTATGACGGTCGATTATCTGCACGAGGGATATAGACCCAAGGGCGATTGACTTCCTTGGGGGGGGGGGCAGGTTCTTTCTAAGGGTAATCTAACCCGTATTTACGCAAGATTACCCAAGGTTCGAAGAAAACCACAGAAAACTCCGGACGGTTAAGTCGACAAGAGCGAATGGGACCAAACCTAGCAACTACCATCTACCAATTTCAAGAGCAGAAACTCACAGCCGTTGGTGAGTCGAAAATAAAAACAGAACAGGAGATAGATACAATATTAATCTGTCTTATTTTTTTGGAACGAAATTTTTCATCAATCATTTTCGAACCGCAATTCATAAAATATGTATGATAATTGAAATTTACAAAAAGTATACTTAAATGTACATTTTTTCGCGTAAAACTTATTTTTTAAATACGAAATTTTGTATGTTTAAATATGTAGTGAAATGTAAATATATATATATATATATACAATAAAAATAAACGAATAAAAAAAAAATACAAATATTTATGTCTATAGACCAGAAATTTTTTTGTTGTTATTTAAAATTTTTTATAGTTATTTCAATACCTAATCTACTCTTTTTAATAAAGAAATAAATTTTCTTTCCGAAAAAGAAGTTCGAGCAAGATTCGAACTCACGTAGAAAAATCTCAAACTTCGTGCATTACTGACCAGCTACATACTACATAACATTATAAACTGTAGCACTATTTACATTCGATCTTGATTTTCTAGCATACGACAAACCAGAACTTAAATACGTATGCGCCAACTTTTAACTCTTAGTTGCTGCAACGACCGTTTCCCTCGCAGTTTCTACTCAAGCTATTAGAGTTTCAGCTAGGTGGGGAAACCTACCAAATGGCTCGGCGAAACAGGAAATATTACTTGACATCCAGAAACTGTCACAGGCCACCCAAATCAATACCTTAAAGAGAGGTCTGAGCAGGTCCAATCAAAAGCAGAAGAACTGTCGCATCATTGGCTCTTAATCGCAGAGACCTTATATGCACTGTCAGAAAAATTCGTCAATATACACTAAGTTATCGTTATTTTTTCACAAATAATTACCGTATTCCCAGAAAAGTATTTGATCTGTGAATTCATTCCGAGCGTCGAAAAATGAGGAAGAGATTTTTCTGTTTATTTCTTGCACGCATGCGTATTGGGTCTGTTAGTAATAAATTCGAATTTATTTTAAAAATGAAAAGCAAAATATTCTATAGATTAAAATGTCTAATTTAGTTTAAAAAGACACAAATGTTTTCGTATTTAAAAATAAATAACAATTACTTTCTTCATTCATTCAAAAATTCTCACAATTTGTTATTCATATTCAAAGTTGGATAAGTTGAATAAAGTTGAATTTACTAGGTTATTTATATAATAAATATTCCCATTTAAAATGTAGTTTAAGTGAACACATTTAAAAGATATTTTAATTAAAAAATAAAATGTAAAAAGAAAAAAAAAATTATATTATTCAAAAAAATCTTGTCGTAGAACATCCATATTTTTCTTCTAGCAATCTACGCAAATATAATTAAAATTCACATTTTTATACTATATTAATATAAACGTATAAAAACCCCAGCCACAGTTTCATTAAAGATGAAATCTTCCCGAAATTAACTTCAAAATTAAAAGCTCTTTAACGAAATAAACCAAATCACACTCATAAGAAATAAAGGATTCTACTTCTAAGCACTTTTCTCCTGAGCAATCATGGCGCTGAGGATGAGCGTTGGCCTTGTAATGCTGGAGTCGTGAGTTCGACCCTCGCCGCCGGCGTATTTATCTTTTCTAGACTTTTTTCAAAAGATGGATATTTTTCCTCTTTTCACGGAGAAAAAAATAAACAGATAGTCGTCAATATACAGACAATTTCTGGCAGCAGTGCTGCCAGTACTTTTCTGTGAAAAGACGGAAGTTTTTTTGAGAGTGTGGAGGAAACCGCGTGCTCGGATATTAGCGAGAATAATATCATTACAGGTTGCTTTACAGCCAGTCGGAACTGAGAATCCCCTATAATAAGGCTCTTCCAAGATTCCAGCCAGTCGATACCTAACCATAACCTAGCTGTAACATAACTGTAACCTAATCGTAACCTGATGTTATTTTAACCGTAATGTAACCATTGCTTAATGATAACTTAACCTTTTACTTAAAAGTACGTAACATCCGTAATCTAACCGTAACTTAAATATAACCTAACTATAATGTAACAGTAATTTAATCGTAACCTAATTATAACCTAATCGGGGGTGCAGACCGTACTTCTCTTCTTAATATATATCGTGCTGTTATTCGTTCTAAAATTGACTATGGCTGCCAGATCTACGGTTCTGCTTGCAATTCTGTTCTTAAAAAACTGGACACTGTGCACCATAGCGCACTCCGTGTTTGCTCTGGTGCTTTTCGTACATCACCAGTTCTAAGCATGTATGTTGACAGTTATGAACCTTAATTACACTATACTCGGGAAAAACTTTCTTTGGAGTTGTTTTACCGTATCCTTTCACACCCTGGTCATCCACTTCATACATTTCTTTTAAATACTGACAATGATATTCTTTATCAGCATCGACCTTCTTGCACCCCAGCTTTTGGTGTCAGAATGAGGAACCTGACCAACAACAGCCCTATGAGTAATATTGAGGTTAGCCCTTGTCCATTACATATATATCCTCCTTGGAACCCACCTGCTATCAGCACCCTCAATCCTTTTAAAGGTTATGATAGGAAGAATTTAGCCCCTTCTACATGTAAACAATTATTTGCTGCACATCGCGCTGATTTAATAATCACATGGACATTTACACAGATGGTTCTAAGAACGGGAGTTTTGTTGGTTGCAGTGTTTTTTGTGATGGTGTTTCTCTAAGTTATCGGCTTCATTCTTCAACTTCTATTTTTACAGCCGAATTGATGGCAATAGAGAGAGTGATGTTACACATATCTCATCATCATGACACTTCTTTTATCATCTATACTGACTCAAATAGTTCTATTGACGCACTTAAATCTTTTAAAAAGCATGCTTATGTCTCTATTATCCTAGATCTTTATATTAAATTGATTAGACGTGGCTATAATATTTTATTTTGCTGGGTACCTGGACACATGGGCATTCCTGGTAATGAGAAAGCAGATGAGGCGGCAAAATTTGCTAGTAATGCTTTATGCTATAATATTCCATTCAGACATTAAATTAGATATTAAACATTTTATTCATAATAAATGGCAAGAAGACTGGAATTTAGAATACAATAATAAGCTGCACCGTATTAAACCTACAATTATGACCTGGCCTCCGACTTATCCAAGGAAAACTGACGTTTTTTTGACTCGTCTGAGAATTGGACACTCAAGTATCACACATAAACATCTCTTGCTTAGGGAGGATGCCCCCATGTGTCCTAATTGTCATTTTAATATAATGACCATACATCATATTTTAAGTGACTGTCCTGGCTTCCGGCACTTGTACAGATTGTATTTTAATTCATCATCACCAATCTTGACAAACCTCATTGGGGAGACACCTCATGGGGCACTTTTTACCTTTTTAAAACATGCCAGACTCTATTCTGAAATATGATCTCTTCATTTGTACATAATTTTTTATGACTCGAACTCTTAACACTTTAATGACATCTGGATGGGATAGTAATTATATTTTAAATTTTACATTTGCCTGACTGTATCTGGATGGGATACCCCATCCAGACAGTCTTTTTTTGTCTCTTTTTTTGTCTTATTACTCGTTGTTTTGGCGCAGCATGTCCCTCAGGGGATTTTGTGCCACTAAAATCCATACAACCAACCAACCAACTATAACCTAATCGGAACATAACCCTAAACTAAACGTGTATAGGTCATATCTATTTACAATATAGCCTAATGTAGGCCGTACACTAAGGCAACTGAGCAATGTGCTGTATTATTTAGGAGAAGAGAAAAATCAAAACATAGGAAAAAACTGTTTCAATATGCTTTAAACCTGGTTTTTCTCAAAAGTTAAGCAACATATTCGATGACTGGCATGAATGTGGGACCTGCTTAATTTTAACTTGATCGTAAATTAACTTTGACAAAACCATAACCTTACCATGGCCTAACTGTAATCTAACTTTAATAAAATTACCATCTAATCGTTACCTAACTACAACATAACTAATCAAATTGTAAGCTAAGTATAACGCAACAGTCCCCTATCCATATTCTATCAATAACTTAACCGTGCTTTAATGGCATCTTATCGATAATTTAACCGTAACCATACTGTAATATAACTGTAGTCTATCCGTACCTAATTATAACCGAATTTCAATGCAACTGTAAGCTATCCGTAATTTCCTCGCGATCTATCCGTAACCTAAATATAACCTAACCGTATCGTAAGTGGAACCTAACAGCAAGCTATCCGTAACCTAACTGTGACGTAACCGTAATCTAACTGTTACCTAATACTAATCCAATTGTAACTAATGTTAACCTAATTGTAACGTAATCGCAAGCTAACTGTAACGTAACTGCAACTTTATCATGACCTAATTGCAGGGTTGGGTTTCTGACGTCAGAAACTGGTTTTTACATGACAAGTGTCAAAAACTGGTTTAAACCGTCAAAAACTGGCTTAAACCGTCAAAAACGTGTAATGCGCTTTAAACATTTTACGAACAAGAGAGAAACATTGAGTAATTTTTTATTTAAAATGAATTATACTGTAATTTAATAGTTACAAAAAAATAAATTACTTTATTGCAATAAAACATTGTTTTTTAGAATGTTCAAACAGAAGAAAATGATTTTGTACAGTTAATAATCTGGATCAGTTTTACCCCACAGCATCCTATAGCACTTAACCAATTTAACACATTTATTTACACCCAAATGGTTTATGAGTTTAGAGTGTATGAAGCCAAAGTTACAAAATACTCTCTCAATTGGTGCTGAGCTAGCAGGGCTTGATAGCAGTAGCATTGCTAGTTGAGCAAGTTTGGAGGCAGGCCAAATTTTCAGATTTATGACAATTTTTTTTCTTTTTTTTCCGGAAATGATAATACTGTAAAAGTGAATTTTTAATATTAAATCTAATACTGTATATTTGTGACAGATGTTTAATGTGAAATTTTACAGATCAGTGTAGTATTTGAGGTTTCTGACGAGGTTTTAGACAAGAGGTTTCAGCCATGACGGTTTAAACCACGGTTTTAACCGGATAAAACCGTACACTGTCAAAAACTTGCCAACCCTGCCTAATTGCAACCTAACTGTAATTTAAGTGTCACCTAACCATAATCTAACTGTAACCTAACAATTACCTAATCGTAACATAAGATTAACTAACTGCAATTGTAATCTACCTTGATAACTGTAACCTAACCGCAACTTAATAGTAACCTAAAGTGAGGTGTTTAACACTTCACTGCACGATTTTTCTTTTCTTTATGAAAAAAAAAAAAGATTACATTAAGTTTAAGTAGTCACAAATGCAAGAAAAATAATAAAAAAATTCTGACTTCACATACATTTTTTTAAATATGGATTTTTGTGGTATGTGCCATATGTGTCCCAAAGCACACAATGAGATGTTTAAATTTTTACACAGAATGTGGCATGAAGCTCACAATACTTGTGTATAATAAATACAAAAAGTGTGTAATATGTATTTAAGAAATGAGAAGTCTTTAACCCTTTGAGGGGCAAGTATTTGCGTCACAGTTATGATGAATTCACACCGGAAGATCGCAAGTTATAAGCATTTTAAATTTTTCGACCCTCACCATGGGGGGTCTCCTTTGACCCAAAATTAACACTGTCTCATAATAAATTACCAAACAAAATTTGGCCGCGCCATGAAAATTAGATCGCGAGTTATAAGCATTTTAAATTTTTCGACCCTCACCGTGGGGGGTCTTCTGTCACCAAAAGTAACACTTTTTCATAATAAATTACCAAACAAAATTTGGCCGCGCTACGAAAATTAGATCGCGATTTATAAGCATTTTAAATTTTTCGACCCTCACCGTGGGGGGTCTCCTGTCCCCAAAAATTAACACTGTTTCATAATAAATTACCAAACAAAATTTGGCCGCGCTACAAAAATTAGATCGCGAGTTATAAGCATTTTAAATTTTTCGACCCTCATCGTGGGGGGGTCTTCTGTCACCAAAAATTAACACTGCCTCATAATAAATTTCCAAACAAAATTTGGCCGCGCTACGAAAATTAGATCGCGAGTTATAAGCATTTTAATTTTTTTTACCCTCACCGTGGGGAGGGGGGGATTCTCCTGTCACCAAACACTAACACGGTCTCATAATAAATTACCAAACAAGATTTGGCCGCGCTACAAAAATTTGATCGCGAGTTATAAGCATTTTAAATTTTTCGATCCTCATCATGGGGCGGATCTCCAATCACCAAAAGCTACATTATCCATCCTTGTTTTATCTTAAGACGATTCTTTTCCATACAGATTCTACAAGTTTGGAAAAAAAAATATTATTTATATATTTTTTATTTATTTTATTTGTTTTTTTGTCTTTGATATAAATTCAAGTTTTTTTCTTTTTCTTTGATATTAATTCAAGTTACACTTTTTAAGCGTAATGAGCGATAAAAAAACAATTTTTTTTTTCTTTTATAGAATAAATGAGAAGTTAATATCGTTTAAAATATTTTTATTATCTTACAATACATGTAGGTTGATCAGGAATTTGTATCATTGAAGATATAGGTTTATGGTAACTGAAATAAGAAACGTAAGTTTGAGACTTGATATCCTTTAAATATCTGAAAAATACCGCGTCAATGTCTGCCGAAGTCTACCGAAGGATACCTTGCCGAAGTCTGCCGAACTGAAACGGCGTTAGCCGGAGTATTAGGGTTTTTTTTCTCGTTACGGAACTTCTAGATTCGGTCGCCGCGCTCAAAGCCTGCGATAAAAACTATGTAATAGCTTAAAAATGGTTTTCAGAACATCCCCCCCCTCGACTTTACTCTTATGTCAGCCTCAAAATTGAAAATTGTTAAAGTTCCTTGCTGTATTTCTAACATACTTGTAAAAATAATCTAATATTCATTCCACCTGAAACTGAGAAAATATTTTACACCATTGTCCTAACACAACACAAAGTTTTCAAAATTTGCAACATATTTTTTACCGTCACATTTGTCACTACAAACAATAAGAAATTGTATATTATATCTATAAATTACTACGCTGAGATTTACTTCTATACCCTAACACATACATAATACCAAAATTTTCCCAAAATTCCCCCCCTCCCCCAGACAGATAAATCGTAAATATGCAATTCCATTTTAAAAATTCCATTACGTTTTAATAACATTATAAATCAATTCTTGCTAAAATATAATTAGTAACTTATAAATTTAGTTACATTCTTAGACTTAATTCGGTTTAACTTGCAATGAATTACAAGTAACTTTTATATCAATTTACAAAAAGCGGTTATAATGAACTCGTAATTAATTGCAATTTAATTTAAATACATTTCATAGAATTTAATTTAGATTTACTTGTATTAAATTACGCGAGTAAAAATTGTATTCTGTACAAACGTAATTTACATTTATTTGTAATACATTAGAATTTAATCTAAATTATATTTTTAAAGCTGTAATTAGAATTTCTAATAATCAATTACACTTTAAGCGCACAATACAATTAAAAATATAATCGGAATTGTCTTGTAATCAAATACAGGTTACTTGGATTATATAATTAAAAATATAATCTGAATCATCTCGTAATTCATTTAAGGTTAATTTAATTATATAATTAAGAATGTATTCTGAATCGTATTGTAATCTAAATACAATTTAATCTAAATACAAATTAATCTAATTACATTTTAAATGATAAAAAGAGAATTGAATTGTAATTCTATTACGCGATAATCAAATTACGTATTTCAAAAGCGTATTTGAAATTACTTTGTAATTCTTCCCTGTTATTTAATTACACTGCGAGGAGATTATAATGTATTTTAATCTGTAATTTCATTACTTTGTAATTAGATTCTGCCCAACACTGTATTTAACTATTGTAATTCATTAACTAGGACTTCCCTCAGAGGGATTAGTCTGAGCGATATGGCTGAGAACATATATTTAATAATAATTTCTAAAAAGTAAAGAAAAAAATACCACATTTAAAAAACAAATGTAATTTAACAAATTACAACTATTTGGAAAATAATATTTTCAAAGACTATAATTTTAGACTTATAAATGATTTCTATACTTAAAAAAACAATAATAATAACATCATTTTTAGGATGATCAAAACTTAGCTTACATAATAACAGAGTCATATTAATATGCCTGGACACTTACAGTCACGATAATATTCCTGGATCAATCACAAAAACAAATATTAAATGAAATTCAGTTTAACAATTTTCGGTACTGTAAATATTTAAATTTCCAAACATTGCACATTTTCAATTTTTACAGCATCGTATAAAGAGAAAATTTACTTTTAAATGCAACTTGTTTGAAACCCGTATCTCAATTTGTTATTGAGTTATTAATTTTTTGTTAGTTTTTAGTTTTTAATTTTTTTTTTTTTTTTTTTTTTTTTCATCGTAGCAAGCACATTCAGATGTACTTCAGATTTCCCAATTCTCTACCAAGAACAACTATTTTCCAAATAGTTAATAAAAAATGAGACGTTATTTTTAATTGATTACATAGTGCCATAAATTTAAATGTCAAAAATGAGCAAAGTAAATGGAAGAAATGCAAAATTTTATATAAAAATTTTTATACGCGGTAAAAAACTGGGAAAGCAAACTATGCAAATCAGCCATGCATGGGTACAAAATTGGAAGTACGCAATGCATTAAAAGTAATGCAGATAATAAAACATTAAAATAGCTTTAATCGAATTTGAACTCTTTGAAATGACGTAAAATATATAAACAGCACAAAAAATTGCACAAATCATGATGGTTGAGTAGAATGAAGGAGTTTTTTTATATGGTGTGTGGTCCCCTTAGATAGTTAATACAGAATAGTTAATAATATAAAATCTATATCTGTTTTCTATGGATATGATGAATCTCTCGATAAGAATTTAGGGAATTCTCTCTTTAAAAAAAAATCCTGAAAACGCCAACAAAGGAATGCAATGCATCGTTCGAGTGTGTCTCAGATATGCTCGATCAGATTTAAATGGATTGTGCATGCTAGCCACTACATACACTGCTTTTCTTTCTTTTCAAACTTGTTCTCATGAAGTTGAGCAGTATTTCATTGTAGCATGCATTAAATAAAATGAATATACAATGCGTGCAGTATAAGGTACGAACGATATTTAAATATCTAGTCTGCATAAGCCTTGAGCTGTAAAAATGTCACCACAAGTGACTTATAAATCTGCGCATATTTTTTCGCAAGACATGCTGACTCAAATATGTCATTATGAACTCGATTATGCAGTTTTATTCCAAAAAATTATTATTTAAAGACTAATGACAGTTGAGAAAATGATAAAATCCCCAGATTAGTAAAGCTGAAAAATTAATGTACCTCTCCCCCGTACCATTTTGTTATGGAATTCTTTTGTGGTGCCCTGTAATTGAATAGTAAATATTCTTTGTGCGGCATGCTCTACAAAATATATATTCTAGTGCTTCTCATAAATGCATATCAATTTCATTATGTTTCGATGGGTGCGTAACATCATTAAAATGTTCTTGGAATTTTTTCATCCTATCGGCTATAATGTAACGGTATATTTTTAATTGTCCCTGTATTTGAACTATTTATCCAATTTTACCAAAATTTAAAATGACTCAACGAAATTCGGCAACAAATATATATTTAAAATTTAAAACGATTCGGTTGGATAGTTTTTGTGCTGTTCTATGTGGACAGAGAGACGGACGGTTCAGACGAATGCTATAGGTACTACGTTTTTATGTAATTACGAATGCACCTAAAAAAATGTTAAATTTCAAAGCACATGCCGAAATTGAAAACACATGACAAGCAATTATTGCTCAAGGACAGTATTGTAACTGATTTCTTTTGTGTCTCCCTGTAAACACATTAAAAATGATATGAATGTCCTGTTCAAACGTAGTCGTAATGCAATTCATCGATTTATATAAGTTTCAATACTTTAAAATAGTGTAATTTCATTAAAATAATCTGTTAACGATTTTTCTTATAGACCATAATGTGATGGAAAACTTTTGGGTTACCCTGTAAATAAATTATTAATCTCACATACTTCATATACAATAATAAACATGCCTAGGGGACCCTAAATGAGATTTACCAATTGCATAAAATTCCGAGTATATTTACGGATGTTAGAATGTGGACAGATGGACAGACAAACCGAATGCATAAACACTTTTCAACTTTGTTGGAAAATGAAAAAAAAGCGCAACCGATTCATTTTATGCAAATAAATAAATAAATAAATAAATAAAATAAAATAAAATAAAATTTCACTCAAAAAGCCAGGACAGGATTTGGTACTTTTCTATATAATTGGCATCGAAATATCGTTATTAGGTGCGTTCGTAACTATGTACATACGTAGCACCTATAGTTGTTGTTTAGTCCATCCGTCTGTCCGTCCGTCCGTCTGTCTGTCCGCCTATAACAACGCAAAAACTACCCAACCGAATCATTTGAAATTTAAAACATATATTTATTACATAATTTTGTCGACTAATTTAAAATTTTATGAAAATCGGATGGATAGATCAACTACAGGGGCAATCAAAATTATTCCTTTACATTACGGTCAATGGGGGAAAAAGTTTCAAATAAGTTTTAATCGTTTGAAATTTTAAATATATAATTATTAGATAATTTTGTCGAATCATTTTAAATTTTATGAAAATCGGATGCATAAATCAATTACAGGGACAATCAAAAGTATATCATTACATTGCAGCCAATGGGGAAAAAAGCATCAAATGCATTTTAATCGCTTGAAATTTAAAATATATAACTATTACACAATTTTATGGAGTCATTTCAAATGTTATGAAAATAGGATGCATAGATCAATTACAGGAACAATTAAAAGTATTCCCTTACATTACGGTCAATATGAAAAAATAATTTAAAGTAGAATTGACATAAACCTATGAAGTATATATATATATATATACACATATATATACTAAAATATACATTCTTTACAATCTGTGATGCAAAGAATATTTATTATTAAATTACAGGGCCACCTAAAAGCATTCCACTACATAATGTTATACGGGAAAACTTTGTTTGGGACGCGTTTTAATTATATTAAACTATTTCACATTTTATGAATATGATATGCGTTGCTGAGGTGTAATAAAAGTTACTTCCTGTACATTTACAGGAACACAAAAAAGGTTTCGGACACTATACTGTATCCGAAGTACTGGCTACTATAACAGCAAGATCTGAATGTTTTTAAAACTTAGTTATCGTACGAACGCATCACATTTGCTACATTTCACGTGCAATTTCCAACTTGTTTTGCATAACATGGTAACCAGGCAATTGTTTTTTTCTATATTAATTAAATCTGTATTTAATCGAGTTTTTATTTATTCTTGTTTCCTTTTTAATATAACAGAAAATAATTCAAAAGTGATTTTCGCCAAATTTTCGCCAAACCAAATACGGTACTACTTAATTATCCCGTCGACCAATTTCGCCAAATAATACAAATCGCCAAAGTAATAGCCAACTTATGCATGTTGACTAAATTTTTATTTTAATTAATATAAGAAAAATTAAATTAGTAAAACATTAATAAAAAGTTGAGGTAAAAATTACTTTATGATGTTTTACGTACGCGTATCATGTTTAATGTTATTGAATGGGACATTCAAGGTCATCTGTTGTCGGAATTTAATCTTATAATTTGGCGATATTTTTTTGGTCGACGGCATAACCAAGTAGTACCCGAAATACGTATATGATATTTTTGTCCTATTTTTACGGTACTTTTCCATTAATACCTTCACTTCGGCGTTTTTATAAATCTTGGTCCTTTTTGGGCTTCAGAAAGTCAGATTTCATATCCGATGAACGTTTATGCTTATTTTTTACACATAAATATGGCATAAATGCCATATAAGCGCCAAGTTGGTGCGATTTTGTCTGTCGCCAAATTGAAGAAAACTTTGATTTTGAATATTGCTGTAAGTGTTAATATTTTCGATTTATTGTGATATGTACATTTTTTATTATATTTATTATTATGATTATTATTTATAATTTTTAGTTATTGCTTCAACTAATGTTTCTTTTTTTGGTACTACTTGTCTGTCGACAAACTATAAGATTAAGCCAAACTATAAGATTAAACGCCAATAATGGATGATCGGGAATGTTTCATTCAATCGTATTAAACACGATACATGTGTTTAAACCTTTCAGGGGCAAGGTATTTGTGCTCCAAAAATGGTCAATTTATATTTACGAACAAATTTAATTGAAAATAATCTGAAATAATCAAAACCGTTTCGTCACGTATATTATGAGATCAAAATTGTACTAAAAATTTACTGGTGCCAGTTGGCAATTTATGCATTAAAATTAACCGTTTACATACTGCGAATGGCTCTCTTCAAGAGGTTAAAACGTCATCAAGGGATTTTTAATCCCACTTTTTATTTGTATTTTTATAAATGTTTTAATAATTTATTTCTTCTTTCGTTATTTAAAATTAAAAAAATATATCAATATGTGTAATTTGGCTATTAGTTTGGCGATTCGTATAATTTGGCGAAATTGAATGACAAAATAACCAAATATTACAAAAAAAAAAAAAAAAAAAAAAAAAAAATCGATGTAAACAGATTAACAATATATAATCTATTAATAAAAGTAACATCTAAAGCAGCCATGTCAAACTCGTATTTAATCTAAATACGAAAGAATTGTTTCCAATTTGCACGCGCGAAATATAAAAGATGTTACATGACGATTATAAAACGCAATTATAAAAAAAATCGCAAAATATCAAATGCTAAGTTACTAAGAATTATGCCTTTTTTCTTTTCAATTAACGAAAAAAAAAAAAAAAATCTTTTACCGTTGTTTCTTAAGTTTAAATATGTTTTATAGCACATACATGAAAATTATTTGCATATTTTCCTTGCTCCATGTGCTTGAATTTGGAAATCTAATGAAAACATCCAGCTTGTGAAAATGACGCACACCAAATTTCTGTGACGTATGCAAATAAATTGTGCTTTTTTATCAGTTTTTTTAATATAACTTTTAAACTATTTGGAACTAATTTTTCGTAGGTGGTGCATTCACCAGATTACCTCCATAGGTACCTATTGGTACAAGCAGAATCAAAATCCGACAAGTACTTTTTGAGATTTGCTTGACGAAAGAATTTTTTTGAATTTTAATATCGTTACATATCTCTGAGTATAAAGACTTCGCTTCGCTCAGACAATTATAAGGCTAAGTGAAATTTTTAACAATTATTTAGATGAATTTAAACACCTTCATCAATGTGATATTAAAAAAAAAAATAATAATAATATGATAATCGTATATTTTTTGCTCTGCATCGTTAAAAGCTAAATAATTGCATGTCAGACATGAATGCTAAATCCATAAAATGTAATTTTGGGACATTTTATGGAGGATTATTTTTAGCACATTTTATTTACAAAATTCACAAAACATACAATAGAAAAAAGAAGAAAGAATGCGGGGGTATTTATTTTTATCTTTTTGTTTGGAATTTTCCACATTTTAATGCTTTTACGATGAATATCTATTTTAATAGGCATTTTGAATTTATTCCCGTTCTCTGCTGTTTTGTTTATGGACAAGCCACCTGCTTCTGTAGCTATTTACGTTAGATGTATAATCAGGAATGACGAAATCTAAACTCAGCAGGATTTAAATGAAACAGTCTGACATTGCTTCAAGAATTCGCGTGTGAAATGAAATAGACGCCCTCTCGCGGACAAAGTCTGAAACGAAATAGAACTGATACCGTGAGCAATCAGTGTTTAAAAGGCCGATAAATAAATAAACAGTTCTATAATAAATAAATAAATAAACCGTTCTATAACGCATGCAAAGTTGGGTTCTTTGTATTAAAATTATCTAAAATCAAAATTTTTTACACAAAGTTTAGATCTATAATATAAAAAAGTACATTTGACTTACTCATGGCAAAATAACATGACTGCAACACAATGCTTGCATGATTCGCTTGCTCCAGCTTTGCAAGAGCAAGAAAATTTTTTTATTTTCAAATTTTTGTTTTCCTTTACTAGCAAACTTTCGGTCAATAATATGGGGATTTCCTTTTGTTTGGCTTGTTTGTAAACACGAGCCTAAAATCTCTATTTCTTCTTCTTTGCATTCTTTAATGCCGCACATTACTAATCTCTTTGAATCAATAATTGCTTCAGCTTCTCTAAAGCAATTACTAGATTTTCCAGCATCTAGAAATTCTAAAATTGTCGATATTTGTAATTTATCTCCCATAATTAAATAAAAAATATAAAAAACTGCACTTTAAATAGCTCTTTAAACGGGTTTCGCTATGCTACAGCATGGAACAAACAGCATTACGACTACGTAAACAAACGATTATCAGGTCTATACAACGCCACCTTTCGGTCATTACAAACGCGAATATCAAGTAAGTTATTCAAATTAAAAATGAATTTTTTAGTGGATGATTATATAGGGTGTTTCAGTAGCGTGCAAAGAAGAAGGACTCATTCAGCTCAACTTCTCCCCCATTGAATTAAGACAATCTTTTCAAGGAACATGAATTGTAATTTCTATTTTCAATGCGTGAAAGTTAATCTTTGAATTTTCAAGCATGCATTAAAAATAGAAATTTTTTTTTTTTTTTTTTTTGGAAACATTGAAAGTCTATAAATATTGACTGTAGTTCTAACATGTAAATTTGCAGGTCAGCGAATTTACTGACAATTCTAAAAATCACATTTTAATTTTGAACATATTTTATGTAATACAGTAAAACCTCCATAACGGACACTCCCGAATAGCGGACACCTCAATTTAACGGACAATTCTCCAATCCCCACTCCCAAAGCCTACATTTTTGTATGTTTAACCGCTGAATAACGGACATTCTAAATAGCGGACACTATTTTCGGCGATAAAAGATGAAACAGTATTTTTTAACAAGAAAAAAATGAAACAAATAAAATAAAAAGGTCTCTAAATTTATCAGGGCAATATGTCACAAATTTTGTGATCACAGATAAATGTAGAGGGTGAGAGGAGAAAATTTCTCCTTCACGTTTATTGTTGAATTCAGGGAGTTGCATGGGAGGGACATCTCTCAGAACATTCAAATGTCTATTGTTGGAAGATTTTCTTATTTTATGCTTTTAATGATCAAAAAGTGTAATCCCTGTCCCCGCTCGGAACTCTATAATGATCAATAACTTCACATTGAAAAACAAATTACTCTTATCACAAGCAAAAATAAACTTTTGAAATAGATTTTTTTTTTTTTTTCTATACGAATGCAATAAGCAGCAGTTAAAGGTGTGCACAATTTTATTTAAGTTTTATTCCATAAAAAATAATTTTAATTTCTCATTAATCATATAATAGAGGTTTTAGAACATATAAATGTCAATTAATGAAATATTAAGCATTTCTTAGCGATTTTTGTATTTCTGAAGTGTTCCCAATAGCGGACCCCTCCGAATAGCGGACAATTTCTGCGTTCCCGAGGTGTCCGTTATTTAGAGGTTTTACTGTATTTGGAACTTTAAATACCCCTAGATTTTTTTTCCCGGATTAGTGAGACAAAATAATTCCAGAATTTTGCTCTTACGAATTATAAGACAAGATACGATTATTTGCAATGATATTTCATTACTCAAATGGACAGGAGGCTCCCCCCATCCTTGATTACTTTTATCAATATCAGTACGCCGATGAATATGAATAAAGATCAGAACTGACTGCGATTTCAGAATGATCTCAGTAATGAGTTGGAGAAGATGACCCGTAAAGAATAGAAGTATAGAGACACCCCACCAGATGGCTATTTGGCAACATCCCCTATATTCAAAGACTTCACACCAATTCAAGATAGCAGATTACGAAGTTCTACTTCCTTACTTTAATAATATGAGTTTATCAAGCCCATACATTAACCCTTTAAGACCCAGCTCGCACGATCGTGCGGGTTAGACATTCATTTAAATTTTTGCTTCTGAAACAGTCGTATGTAATATAAACCCAAATCGAACGATTGTTCTGGTTAGCTGAAAGAGTAAAGTATCTTTTTTTATCAACAGATTGCGGCAGTAGTCCATGTTTTACATTCAGGCGGCATGTCTAACTTTGTTTACAAGTACAACGGATATAGCTCATCATTTTATCTGTCGTAAAAAGGTAGTTATCAATATATTTTTAATTGCTTAGATAAAAACTTTTTCTTTAATGTCTAAATAAGTGTAATATAATAAAAAACATTAATTATACACGGGTAATTCCATGAGCACATGTCGTGTAAGTCACATACTACGAGTTTGGATACCAGTGTTTTAGAACGGAAAAATGTGACTTATCTTATCAGAGATATGAATAAGGCCATTCAAACCTTTCAAAAATAACGGTGGCCAACAATTTAGCAGTTACTAGAAATGTGACTTACACGACAAATGCTCATGGAAATACCCACACTATTTATTTTGCTCTTAGGACTCAAGATTTCGTCACCCGCACGATCGTGCAACTTGGGCGTTACGTTAGTCAGTGCTAATGTAAAGGTAAGTGTTTTTCAATGTTCATTTTGTTTTCTGTTTCAACAATTTTGATGTCAGCCAAAATAAAACGAAGTATGCTGTTACATAATTAAGGGGACAAGGGACCTTGAAATCCTTAAAAATATTTTTTTTTATTTTTTGTAAATTTTACCTAAATATTATTCAAGGGTACATTATATGCATTATAACATGCATTTATCACAAAAAAATGCAAAAAAAAAAAAAAAAAAAAAAAAAATTATTATTGACAAAAAAATGGCATTTTATGCAGCGCAGCGTCTTCGAAATCTTCGAAATGCCCCTGCGCATTCCATATCAATGAAAATCCCCAATATTTTTTATGAAAGTTTGTTTTATATATATAAACAAAATTGTGCATCGAATTTTGAATATTTGAATTTAAAGGTAAAAAAAAAAAAAAAAAAAAAAAAAAAAAAAATGACATTTTGAAATTTTTTCGAAAATTTTTTCAAAATTTTCAATTTTTTTTTTTTTTTTACATCTTAAAATTCAAATATGTAAAAATCGATACTCTATTTTGTTTATATATATATAAAACATACTTTCCAAAAAAATATTGGGGATTTTCATAGATATGGAAAGCGCAGGGGGCATTTCGAAGATTTCGAAGACGCTGCGTAAAATTCCATTTTTTTCTCAAAAATAATATATTTTAAAAAAAAATTTTGTGATAAATGCATGCCATAATGCATATAATGCACCCTTGAATAATATTTAAAAGGAAATTTACAAAAAAAAAAAAAAAAAAAAAAAAAAATTTTGAAAAAATTTTTGAAAAAATTTCAACATTTATTTTTTTATTTTTATTTTTATTTTTTTTTTACCTTTAAATTCAAATATTCAAAATTCGATGCACAATTTTGTTTATATATATAAAACAAACTTTCATAAAAAATATTGGGGATTTTCATTGATATGGAATGCGCAGGGGGCATTTCGAAGATTTCGAAGACGCTGCGTAAAATGCCATTTTTTTGTCAAAAATATTTTTTTTTGCATTTTTTTGTGATAAATGCATGTTTTAATGCATATAATGTACCCTTGAATAATATTTAAGTGAAATTTACAAAAAATAAAAAAAATTATTTTTAAGGATTTCAAGGTCCCTTGTCCTCTTAATACTATATTATTTTCTTGTGTGTTGTCATAGATATCCCCCCCTTTTTTTTAATTAATTTTTCCTTTTTTCTTTTTAATTAATAAAATTTTCAAATACTTTGATATGCAGTACTTTGTTAACTTTTAATAAAGCAAAATAAAATACTTTTTCAGATGTCTAAACGGAAAAGAATTCTCACTCAAGAAGAAATATTTCAATTGATGAATTAATCAGATTCTGAATTTAGTGATCTCTTGGATGATGACGACATTACGGACAAAGCATTTCAAGCAGATTTATTAGAAGGACAGTCAAGTTCAGATGAGCTCGATGAAGAAAAAAAGACAATTTTGGATCCTTCTTCCTCCTCAAAGTTTCCTGATTTCATCTCCCAAAGTTCTATCTCCAAGGCAATTTCGGAAAATACTAAAAGAATGAAAAAAGAAAAAAAGGAATACAAGCGGACTGTTAAAAAGTTCATTTCTGTACCTCATCCTGGAACTTCAAATTTCACGCAACTGCAGGTATGTTTTTCATTTCTTAAATTGTAATAAAAAAAGTTATAGACTTATAGAAGAAATTAAATCGATATAATAAATAAAAGCTTTAAAAATATGACAAACATTTTTTAATTAATTAAAATATTATTTTTTTTTAAGTCGATAAGTACATCTCCAATATTATTTTTTTCCTTCTTTTTTATGCTTTAGAGGCAACCATTTCCCATGTGTTGATGACATTTCAAGGCCTCGCAAGTGCAGGTTTGAAAACTGCGAAAAAAGTTCAAAAACACGTTGTGAAAAATGCAACGTTTATTTGTGTATGTCAAAAACAAAAACATGTTTTAAAGATTTCCATTGTTAAAAAGTAACCAGTCCATAAAATAAAAAATAATACATCAATAATTACCATATTTATAAAAAAAAAAAATTTGTTTCAATTTCTTCTTTCAATTTCTTCTATCCATTTAGAGCCAGAAAATGTATATATCTTAACATGTAATAAGTAATGATTTCACAGGAAAAGCCCAACCCGCACAATCGTGCAGGTGTGGCTTTCACAGAAAAAGCCCAACCCGCACGTTCGTGCAGGTACTTTTCACGCTCTAGGGGGTGAAGAAATTTTTTTTAATTATTTTTTTAGGTGTCATTAGGGTTAGTATAGAATTAATAAATAGAGGAATTTAATATTTAATGATGAAAATGTTTCGGGTCTTAAAGGGTTAAAATTGCATTCCCTGTAACTTTGAAAATTTTTAACATGAGTGTTTATTGTCTCATTTATTAAAAAACAAGTAAGAAAAATCATGCGTTAAGCATAGATTATGAAGCACTTTCCAACACTTAATGCAATCTTTAACAAAACTTTGTTATTTAGGGAAATAATAGTGTATAGCCAAATGTACCCAAATATGTATTCCAGTACTTTTGAACAGCCCTGTATTTCATATGTCAGTTGATATAATGGGAAAATTTAGTTTAGCAAGAAAATACCCAGTAGCTTGAAATTTCTTTTTCAGCAATTCACACTATTAGATGGAAACATACTTGAATACTTTTGTTCAGCCCTGTAGTTTACATTGTACCTTTATTACACGTCAGCATTAGGCTAAAATTTATTGTAAACTAAAACACTTTTAAAACAACTGAAATCACATTCTCATAAATCATCATTCATAAGCGTCCATATGCCGAATTCTTTGCGTGGCCCTGTATATCCTTTTATCTATATTCTGCAAACATTTCTCAGTAAATTGAGTGAAGTTCAGCGTAAAAATGCATAGCTTATTTAAGAACCACGCTTAAATAATTTACGCTCATATTCAGTAACATTGGTGAGCTCTTTTGGGTAGCCCTGTATATCAACTATAACATTTCTACACACCATATAATGTGCATATATTTAGCGAAATATAAACGCACATATCATAATTAAAATACATTTCACCCCTCCATCAGCCATCATCGGACACATATACAATATTTCGGAAAGAATATACTATTTGAAATCTTTTGTGTGGCCCTGTAAATGCTATGTACTTCATATTATGGAAGACAATAGCGTATAATTTATATTAAACTTCAGTGACATATATCAATTTTATTATACACGAAACAGCTTAACATATTTAAAATATGCCACACACAATTCCCCCTTTTACCATTATCAAATGGAATTCTTTTGTGTGGCCCTGTATATGAATAAGAGCTACATTTTCACCTTATATTTTATAGAATGCATATTTTAATATGTTTGACAGGGTATAACATCTTTAAAATTCCTTTGAAACGATTTTTCCCCATAGGCCGTAATGTAATGGGAAATGCCCCCTGGGGAACTTTTGGGATGGGGAGCTTTGGGAAAATGGAAGCTTTTGATTCGCCCTGTAGATAAACTAATCATGGTAGAAACTTCATTTTCGATAGGACTTGTGCTAGGGTAAACGTCAATAACGTCCTAAAATTTCATGACAATCCGAGTATATTAACGATTTTCCCCCATAGGCCGTAATGTAATGGGAAATTTTTGATTTTCTCTGTAGATAAACTAATTATGGTAGATACTTCATTTTCAATAGGGTTCGTGCTAGGGTAAACGTCAATAACGTTCTAAAATTTCATGGCAATCGGAGTATATTAACGATTTTTCCCCATAGGCCGTAATGTAATGGGAAACTTTTGATTCGCCCTGTAGATAAACTAATCATGGTAGAAACTTCATTTTCGATAGGACTTGTGGTAGGGTAAACGTCAATAACATCCTAAAATTTCATGGCAATCCGAGTATAGTAACGATTTTCCCCGTAGGCTGTAATGTAATAGAAAACTTTTGATTCTCTCTGTAGATAAACTAATCATGGTAGATACTTCATTTTCAGTAGGGTTCGTGCTAGGGTAAACCTCAATAACGTATAAAAATTTCATAGCAATCCGTGTATATTTACGGGAGTTAGAGCGCGGCCAGACGGCCATACGGCCAGACAAACCGAATGCATAAGCACTTTTCTAGTTTGTTGGAAAGTGCTAAAAATTGGATAAAATCGAATTTGTCTAATCTCTATAAATAAAAGGAATTCTGAGGATAATTAATTAATTGATTGAGGCACAGGGGAAAGCAAATCTTGGCAATGCGCCAACTCGGTCCAGAGGAAGCAAATCTTGGCAATGCGCCAACTCGGTCCAGATTAAAATAAAAAAAATTCAAAGGAAAATAAATATGACGTCATTTATTATATTATCGGAAGTTTTGTTTGCACAGATATCATATACACACCGAGGTAACTAATGGACACTAAATTAATGTATTTTGTCTGGCATGGCAACCCGACTATTGTTATTTAATTATTAATAAAATGTTTTTTTATTTCCTTTCTTTTCTTTAAAATTATGAAAACTGTTTTGTTCTATACTTATTATTTAAATACTAATTGTTATTATTTTTTAAATAATAGAAAATAATTTAAATATATATATGAAACTGGTATTCGAAAACGATTTTTCCGCCAAATTAGTCAAAAATTATCGATTGTATAATTATCGATCTTTTAGATCATAAATCCGATTACAGAAAATTAGTCAGATTATTTAATTAGAAGTTATTAAATTTATGTTTTTTTTATTATGAAACAGACGAAGAAAAGACAATTTACTATTGCTGCCCGACTGGAGAATTAACCTTGATGTTATTTTAAAAAACTATCGAAATGGTGAATTTTTAATTATTTGTTTACGTTTTTTTGTTTATATTATTGCAAACATTTTTCTACTTTTATACACGCATCACCTTGGCGTGATTTTTTTATGATGCCAATTTGGAGAACACTGCGTTTTCAAATACCAGTTACATTTATTTATATTACTCTTATTTATTTTCTATTATTTTAAAAAGGAAATAATAATAATAAAATAAGTCAATAAATAATTATGGAACAAAACAATTTATATAATTTTAAAAGAGAAAAGAAAAATAATGAAATAATTTACTCAAAAATAATCAACTATTACCGGATTACCACGTGAGGCATAAAATCGCAATTTGCTGCAATCGCGCCAACGGGATACGTAGATGACACCTGCCCTATATATTATTGGCAATATTATTGTTTATACAATATGTTTATATAATTTGGTAATACTTGATAATCCCATCGACCATTTGACATTAAATTTGTTATACGTAATTGTTACTTCATCAACCAATTTTAATTCGATGTTTATTTGTATTTCTATTAACATTTTAGTAATTTATTGATTCTTTGGTTATTTAAAATAAAAATTATGTCCATTTGTATAATTTGGCGAAATTGATCGACGGAATAATCAAGTAGTCGAACAAAAAACTATCGTCAAGCTATAACATTAAATGTCAATAATGGGTGATCGTAAATTTCACATTTATTTGAGGACAAACATGAAATAAGTCTGGTACATTTGTAACAATATCGTTTCTAGCACTTCTAATGTTTGACACTAAAAATCATAATGGAATCGATTACAGAAGGTAGAAAGATTTTATTAGATGCAAACTAAAGACTTATTTTTCTACAAAATTTAGTCATCAAGATTATTCTGATTTAACGGCTACATGTTAGCAACTGTTTTATAAAAGGAAGAGGCAGTGAAACTGATGTAATTTTAATGTTATTCAAATAATACAGCTTTAAAACATACTTTTTATGCTTCATTGTTCTACTAAATATATAAGTGAAACACCCTTCTTCGTCTGCCACCCCCACGGAGGGCATCCTTTCCTTAGGGCCTATATCCCACGTGTAGATAAATAGCCGTCATAAATACAAACAAACAAAAACTTTTCTTTATCTGCCAATAATTCTTTAAATTTTTTACTCTATGTATTCTTGCTGGAACAGATAAAGGTAGATAGGAAACTACAGTAGACCTGCTAGAAGAGGACATTTATTAAAAAATGTAACATGAAATGACATTGTATGTAGGCTACCAGAACTACACATAGTGCAAGTTCAGATGTCGGGATTTTAAGAACTAACAAATGATAATGTACAATCCGAAAGTTAATAGAGTTTGATAATCAATCTCACTAATCATTGCAATGCCCTCTAATGTAATAGTGTGATGACTCGAGAACATTTTGATTCCTGTTGTCATAACGGTCTCATGTTCATACGAAACTCTACTATAAATGATAAAATAAAAGAGATGGTGCTTAATTGCCCAAATTTTCGCCAAGACTTACAATAGTACAATATTGCAATGGCGTTGGCATGATTTTCAGCAATACGGAAGAACATTCCAGGGTGGTCTATACTGCTTTAAAATAAAATTTTTAAATCACCATTTTTTTTCTTTGAGTCAAGGTTCGTTTGGAAATATGGACCAGCAAAGCGGGCATAGCCTGCTAGTATTTATTGAAAAACTTTTTATAATAATCAAGTAAATAATCGTCATTTCCAAAACATGAATATTGTAATTTAAACATTAAAAACATTAAAAACTAAAATCTTATTATATTTCTTTATTTATTTATTGAACTACATTTGCATTTATTCTCTTTGAATCTGATTATTTTTATTGTATTAAATCTTATTTTACTGTTTTCATTAAAATCACATTTTTTGTTTAAATTACGTTTGTTTAGATGGAATTAATTTTTTTCTCTATCTCTCTTTAATTTTTTACGAACTTACAACATAAAAGTTACTTAACCCTTTCCGTCACGGGCAAAATCTGTTAGTACAATGAGAAATTATCCATTAACACCGGAATTCACAAACGAACTTTTTAGATTTTTTGAAATTCTTAACTTAAGCTTTCATTATAAAAGCAAAATTTTCCTAAATTTTTACTGGTGCCGTTTGCAAGTTTGGAATTAAAATTAGGTATAACACACCGGGCACAGTGTGCCAGAAAGGATTAATAGAGTTAAAGAATTTTACTGATTTTAAAAAAAGAACGTTTGACAAACAACAACAACAACAACAACAAAAAGTTGTTAAGAGAGTTACTTATTATTTAAAAAATACCGGGTGATCCAGAAGTTTCGGGAGTTTTGAAAAGTTAATAATTAGGAAACTATGTATAATACAAAGGTTCTTTTTTCAGATATATGCTCAGAAACATGTGGGATTTTTATTTAGAATGAATTTTTTTAAATATATATAGTTACCATTTTTAGCAACAGGTGGCGCTGTTGTATAAGACTGAATGTACCTATACCATGCGTTATATAGACACATGAGTTCATTGCGAAACTTCTTTTCTATGATATTGATGAGATTTCGTTTTAAGGGTGGTTTATGTTCAAGCATTTTTTGTAAGGTAAATGAAATTGCATTGTAAGGGAAATTTGATACAAAATTTCATGAGCAACTGCAGTGTTTAGACATTGTCTAGACTATGTTTAGACACATCTTTGCATGTCGCGTTGTTTTCATATCGTACAATACGTCAAGTTAAAACTGCAAAAGAATCGATGACCATTGCAAATGTGAAATGCTATGGTAAGCAAGGTTTGAGAAAAAGGCTCATTGGAAGATCGTAATAGAAACAAGAGATCCCAAATGTCTGTTACAATCGTAAATTAGGTAGGATTCTATGCCAATACTCTGTAGAAATCACCAGTTCATGGTGAGTGCAGTAAACTTGTGATATCACGATGAACTGAAATTTCTTCTGGAATTTCTTTCTGCTCTGAGGATACTGTGCACGCTGTTTTGCACTGGCTCACGTCGGTACTTATAAGCCATGAGCGTCATGATTAAACTTTGTTACCCTTGGACACTAATTCGTTCTTTTAAATGAGCTATATCATACTATAAAAACAATACTATAAATTTTAGCGCCACCTGCTGTCAAAAAGTGCAACTAACATAATATATTTTTTCATCGAAAAAACAAATCCCACGAGTTTCTCAGCATTTCTGTGAAAACCGCATACTTCTATTGTTTATGTTTTTCTAATTATTAGCATTTCAAAAGTCCCGGGACTTCTGGATCACCCGGTATAATAAAATGTATTTAAAGTATAAAATTTAATAAAAAACAAAATCAAATTGGATTAGACCTTCGGATTTCTAAATAAATATGATTTAATTTAGAAATCTAAAACTTCTTTTACTTTATCAATATCACACTACTTTAAAAGAGTAATCACAAAAATAATCTAATATTAAACACTTAACTGATCAATATTTCTTTAAAAAATTTTCAGGTCTTTTACAGAATTTTAAATCTTTTAAAATCGGTTTTTCAAAACAGAATTTTTTGTCTAATTAAATCCGAAAAATTTTTGGATTAAATAATGCAAAATTTACAATATAAATTTACTGATGAGAAAAATAAATTATGTTTGAAATATGGATACCCGGGCAAATCAGGATTGGCAAAAACACACTGCCTATATAACGTAAGAGAAAATCAGGGGAGAGGTTAAAGAATTAAATGAATAAAGGGGGTGTTGCATATGACTAATTGGCTTGAGACATTTAAGGTCTGGACACATAGCACTAACTTCTTGTGGTCAGGCTTCGCTATTTTTGATCTTTCGTGTCGGCGCTTTGATGTAAAATTGCTTTTTCAGTGCACTGAATTTGAACTTCAAGAGAGAAATCGAACTCGAAATCAGTTAGCAACTTTACGACTGAAGATGGGGGAAATAAACTTTCCCTTACTTGTCAATTCAATAGGCTTCCTACCTCAAAAATCATTTAAAGAAGTTCCAAAACTAGCAACCTTTTGTTCCGTTCGGAAACACTGCTTCTTCAAAGATAGATTTATTGCTCTTTTAGTGTAACTGAAAACAGTGCTGTTTGCGCGCAGCCTTAGATTGTTTTGCGGGTTTGGAGACATTCACGTCTTATGCTATAAGAACTAAGAAGACTTCAGTTGTATTAAAGTATGCGACAAAAATTACTGTGACTTCTCAGTGGCATTTTCATCTTTTCCTTCATCCCAGTGAGTACAAAAATATCCTCGAAGAAAAGATCCGTATTCATTCAATACCGAATTATTTTCCTTTCTTAATAAGGTAGGGGAGAGTGGGGATACTTGAGCATAGGGGATACTTGAGCCACCCCTATTATCTCTACAGTTGGTCAATTTTTCTTTCTAAAACTGCCAATATGATAACATATTTATAGTTCTGAACATGTAAAAAAGAAATCACACATCTTGGTACCATTTGATGTAAAATTGCTTTTTCAGTGCACTGAATTTGAACTTCAAGAGAGAAATCGAACTCGAAATCAGTTAGCAACTTTACGACTGAAGATGGGGGAAATAAACTTTCCCTTACTTGTCAATTCAATAGGCTTCCTACCTCAAAAATCATTTAAAGAAGTTCCAAAACTAGCAACCTTTTGTTCCGTTCGGAAACACTGCTTCTTCAAAGATAGATTTATTGCTCTTTTAGTGTAACTGAAAACAGTGCTGTTTGCGCGCAGCCTTAGATTGTTTTGCGGGTTTGGAGACATTCACGTCTTATGCTATAAGAACTAAGAAGACTTCAATTGTATTAAAATATGCGACAAAAATTACTGTGACTTCTCAGTGGCATTTTCATCTTTTCCTTCATCCCAGTGAGTACAAAAATATCCTCGAAGAAAAGATCCGTATTCATTCAATACCGAATTATTTTCCTTTCTTAATAAGGTAGGGGAGAGTGGGGATACTTGAGCATAGGGGATACTTGAGCCACCCCTATTATCTCTACAGTTGGTCAATTTTTCTTTCTAAAACTGCCAATATGATAACATATTTATAGTTCTGAACATGTAAAAAAGAAATCACACATCTTGGTACCATTTTGAAAATATAGTGATTAATAGTTGTCTTTCCCTATCTGAAGTAAATATTTGGGTGCATGGCTTTTTTGCTTTTTTGTAATCAAAGTTTTGTTTAAAGTTGCAACTATATACATACATTCAATAAGCATAATTTCAATTGTATTTTGAGTCTAAAATAGTTCTAATAGCTGCATGCTTTATTTAGTAAAACTCTGGGAAACAAAAATAGTGATAGTGGGGATACTTGAGCCATGCCTCAACCATCCCCACTAGAAATTAAACATGGGTGAAACAAACAAAAAATAAAATTCCATCCTTATATTCACTAATAGATATTTTTCTGGATAAAAGGGAGAATAATTTTTCATTTTATTTTTTTTTTTCTTAAAAAAATAACGACCTAAAAATGTTTAAAAATGTATATTTTTTTAATTGAAATATCTATTTTATTTTTCATTTTGACTAACAAAATAGCCTGTCTAGATAAATGTAAACATAGTTTTCAATTTAACTTTCATTAAATTAAAATAACTTTTTAAAACGGTTTTACAGTCTATAATCTCTAACACTTTAATTAGTCCAACATATTAAAATATTTATTTTTTAATATAACGTATTAAGATTAAAATTTTATATTGAAATCGTAACCTCTGTTGCTGTAACTTTTTTTTTAACTAAGAAAACCGAAGAAAAATTGGTAAAAAGAGCGCACAAAAAACAAGAAAAGCAACAAAAATTCCAGTTCAAACTTACCTGCATGGAGCCAAAAAGGAAGACAAAATCTTTTCCTGTGAAATCAAAAAAGTGTTTGAAATAGTAGAGTGATACATCTGGCTTAAATTCACACAGCTACTAAATAAAAAGCATGAGTTTGACAATATCATTAGAGGAAAATTCTGTCAATGATGGTGATGATGTGAAAAGAAAACCTTCTATTGATGGTTGGTTACTAATAAAATATGCCAGAAAGAAAACTGTAAAAATATTTGTTGGATAAGTGCTTAATATTTTGAAAATGAAATTTGCACGAAGAATTGCAGATTCCAAATTTAAATGGCTCTGAACTGAGGATGTTTCTACCGTCGTTATAACTCAAGTTGAAATTATCCTCCGACAACCAGTTTTAACGACAAAAAATGATCGTATTAATAGCTTTGTTTTCTCAATCGGCTTTGAAGGACTTTACGTTTCATAATTTATCATTCTGTAAAATGTTTGTGCAAAAATAAAGCGAAAAAAATTACTTTTGTAGGTATTTTTCCTTAGTGCCTCAAGTATCCCTTCAGCATGGCTCAAGTATCCCCGCCATGGGGATACTTGAGCCACGATGTAAAACAAAGAATAAACATTTATTATACATAGAAAAATAGTTCAAAATTAATTGAAAGTGGTTTTTAGTTGAAGAAAAAATATCAAATTTTCATTTTCAATATTTTATTTTATTCTAAAAAAATATAAAAAATTAAAAAAAATTAAAATTCAAAAAATGGCTCAAGTATCCCCATCTTCCCCTACATGATTCATCAAAAAAGTTATAGTTTGATGTAATCTTCTAAATCAGTTTTATGATGTAGAATGTGGAGGAAATTACTCCACAAGCCATGAATTTCTTGAACATACAGGAATGACAATTGTTCTGTTTAATTTATCCCTTTAAATGTCAGTATTTTTCTAAAACTAACACTTTTCCTGCCAGCCTTCCAACTGTGACACCCTGTATTTTCAGCCGATCCTGCATTTAGTATGCTCGAGAATATCTACAGCTTCATTGATTTTATTCTGAGATACATCGTTTATAAAAATGTAACTTTTAAACTAAAAATACACTCTTTAGAATTTTAAAACATATTAATCTGGCATTCTTATAAATAGTTTTGCTTTCTCTGTTCAAATTCTTGACATGTGACAAAATTCACTCTATGATCAGAACGTCTGATGTCTACTACAGTTGTCTTCCCAAGAATGTCAAGGCCCACCTATTATTGCACATGTGCCATTGTCAATAACTTCTAGCATGTGTTACCTTTATCTAAATGCTATTACATAAAATAACTCTTCTTGTAACATCAGCAGGCAGCATATCTAGTTAAATATGATACATTATCACACGGGGGACGACAAAAAGAAATCCAAGGGGCAGAGTCATTTTTTGTTTGTTTTGGGGGAGGGGTTATAAGATATGCTGGCGTCTAATGCTAATAAGCTAAACACTTGTATTCCCCTGTCTTTAATTATTGTTCTTGACGAAAGTTTGATAATGATCATTATATGTTACATAATATTACCAGTTCTAAAAACAAAGAAAATAATCATAGGAAAATAAGAAAATCGTATTCAAACATTTAGGACATTCGAAATCATTTTAATTAAAAATTCAAATGCAGACAGAAATAGAGCTGCATAAAAGAAAAAAAAATGAGATTTATATTTGTTTTGGGTAAAAAAAAAAGAGATGTGGAAATTATTTTCCATGATCTCTCCGTATTTGAGACGGTGCAAAAAGGGAACATTGACGTACAAAATAACTACCATGATTTTACATCACAGAACTAAAGAGATAGAAAGAGATGAAATGTTTTGCTTTGGCATGATGTTAAAAGTACAATCATTAAACCGATTAAAACTGCCATTAGCGACATTACAAGGCCAGTTCATGTGTTTTAAAAGTCGCACGAAATGGATCATCTTTACACAAAAAAATGCGATTGCATAAAAAGAAAGGCGGTGTATTTTTGCACCAAACATCATGTAAAAATTATCCACTCCATATAACGCTTTAAACATTAGGAAATGTCCTTCTATGTCGTAGGTCCCGTTTAAACTTGCCAAAATTAACTCCGAAAATGCTTTGCTATTCCACAGTTTCTCTCTGCGGCTAGACAGATGAGGACACTAAAATTTGAGCGATAATCGCCTTCATATTGCAAACCTTTTTCACATGGCCAACTTTATTAGAGGCCACAGAAGCTTTCGCTTGTTAAGGCGGGACTTAGGACGGGATTCATGACGTCAGATCATGTGATCGCCGCCGACCTAATCCCCGGGAATCATGTCCTAGAAAGGGGTGTTTCAAACATGAGCTGTCTCTACCGATTGAGCCAACAAGGTATGATGACATAAACTCCGTCCCGAGGCTAACGAAAAAGACAGGTTACTGCGGTGGCGAAATTTTTTATCCGAGCACCTTCGTCGTTCCAAGCCCAAGCTCGCACTCTGATTGGTTGTTGCTCTCGGCACTGTTTTCATGTAACTTGGTGATAACCATACTTGGCGAAAAATACTTCGCTCGTAAGTGAACGAGTAAACCTAAAACCTAACCTACTCATTCTTATTCTTCCTTCATTCTTATCCTCGTGATCTTGTGCTCTTGTGTGTAAAAACTTTTAAAGAGTACAGCAAACTCGACGGAAGCATCTATCGCTACGCCAAGTATGATTATCGCCAAGTTACATGAAAACAGTGCCGAGAGCAATTACCAATCAGAGTGCGAGCTTGGGCTTGGAACGACAAAGGTGCTTGGAAAAAAAATTACGCACGGCGGTGCATCCCAAGTGTATTTTTTACAGACTGCTAGAGTTACGTGATACTCTTTTCGTACGCTCCCAATTGTGCATTCGAGAATCACGTGACTCCAGCGGTCTGTAAAAAAAGATACGCGAAATGCACCGCGGTAGCCTGTCTTTTTCGTTAGCCTCGGTCCGTCCTAACAACCAAGAGCTTCCTAGGCCTCTAATGAAGTTGGCTGTGGTAGTAATTTTACTCTTAATCCTCTGTGATAGCACCAAATTTGCTATGTCGAGAACATACAGCTGTAGTAATTTTCCAAGCAGCAAGAAAGTGCGGCTTAAAAATTATGTAATGAAACTTTTCTAATTATTTAACTAACTAGCAGGCTATGCCCGCTTCGCTGGTCCATATTTCCAAACGGACCTTGACTCAAAAAAAAAAAAAATGGTGATTTAAAAATTTTATTTTAAAGCAGTATAGACCACCCTGGAATGATCTTCGTATTGCTGAAAATCATGCCAACGCCATTGCGATATTGTACTATTGTAAGTCTTGGCGAAAATTTGGGCAATAAAGCACCATCTCTTTTATTTTATCATTTATAGTAGAGTTTCGTATGAACATGAGACCGTTATGACAACAGGAATCAAAATATTCTCGAGTCATCACACTATTACATTAGAGGGCATTGCAATGATTAGTGATATTGATTATCAAACTCTATAAACTTTCGGATTGTACATTATCATTTCTTAGTTCTTAAAATCCTGACATCTGAACTTGCACTATGTGTAGTTCTGGTAGCCTACATACAATGTCATTTCATGTTACATTTTTTAATAAACGTCCTCTGCTAGCAGGTCTACTGTAGTTTCCTATCTGCCTTAATCTGTTCCAGCAAGAATAATAGAGTAAAAAATGTAAAGAATTATTTACAGATAAAGAAGAGTTTTTGTTTGTTTGTATTTATGACGGCCATTTATCTAAACGTGGGATATAGGTCCTAAGGAAAGAGTGCCCTCCGTGAAAGTGGTAGACGAAGAAGGGTGTTTCACTTATATATTTAGTAGAACAATGAAGCATAAAAAGTGTGTTTTAAAGCTTTATTATTTGAATAACATTAAAATTACATCAGTTTCACTACCTCTTCCTTTTATAAAACAGTTGCTAACATGTAGCCGTTAAATCAGAATAATCTTGATGACTAAATTTTGTAGAAAAATAAGTCTTTAGTTTGCATCTAACAGTAGCGGAGCTATGTTTTTTGGCTCCCGGGGCCAGCAAGAAATTTTGCGCCCCACCCCAATATAGATATATAACAATTTCTCTCAATTTGGCGCCCCTAGGCCTCGGCGCCCAGGGCGGACGCCCCCCTTGCCCCCCCCCCCTTAGCTACGCCACTGGCATCTAATAAAATCTTTCTACCTTCTGTAATCGATTCCATTGATTTTTAGTGTCAAACATTAGAAGTGCTAGAAACGATATTGTTACAAATGTACCAGACTTATTTCATGTTTGTCCTCAAATAAATGTGAAATTTACGATCATCCATTATTGGCATTTAATGTTATAATTTGACGATAGTTTTTTGTTCGACTACTTGATTATTCCGTCGATCAATTTCGCCAAATTATACAAATGGACATAATTTTTATTTTAAATAACCAAAGAATCAATAAATTACTAAAATGTTAATAGAAATACAAATAAACATAGAATTAAAATTGGTTGATGAAGTAACAATTACATATAACAAATTTAATGTGAAATGAATGTGACATTTACAATCATCCATTGACATTTAACCTTATACTTTAGCGATAGTTTTTTGGTCGATGGGATTATCAAGTATTACCAAATTATATAAACAAATTGTATAAACAATAATATTGCCAATAACATGTAGGTGCAGGTGTCATCTACGGATCCCGTTGGCGCGATTGCAGCAAATTGCGATTTTATGCCTCACGTGGTAATCCGGTAATAGTTGATTATTTTTGAGTAAATTATTTCATTATTTTTCTTTTCTCTTTTAAAATTATGTAAATTGTTTTGTTCCATAATTATTTATTGACTTAGTTTATTATTATTATTTCCTTTTTAAAAAAATAGAAAATAAATAAAAGTAATATAAATGTAATTGGTATTTGAAAACGCAGTGTTCTCCAAATTGGCATCATAAAAAAAAATCACGCCAAGGTGAAGCGTGTATAAAAGTGGAAAAATGTTTGCAATAACATAAACAAAAAAAACGTAAACAAATAATTAAAAAATCGCCATTTCGATAGTTTTTTAAAATAACATCAAGGTTAATTCTCCAGTCGGGCAGCAATAGTAAATTTTCTTTTCTTCGTCTGTTTCATAATAAAAAAACATAAATTTAATAACTTCTAATTAAATTATCTGACTAATTTTCTGTAATCGGATGTATGATCTAAAAGTATCCTTAATACATAAACAAAACAGCGCAATAGTCATGTAAGCGCCGAGGTCGGCAGGATAATTTTTTACACTAATTTGGCGGAAAAATCGTTTTCGAATACCAGTTTCATATATATATTTAAATTATTTTCTGTTATTTAAAAAATAATGACAATTAGTATTTAAATAATAAGTATATGACAAAACAGTTTACATAATTTTAAAGAAGAGAAAGGAAATAAAAAAACATTTATTAATAATTAAATAAACAATAGTCGGGTTGCCATGCCAGGCAAAATAACATCAATTTAGTGTCCATTAGGTTACCTCGGTGTGTATATGATATCTGTGCAAACAAAACTTCCGATAATATAACAAATGACGTCATATTTATTTTCCTTTGAATTTTTTTTTATTTTAATTTTTCACGTGGATACTGTTCAACTAAAAATTAATTGCCGAGGAGAAATTATTTTCCATATATTGATTTTTTTGGCAACTGGAAAGAAAATGGTTATTTTTTATCGGAAAAATTTTAATTGATTCTGTATGAAAAATAATGAAATTTTGAATTATTAAGGAAAATATTTGAATAAATCAATTAAAAATTAGCCTATGTTCACCGGAAATTGTGTAGCTTTCCAACGGTGAAAGAATTTTTCAAAACCGTCAAGTAGTTTCGGAGCCTATTCAATTCAAACAAACAAACAATCAAATCTTTCCTCTTTATAATATTAGTATAGATAAGTACATTGTAGCTATAACAAAACTTTCTTCTCTATAAACCAAATCGCTTGCAATTAAAATTAAATCACAATCTATTCTTTTTGAGATAGATCTGTCGTAAAAAATGCAGCATGTCAGCGCCACCTGCCGGGCGATTATAGCAAAATCTAAAAGCGTTTTTTGTGATACGCGGTCTGATATATGATATGAAGTTTGGTGAAATTCTGTACATTAATTTTTGCGTTACAGCTATCGCGGAAATGGTGCAAAGTACATCATAGCGGTCTGTTGGAAGATTTACGCCAAAACCTAATCAACATCAAGTCGATATACATATTGCATAATGGGAAAATTTAGTTTAGCAAGAAAAAAGCTTTAACTTTCTTTTTGAGCAATTTGTACTAATAAATGGGAAACATGCTTGAAAACTTTTGTTCAGCCCTGTACTCTCTTAAAAAGTCAGCCACAAAATAGCTCAAGTTGAGCTGAAATCCACTCATCTCAATGTTGAAAGGCAGTTTCTCAAAAAAGAGTTGAAATAACTCGAGTTTTAACTAATTTAAATGAAGTTGGGCTATTTAAATAACCAATTTAGATCAAGAAGATTTAATCGTTTGAAAAACAACTCTTTTATGATTGAAAAAATTACAGCTCTTTCATGAGAAGCCAAATGAGCTTTTTCGTTTTAAAAGTGTAGTTTACCTTGTACCTTTATTACACGTCAGTAAGAAGCTAAAATTCATTTTAAACTAAAACACTCTTAAAACAACTGAAATCATATTGTTATAAATTATCATTTATAGGTGTCCATGTACACAATTCTTTGCGTGGCCCTGTATATCATTTTAGCTATATTCTGCAAACATTTCTTTGTAAATTGAATGCAGGTCTGCGTAAAAATATATACCTTATTTAAGAACCACCTTTAAGTAATTTACGCTCATACTCAGTAAAATTGGCGAGTTCTTTTGGGTAGCCCTGTATATCAACTATAACATTTATACAAACCATAATAACGTACAAAGATTTAGTGAAACTTAAATGCGTATATCATAATTAAAATGTATTACATCCATCACATCAGCTATCATCGGAAACATATACAGTCCGTCGGAAAGAATATACTATTTGAATTCTTTTGTGTATCCCTGTAAGTGCACAATACTTTATATTATGCAAATTTTCACAAAGTAAAAGGCGACACACCGGCCGTGGGTTATATTACCCCAACCATTTCGAGCCACTTTTGACCCCTCAATAACTTAAATTCTATTTGACCTACACACTTGCAATTTTTTGTGTCGTGTAAAACCATCTTCTAATTTCCGAATCCTATTTTTTTTTTTTTTTTTTTTTTTTTTTTTTTAATCTTGTACCGTTTACGAGAAATTGACGTCTGAAAACCACTGTTTTTACCACTGACTCACTGACTCACTCATAGAAATGTTTGACTACTTCCAGGTGACTTAGGAAGTTGAAATTTGGTGTGGAGGTAGGTTATTAGATCTATAAATAAGAAAAAAATCAGAAATCACCATTAATTAAACATTAATGGTTGGTTAGAGGATAAATTATTGGATTACAATGGAAGTTTATGCGAATTTCACAAAATACCAGACATAGTGCCAAGTTGGCGTCACTTTTGGCGAGTATCAGGGCTAATCTCTGAAACTACCGAACCGATTTCAAAAGTAATGGTACCAAAATGATGGTATTCGCCCCGGTTCAAACATAAACTATATCTTATGTCTGTGTCACTAACCAAAAGAGGGTTCAGAAGCGAAAAACATTCTAAAAATGTGATTCTTGTTTTGCTGAAGGACCTAGAAGCACAAAATTTGGCATGTTAATTATTTATAAGATATAAATGATCACTAATGACATTTGCTAAAAAATATCGAATTTAAATGGGTGAAAATCCGCGAAGAGCGTTCTAAAAAAAGTTCGAAGTACCAATTTTAAAACAATCTCAGCAAACAACAAACCTATCTTAAAAGTAATGATATCAAAATGATGATGACAATCTTTGCTCCAACACAGGATATATCTTATGCCGATTACACGAACCCAAAGAAGGTAAAAGAGCAAAAAACATTCTAAAAATGCGATGTCTGTATATTAAGGGAATGGACTGGAAACATAAAGTTTGGCATTTTAGAGTTTATGGGAATTTCGCGAAATATCAGAAATAGCGGCAAGTTGGCGACACTTTTGGCGAGTATCGGGGCTAATCTCTGAAACCACCGAACCGATTTCAAAATTAATGATACCAATATGATGGTATTCGCCCCGGTTCAAACATGGGCTATATTTTATGCGTATACCATTAACCAAAATAGGGTGAAGAAGCAAAAAACATTCTAAAAATGGAACTTTTGTGTTACTGAAGGACCTAGAACTTTGGCATGTTAATTATTTATAAGATATAAATTATCTCTAAGGGCATTTGATAAAAAATACGGAATTCAAAAGGGGTGAAAATGTGCGAAAAGCGTTCTAAAAATTTTCTAAATTGGGATTTTTAAGCAATTTCAGCAAACAACAAACCGATCTTAAAAGTAATGATATCAAAATGATGGTGATAGTCCTTGCTCCAATATAGGCTATACCTTATGTCGATTCCACTAATCCAAAGAGGGTAAAAGAGTAAAAAGCGTTCTAAAAATGCGATGTCTGTATGTAAGGGCCTAACATAAAATTTCGCATGTTCATTAATTATAAGATATAAATGATCACTAAGAACATTTGTTAACAAATACAAAATTTAAAAGAGGTAAAAATTAGCAAAAAGCGTTCTAAAAACTTTGTAAATAGCAATATTTAAGCAATCTTGGGTAGTTAGCGAACCGATTTAAAGAAAAAAAAGATGCCAAAATTATGGCGGCAGTCCTTGCTCTAACAAAATTATTGGATAAATTACCAGATTACAATGGGATTCTGTGGGAATTTGGCAAAATACCAGAAATAGCGCCATGTTAGCATGAATTTTGGTGCGTAATTTTTGTCGTCAATATAGCGATATTTCGCCAAGTTGGCTACAAATGTTTTTGGTCGACCAAATAACCAAGTAGTACCCAATCACGTAAAAGAAACATTCAGAGCAATTCGAGTATATTTACAGGGATAAGAGCGCGGACAGACGGACAGACAAATCGAATGCATAAGCATTTTTATAACATGCACAAGCATTTTTTAAACTTTTGGAAAGTGTTATAAACATTAAAATTCATTTGAAACGATTTTTCCCCATAGGCCGTAATGTAATGGAAAACTTTTGACTATCCCTATAAATAAACTAATCATGGTAGAAACTTCACTTTCAATAGGGTTCGTGCTAGGGTGAACGTTAATAACGTCCAAAAATTTCATGGCAACCCGAGTATATTTACGAGAGTTAGAACGCGGACAGACGGACAGACAAACTGAATGCATAAGTACTTTTCGACTTTGTTGGAAAGCGCTAAAAACAAACAAACAGACACAAAAAATCTTTTATTAATACAGATTAAAAAGTACCGATAAAAGTAAACAAATAGTAAATATTTTTATTTTATTGAATGGGTGTGTAGTGTGAGAATATTTATTTCTTCACCTATAATGAATGTTATTTATCATGGCAACGAAAAACAATTTCGAATTTTATTCATGTTCAATGCAATGTTCCTCGAGAAATTGCAAAATAAGGCATTTCAATAACATAAAATATATGATTAAAGTACTGATATCATATCATTAATCTCTTGAGCAGATACGATATCAGTCCTGATATCAGCGGTATCGGGGTTCCCTTAGGAAAGTTAATTGCCGTCAAACTTCAATTGCTCCTATATCTTATCTCTCAAGTTTTCTGCCTGTTTCGACAAATACTGTTTTGAGATCTCCGTCTCTTTTTTTTCTTTCCATAAAAAAAAAAGTCAGAAACTGCACGTCAGAGGTAAAAAATGAGGTGCCTTCGTAGTATAAAGTAGTTTTTAAAATATACAGTATTTCGAATACAACACAGTATCCGAAATCTTTTGTGTGTCCCTGTAAATACTGAATACTTTCTATTATATGCAGGAATTAACTTTTGGTAAACCTCAGCAACGTATATCAATTTCATAAAATGGGAAATAGTTTAATATAGTTAAAATGCACCCCAAACAATGTTTCCCCCTATACCATTATGAAATAGAATACTTCTGTGTGGGCTTGTTTATTAATGAAAAAATATTTTTTGCACCACGAATTATTCAGAATGTATATTTTAGTATATATTTCATAGATGCCTATGAATTGCATTATGTTCGAAATAACATAACATCACTAAAATGCTCTTGAAATTATTTTTCCCTCTTGACCGTAATATAACGGAATACTTTTGAGTGCCTCTGTCATTGAACTATGCATCCGATTTTCATAAAATTTGAAATGACTCGAAAAAATTATGAAATAATTATATATTTTAAATTTCAAACGGTTCGGTTGGGTAGTTTTTGCGTTGTTATACAATAGACAGACAAACGTACTGAATGACGACTATGGGTGCTACTTATTTACATAATTACGAACGCATCTAAAAATGTATTGCCCAAAGGGCCTGATCATCACAGTAATACATGGTCACGTGCCCTGCTTTCATATTTTCTGTGAGTCTCGAGAAATATTTAGTGCACTCATGAAAATACATATTGAAACAAATTTTCATTTATAGAAAAAATGATTTTTTCGTCTATTCACGTAAGGGGCCGTCCATAACACGCTTGTATGGGGGGGGGGGGGGGGGTTCATGAAATTATGACAGTTTGTTACAAGTAGGGTAGGAGGAGGTAAGAAAAAACATAACATCACACATTTTGATTAAAATAAAAGCATTAAAAGTCAGCAGATTAAACTATGAAATTGGCATTCATAAAGATAAGATTTTAAAGCAAATATATTAAATTTCCTTTTAACTTCCAAAATACTACAGTTTTCAATTTCTTTTTCATATTAATATTTTATTATTATTGCATGTTAACAATGTTTTCTGTTGTAAACCTTTATCTTATGTCCTACAAAATAAGTACACGAATCATTTTTATTGTTATGCTCACAAATGTCATTAAAACACACAGTTAAAGTTTAAAAATAAATTTGAAATATGATCTGTATCACAGTGCTTTGTCGTTGAACTGTAAATATAGCTTTACGGCATAGCTACCAACTTTTATGCATTTTTGCTACCACTAAAATTGTACAGAGATTTTTCATTTGTTTAATCATAAGATTTCAACGATTAAATAATACAATTTTTACTATAAAGTTTTTGTGGTAGGAAAAATGTGCAAAAGTTGGCAGCTATGGGTTTACGTAATATAGCGAGACATGTGATAAGAGATAGAGGAGGGGGTATGATGACGTGTGACACTTTGAGACAAAAGGGGGGACGGGGTTAAAAATTTTTGAAAAAATGTGTGACATCATTTATGGACGACCCCTAAACTAAATTATCTCAGTGTTTTTCACTAACGAAAGTGTAGTGTAAATGTAGCGTAAATTTTGAAATTCCGAGTAAGCCATTAAATATGTTTCCTCCAATCCCTTATGTTTGCACTTTTGCCAATATTTATGATAGAATTTTAAACTGCACATAAAGCTGAATTTACATAGCATGCAATTTACAAAAAGCTGACTGCATATTTATAAAGGATAAATTTCTTTCATAAAGGGGGGGAAGGGGGCTGGCATCTCCTATGTGCCCTATTCCTCATATAGAGTCAATTAGATCTCGATACACCTCTCAGATCAATTTTAAATTATAATCAGTTGCAATGTAATTTTTTCAGTGGTATTCGTGAACGTCACCAACTAAATACGGAAATTGCACGTCAAGCGTAGCAAATGAAATGCGTTCGCGCTATAATGACGTTTTAAAAAAATATTCAGATCTTGACGTAATATTTTACAGTATTTCGTATACAGTATAGTAGACAAAATCTTTTGTGTAACTGCTATAAGCTTTTTATTATACGCAAAATAATTTATAGTATTCCTCAGCAACATATATCAATTTCATAAAATGTGAAATAGTTTAATATTAATAAAACGTGGCCCCAAACAATGTTTCCTTTACACCCCTATTGTGTAACGGAATACTTTTGCATAGTCCTGTAAATGAATAACAAATATTATTTGCGTTACAGACTGTACAGAATGTATATTTTCGTATATACTTCATTGATGCACTTCAATTTTATTATGTTCGTAAGAGTGTAACACCATTAAAATGCACATGAAACTATTTTTCCCCGTTGTCCGAAAGTTCTGAAAGTGATCGCCAATAGAATAAGCTCAAAATCCGCTATTCTCAAAATGAATCAAAAAAGATGAGGGGCTGTATCCATTTAACCAATGATTAGTGTCAATATAGAACACACAATATGGCACGCACTACTATATTTGTTCAGAGTTTCCAAGCTATGTATTTGAGACTTTCACAAAAGTTGCTCTATACATTTAGCTAACACAATAAGCAAATGAAATTTTTATAGCATTCACGAATGTGCAGTGAAAAATTATTTAATAAACCTGCTCATTTATTATACAGTTTTTATTATTTTTCAATTCTGATTACAGGGTATACAAATATATGTACAATGTTGTTTGTCATATTTCCAGAAAAGAATATTATTTTATATTAAGAACTCTGCAAATTATAAGCAAAAAACATAGAAAAATTTGGGACCATTTTTATAAAAAACCTTAATTTCTCTACGTGTGTACGTGCTATCCGTATAAAAATGAACACAGTTTATTTCAATAAGCCACTTAATCATAATCTACAGTTTGAACTCTTTTGTTACATTAGGGTTAGGGTTAGGGTTAGGGTTATCCAAAAGATATTCGTTCTTTTTCAATTTGTTGACGGTCCCCTATAGAGTTTCGGGAAAAAAAATCTTCATAGAAATGTATGAGTTGTACTATTATGTTTACTCAGTTAGAGTTTCAGGATAATTCCTCATGCATTTTTTTAGACATTTAACAAAATGTCTAAAGTCGCAAGTGGCCGGTCATCTTTGGCCATATAGTGTATATTTTCATACTTTTAAATACAGAAAGACACAATGGTAAACCTACTATAAAACAGAGCAGCAGAAACACATTCCAAGCTGTTCTACTTTTCTGAAATCTATTAGTATGATAATTGCACTATGGCTTTTATGCTTTTCTCTGTGTTAGTTTTCCACGCTATTTATTCAGCGTAAAATAAAACATTTTTTATTCGTATTTATTTCATTCGAACATGTTTAAATCTAAATTTCTATATTTATATTCACTGCTTTAGAAATTTTAAATTGCAATATCATCACATAATATAAATAGTTTTGTTCAATACCGCTAGATAGCAGCACTATAAATTGAAATGGAGAGCTGAATTAAAGTGCGCCGGCTTCAATTAATAAATATTTTTGCTTTCGAAAATTTAGTTAGTAAGGGGGTGTTTAAGCAATTTCAGTTTTATTGTTTGCTATGTATCATTAAAAAGTTAAAGATTAGAAACAAATGTTGCCAATCACATACCTTTTAATTAAAACTGTGTAAATGTCTTTTTTTTTTTTTTTTTTTTCAATTTATTTCTGCAGCAAACCAAATATTTAAGTTCAGTTCTGAAAATGAGTAAATAATTTATTTAATAAAAGGAATATTGCCCTGTTAAACTGGCACTGAGCTCACAGGCTACGCATACTAATTGTACATTACAGTCTTATATTTTCAAAGGCTAATTCCGTTCAAAAAAAAAAATAAGAAGAGGAAACAGCTCTCCCCCTTCCCCCTTTTTTATATTTAATCATTGAACCTCCTAAACTATCAAGGACATGCTTTATCATATAAAAAATCCATATCCAAAATTCAGAGCAAATCGGATAATTCTTAATAAAAACCCATTTAGCATTTATATAATTTAAGAGGAGTTATCGACCTCTTCTATACTTAACCATTAAACTTCCAAAACTATTCAAAGATTGGAACGAAATTTGACAATTCTGCTTGAAAAACTCATTTATATAAATAAAGGGGAGGGGCATTAGAACCCCCGTTCCCCCTGTGTATACTTATTCAATGAACACCTAATAACAGTCACGGAATCGCCTCATCAGAATGATCCTATCAGTGGCGTGGCTACATATTCAGCGCCCTGGAGCGAACAAAGTTTGCGCGCCCTTTCTTCACTCGAAAAAATTGAGCACAATTTTTTTTCTTTGAAGTTTAAAATTTATGTGTCATTTTTAATTCGATAAAAAATCGTACTTTAATTTGAAAGTCAAAGTACTTTGACAACATATTAAATTCAAATAATCTATACTAATAAAAGAAAGTTTCGCTCTGTATGCATGCGACTGTCTGTTCGTGAGGTCAGGAAAATCTACAATATATATGAGGCTTAAAATTTTTATGAGGATAGTCGAAGATCTGTCCTGATGCTCTTGAGTTTTAAAATTTTAAATTTCTAGTAATTAAATGGGAAATCAATTAAAAAACTCAAATGAAAATAATGGAAAATATTCATAATTCATCAACAACCTACATTTTTATAAAACCTCAAAAAAATTCTTTGAAAACTCGAAGAGAAAGTGTGTGTGTGTGTGTGTGGGGGGGGGGGGGTAATAAAATTACAGCGCTCTGAGGGCGATAAATGTACTGGACATGTTTAAAAGGTGCTTTATCTTAAATTCTACCATGCCTGAAAACTTGAAAACTGCACAGTCAACACCCCCTCCCCCCCCCCAAAAAAAAAAAGATTAAAAAAGTTATTCTTTTTTTTATATAAAGTTGAGAAAAAAATCCATACATGAAATCTCTTTTTATTTCCGTTTAAAGAAAGAGCAGGTAAGACAGACAACTGTCAAGGTTAGATATTGGCGTTTATGGACAACCTGTAAAATGTTTAAAAAATTGAATTTATATATGTAACATTGCATCCAGATGTAGAATCTTTTGCTGATTCGAGAAATGAAACGGAACTTCACAGTCGCTCAATTACAACCTTCGATATTGTTTTTCTATGAATTGAAAGATTCTTTTCAAACTCTCATTTTAAAAGCAAGTCTCCCGAAACAACAATTTTTATTCTAGGATTCCTTGAAACGTTGTCAAATTTTCAAAAATACATCATTTAGAGATTTTAAAGTTCGCATGCATTTATCCCCATATTTAAGTACTTTTTAATGATACCTAAATTTTATAGAAATCGATCCGCAAGTTTTTGTTTTATAAAACACTTCTATTTTTAAAAAGGAATAGAAATACTTTGTAGAAACGAGAATTTGTTAAAAGTAAGAAAACTGACGAACAGATCGATTTGGAACTTTTAAATAATTTATAACACATAATAAAAATTTTAAGAAATCGGAGGTATAAATTAGGAGTGAGGGAGTCAGTCGCGATCAAACATTTAAACCGTACAGTTTTCTACTATTTTAGATTTTTATTCATTGTTATACTATTTATACGGACTGTAAAAGAAATAAAATAAGACTGTGGTTTCTGTAAATTGTTCGGAAAGTTGGGTGGAGTAAATCCAATTATTTATTTATTTTTTTAATAATTCGAAAATTCATCGACTACTAATATGTGATATCTGATGGTATTAGTGGTTGAAGGGAGTGGTGCAGAGCCAGATTTCTACCTCAGCAAATTCATATTTACGAAGAAAAATATATTTTGTCTTATTTAATAATAAAATCCTGTTACCAAATAATATATATTGCGGAAACAGTTTTGAAAACAGTGGTGTAAATTATTATAGGCGATAATCAGGTCCTAAGGTACACTGAATTTAATACGTAACTATTTAAAAAAATGCTTATCTACCCTGCATTTCAGATTTGCAATATTTTCATAATCTTAAAAACAATGCGCACAAAATCTTATTTTCTGAAAAATAACGAAATATATTAAAAACAAATACTTTGACATATTTCGATTCCAATTCTGATAAGAACTATAATCATAATAAAAATATAAATCGTCCCACGGTCAATACAAATTACATGCGATAATGAGATGTAAACAAAACCACGCGCTTTATTTTAAAATAAAGCTAAATAGCTAAGGCATTGCTATTACTTATAGTTTCTCTGCGTGATTTCACTGGCTACGTTTTTTCCGTACAATAATCATCTTGATAAACTTCTGAAACATTTTCAGGACGCACCAAGGTGAGTATTGTTTGGAAATAGTGGTAGCCAAGAAAGTGTGATCGATGTCCTTGTAAATGAGTTTTAATAATTTTAGGATTTAAAATCTTCAACTGTGGTCTTCATAAAAGTTTCAAAAAGTAAAGCAGGCTTACTGAAATGGATTAGAGAAGTTACTTGAGGTTGCAGTATGGTATTAATAAAAATTAAAATTTCACGAATAGAAGTACCGTAATTTCGCGCGTATCCGCGGTATCTCAGACAAGTCGATTTCTTCCCAGAATTTATTTTTGCTTAGCATTTATTTCACTTCTTTTTTGCAATAACATTTCCGGGAGCCGCGGCCTATACGCGCGAAATTACGGTAATTGTTTTTAGCTCTTTCCGGCGCAGAATATTTCTGTTTGAGAAGTGATGAAAAGATGGACTGATACCGGAATTTAAAATCAAATTTATTAGAAAATAAAAACTTACTCGTTTTATAAAACGAAAATTTTAATAAAATATTTTTGGTATCAGTGCTCTTAAAATTGGGTGTCCTTTTTTGTGCACACTGCCTGCTAAAGGATTAACTGTATATAAAAACGTGTTTTAAATTGAAATAGTTGAGGATACACATAAGGTAAAATGTCATAGGATATTCTGATTGTAACAAGAATTCATCTATAATATATGATTAATAAGGTAAAAAATATGTAAATATTTTTAAAAAATTGCTCTTTCAAATTTTGCGCCCTTAGGATTCGTGCGCCTGGAGCAGTTTGCTCCAATTGCTCCACGGTAGCTACGCCCCTGGATCCTATATCTAAATTTTGAACGAAAACTTAATTCTGCATGAAAAACCCATCAATTAACCCTTTACCCTATATCAATTAACCCTTTCCGGCACACTGTGCCCGGTCTGGGATACCTAATTTTAATTCCAAACTTGCAAACAGCACCAATAATATTTTAGTAAGATTTTGCTTTTACAATAAAAGCTTAAATTAAGGAATTCAAAATATTTAAAAAATTCGTTTGTGAATTCCGGTGTCAGTCGATATTTTCTCATTTTAGTACAGATTTTGCCCGTGTCGGAAAGGGTTAAGGGGAGGGGCATGAGCCCCCCATTCCTCCTCTTATACATATCGAATGAACTCCAAAAACTAATCAGGGAAGCTCCTTGTCAGGATATATCTATATACAAAATTTCAAGTCGATAGGATATTTTTATCATGAGTTATCGCGTTACGCACGCACGTACGAACGAACATACATACAGAATGGGCGGGCACATAAGCTCTCAGGTTATGATAGCCTGTGAGCTAAAAACAATGATGCTCACATCTGATGTTCTTCGATAAAAAAAAAATAATGGAACTTTCAGTATATTGGTTCATTTTTGGTTCGAAAATAGTTTTCTCTTAATCACCTAGATGACAGCACAATACATTAAAGTTGAGCGAGCAAAATCAAATTACGTCAACTTCAACATCCGATATTTTTTGTTTAATCTTTGTGTTTGACGTAAGTTAATTTGTATCATTTCTCTTCTGGATGTTATCCAAGTCGAAAAGGCATTACACACATTAATTAAAATAACAAATCGCACATCGTTCCCGTGTTTTTCTACTGTTACGCACATATCATTTTTAGCGGAAATTAATTGCCTGTTTTTTTTCCCTTCCTCTTTCTTAATTGGAAAGTAATTTCCGGATTTTTTTTCTTTTTTCTTTTTCCTTTCTCCTTTCTCTTTCCCGGTTGCTATTTCTTTCGGGGGTACAATTAAATTGATTTTCATAGAAAAACTAGTCTTTGGGGGCCACCGTAATACTTACCCATCATGTACATGCATAATATAAAATATGAAAATAAAACATGTGTAAACTATTTATAAAATATATCGCGATTCTAAAATAAAATTTAAACGTATATTTAAATACTCTGTTAATGAATTGCTGATGAACCAATTTCGACAAATTATATAAAACGTCAAACAACTCAAGTAGTACCGAATTGCGTTAAAGAAACATAACTCCAAAAATAATTATCCTATTAACTAACAGTTTACCGTTTCGGATTAAGCGTCTTATATCCAAATCCAATTAAAATATATCTTTGAATTGAAATTTGAATGAAATACAGGGTCATGAAAAATCGAAGAATGTGAAAAATAGGAATACAAATATCTCAACAACTAATTATCCGATCGACTTTGTTTTTAATGCAAAATTTGTGTTATTTTATTGCATTTTACATACACTCCTCCAAAATAAATAATAATAATAAAAAAAAATCTGTCGGCTTGGTTTATAGGCGGAAGTAGATTTCGTTAAGTGCTCATTTCGACAACAAAAAATAAAATGTAAATAGAGAAAAACCCAGTTTAACAATTTTATTTGGCCGCTTTTGAAGAAATTTTAATTTCATTTTTCTGTAAGAGCCGGTTTTATCAGAATCATCTTAAGCTAAATTTGGCTTAAATGCCCATTTTGACAGCATTTTTAAAAAATATATTCTGACTTTATGAAAAAATTGACCAATATGGTAAATTATATAGTTCCTAAATTAAAAAAAAAAAAAAAAAAAAAAAAAAAAAAAAAAAAAAAGCGAACTGAATGCATTTGAGAGCAAAAATGGTTTTAAAAATGAGTCATAAAATAAGCAATTTGTTATTTGAATACATCCACCAATCTTTAATCACGATCGCTTCGAGAAAATTTTTTGAAAATAGCTACTTTGTATTGAGAAACACCGAAATCACTGGCGATAAATTTATAAATAATCTAAAAAACTTTGTAAAATCACCATAAAAAAGAAAATTAAACAGGACGCGTTTCGAGTTTCAAAAATACCGCTCGTCATCAGCTAATCCAAACACGTGTCACAAGGGACAGAGTGGAAATAAAAGTGAAAGAAAGAGGGAGGAGATTACAAAGAGTGCGACAGGTAGCGCTGCCTGACAGAGCCAAGGAGGAAGAGAAAAGTAAAGATAAAGTTAAAGAAAGAAGGAGGAGTTTACAAAGAGTGCCACAGGAGGCGCTGGCTAAAAGAGCCCAGGTGGAAGAGAAAAATGATGATAAACTAATAAAAGAGGAAGAAAATAGCGGGAAAATAATAATAGAAATAAATAAATAAATAAATATAAAATAAAATATAATAAATAAATAAAATAATTGTAAAAATAGTAAATAAAATAAATTAATTAATTAAAAAGTAAAAATTTATAATAATAATTTAAAAAAAACTACAAAAGTAATTTCCATGCTGGAGAAAGGGAGGGGGATGATGAGAGATCATTGACAAGAATATTAGAATTTTTACAAATAAAATAAGCTTCGTGAATATCTAAATGAGAAGGAGAGGCAGGATTAGAAATAATTCTGGCCATGGAAAAATTGAAATAATGACCGGAAGACCAACAGTGAGAAGCAATCGAAGACCTAGATAATTCCTGATTTTTAATATATCTCTGATGTTCATCCAATCTTTTCTTCAACGCTCTTCTGGTCTGACCAATTGGTCAGACCAGAAGAGCGTCTTCGATTGCTTCTCACTGTTGGTCTTCCGGTCATTATTTCAATTTTTCCATGGCCAGAATTATTTCTAATCCTGCCTCTCCTTCTCATTTAGATACTCACGAAGCTTATTTTATTTGTAAAAATTCTAATACTCTTGTCAATGATCTCTCATCATCCCCCTCCCTTTCTCCAGCATGGAAATTACTTTTGTAGTTTTTTTTTTTTTAATTATTATTATAAATTTTTACTTTTTAATTTATTTATTTATTTTATTTACTATTTTTACAATTATTTTATTTATTTATTATATTTTATTTTATATTTATTTATTTGTTTATTTCTATTATTATTTTCCCACTGTTTGCTTTCTCTTTTATTAGTTTATCATCATTTTTCTCTTCCACCTGGGCTCTTTTAGCCAGCGCCTCCTGTGGCACTCTTTGTAAACTCCTCCTTCTTTCTTTAACTTTATCTTTACTTTTCTCTTCCTCCTTGGCTCTGTCAGGCAGCGCCACCTGTCGCACTCTTTGTAATCTCCTCCCTCTTTCTTTCACTTTTATTTCCACTCTGTCCCTTATGACACGTGTTTGGATTAGCTGATGACGAGCGGTATTTTTGAAGCTCGAAACGCGTCCTGTTTAATTTTCTTTTTTATGGTGATTTTACAAAGCTACTTTGACAGCCTTTTTTAAAATATATTCGGCCTTTATCAAAAAACTGAACAGTACGGCACATTATACAATTTCTAAATATGAGAACCTGTCAATTGGATGCGTTTGAGAGCAAAAATGGTTTTAAAAATGAGTCAAAAAATAAGCATATTTTTATTTAAATACATCCTCAAATCTTCAATCACAATCACTTCGGGAAATTTTGTTCAAAATGGCTACTTTGACAGTATTTTTTGAAATATATTCTGCCTCTATCGAAAAACTGACCAATACGGCACATTATACAATTTCTAATTAAGAGAACCTGTCAATTGGATGCGTTTGAGAGCAAAAATTGTTTTAAAAATGAGTCATAAAATGAGCAATTTGTTATTTGAGTACTTCCTCAATTTTTCAATCAGAATCGGTTAGAGCAAGGCTGTCCAATGCGGTGCCCTTTAGCGGTTTTCTTGGCACTCTTTTGAAGATTTTTTGTAATTAAACATTTTAGAAGTAAAACTCAAATTATAAAAAATGCTTAAAAAAAAAAAAAAAAAAAAAAAAAAAAAACTAGTCGTTGGGGGCCACCGTAATACTTGCCCATCATGGATATGTATATGAAAATAAAGCATGTGAAAACTATTTATACAAAGCATTGCAATTCATAAACAAAATTTAAATATTGTTAATATACATAGTAATGCTATATTAAAGAACTGCTGATGTACCAATTTCGACAAATTATATAAAACGCCAAACTACTCAAGTAGTACCGAACTGCGTAAAAGAAACATCCTTATAACTCCAAAAATAATAATTCTATTAACTAACAATTAACTGCGTCGGATTAAGCGTCTCATTTCCAACTAAAATATACCTCTGAATTGAAATTTGAATGAAATACAGGGTCATGAAAAATCGAAGAATGTGGAAAACAGGATTACAAATATCTCGGCAACTAATAATCCGATCAACTTCGTTCTATATGCAAAATGTGTGTTATTTTATTGCCTTTTACGTCCATTCCTTAGAACAAAAAAATTCGAAAATTTTTATGTACCTTTCATCAGAACGAATTTTTTGAGAGTCCGAAAAAAATAGTTCCGGATAATCGAGGTTGCTGATATTAAATAGGCTTCGTTCCATTCTTACATACTAACTACATACAAAATTTCAAGTCTCTATCTCAATTTGTTCGGGAGATAGAGCGTTTACAGACAGACAGACAGACGGACGGCAATTTTTTTTTCTAAAAATATGTTTTTCGGTATCTTCACTATCTGAAAAGTGTAAATCCGTCAAAAAAATTTTTCGTCCCATTCTTACATACTAACTACATGCAAAATTTCAAGTATCTATCTCAATTTGTTCGGGAGATAGAGCGTTTACAGAAAGACGGACGGCAATTTTTTTTTTTTTTCTAAAAATATGTTTTTCGGTATCTTCACTATCTGAAAAGTGTAAATCCGTCAAAAAAAAATTTTCAATTTTCAAAACGATTGCAAGACTTACCCTATACTACGTATGATGGATAAGTAAAAAAAAAAAAAAAAAAAAAAAAAAAAAAAAAAAAAAAATCAGAGATATTTTTAAAACCTGCATTTGCCATGTTGTTGGCTTGCCGTTGTATATCAAAAACCAGAAACCTACTTTAAAAATTTAATCATGCATATTTTTGCAATTTTTAGTTATTGTTTATATAGCGTAATTATGATAGTTGAATTTCTTAGTAGTTCGAAATAGCTGTTTCTAAAGCTTAAGAAGTAAGAGTAAAATAAACGTTTTCACCTGTCTCCCTTCCTTTTGAAGATATATGTGCATGAAAGCTTAGGTTTTTCTTTTTGCAGTTATCACACTGACTCTTTGGCTGTTTTTTTTTTTTTTTTTTTTTTATGAAGTATAAAAAAAACAAACTTAATCTTTCTTTCTTGACTTTTGAAATTTTAGAGGTTTTTTTTCTTTATTATTTTCTATAATTTTGCTTAGAAAAAATAATAAACAATGTAGAAGGCTTTCCATCTATGGAAGCATTTCCAGACTATCCCGCTGTAACTACCCACATTGTTTGGTCAATATCATGCTTGTCTGTTTTTGTTCTTTTCATAAACTAATGCACGCTTTCAAAATAAATCAAACCGTATTTTCACAGCTTGAAAGAAACCTAGCAATAGCTCTAATTTTCATATTTATTTATTTGTTATTATTGTTATTACAGACGCGATAATAGTTTCTGGCGCCTTACCCTACAAACATTTTTGATAAAGACTTCTGATAAATATATATATATATATATATATATGGGAAATCTCCTCCACTATTAGATCTGCATATTATTTTCTACGCATCGCAACTCTGATGAACAGGCTCTCAGTGAGGCAGACGATTTTGGAAGCTGCTATTAATTCCTAAGAAGCCAGACGATTTAAGCGGTAGAAAAAAGAACTGAACGGAAAAAAGGAAAATGGAATGTTTTTAGTTTGAAGTTGGTGTAAAAAGAACGTAAGATGAAGACGAGTTCCCGTATAAGATGTAATTGATTAATTAGAGTTATGATTGTTTGCTTTGTAAATAGTCTTATGTAAATATCTTTTTTGTAAATATTAACGTTTAATATAAGTCATTTAAAAGTTTAAAAACGGTGTCAGAATTTAATTTACCTCCGAGTTTATTTACTTATGTGTTCAAAAGAACTTTTTAAAGAAGAATCTCCATAAATTTTGGTCTCAGTAAGTGAGATACAGACGCACGCCCACAGAGATGGAAATATATTTTTTTTAATATTCTGGATGCCGATATTTTTTAGAACTGTGATGGAGTGTCAAGCCTACAAAGCTATTTCAGAAGAGGTAAAATTTTGCGATGAAAGTGAAATCAAAGTGTGTGAAGCTGAGCATCTGATTATGAAGTGAGTTTATTATTTCATTTTTCTTTTCAATAATGGAAAAATTAGTTGATTTAAAGGAATTAGAGTTTTCTTTGAAAACTGAAAAATCAGCTAGTATTAAGACATTGCACAAATTAATTTTTGGAGAAATCGGTGACAGAAATAATCGACGTAGAATTCGGAATTTTACTGGGTTTACGTTTGAAGTAGATTCCGATGAATATCAAACTAAATTCAAAGAAATTAAAGATAATTTTTCTGTTAACGACTTAATTACCATTTGCAATGTTTTGTGTATAAATAATTCGGGAACTTTTGATGAAATTGCTGCCAGAATAATTTCTAGTTTATGTGATTTTAGTATTTTGAAAATTAATATGATACCCGATGAAGGTACTCTTAGTGATGACGAAAGTGTCGATGAATTTAATGATGATTTACAAGATAAAACTAAAAATATTTCAATTGTTTTTGAGAATAATATGAGTAATGATTCTGGTAGTTCTAATTGTGAAAGTAATGAAAATCAGAAAATTCTGATTCCTGATTATGTTATTAAACCAAGCATTTCTATTAATGATATTGAAAGTATGATTACAATGTTTGAAGGTACTAAAGTAGAAAATATTAATAAATGGATTGCCGATTTTGAAGATATTGTTTTATTATTTAACGTTAGTGATTTGCACAAATTGATTTTGGCTAAACGCCGTATGACAGGCAAAGCAAAATTATTTCTTGAAAGTGAAACAAATATTAATTCGTGGTCTAAATTAAAAGCCCTACTCATATCTGAATTTGGTCAAACGTGCAATTCAGCTGAATTACACGAATTGCTGTCCAAAAGAAAAATTAGACCACATGAATCGTTAGATGAATATTTTTTAAATATGAAACAATTATGCTCAAAAGGCAATATTGAAGATTCTGCCCTTATTCAGTATGTAATAAATGGAATTAATGACCCCATTTCTAAAAAATCTTTTTTGTATGGTTGTCCCAATATTGCTGAATTTAAACAAAAATTAAAGATTTATGAAAAAATAAGATCGGAGTATGAAAATGCAAAATTTCATAAATATGAAGGAGCTAAGCCTAAAATTAAATCCGAAGTTGAAGTTAAGAACAAATTTAAGCCTGTAAAGCCAAATATGCGTTGTTTTAATTGTGGCGGGAATAATCATAAGAGTATTAACTGTGTAAATAAAGATAAAGGGCCGCTTTGTTTTGCTTGTAACGCTTATGGTCATAAATCATTTCAATGTAACAAATCTAAAGATACAAGTGTTAAAAATGCTCAGTCACAAGTAAACATTATTACATCCCAAGATTTAATTCTGAAAGAGATAAAGCTTTATTCTTTGCGTTTAATCTCTTTAATAGATACTGGTAGCCAAAAGACTTTGTTAAAGAAAAGTATTTATGATAATTTGAAGAACTTTGTAGAATTAAAACCTACGAGTATCTCTTTGACCGGTCTAGGAAAAGCCTCAATTAAACCAGAAGGTTGTTTCAATTCAGAAATCGAAGTAGATGGTTCAAAATTTAAAGTTACTATTTTTGTCGTTAAGGACAGTTGCATTAATTTCGATTTAATTATTGGCACTGATGTTATTCATCAAGGTACATTAACTATTTCTGAGAATAAAGTGAAACTGTTTAAAGCTGAAGTTCAGTCTAATGACTTTTTAGTTAATATTGTAAATGTTTTGGATGAGCCTAAAATTGATTTAACTCACAGTCACATTGCTGACAAAAAATTACGTTCAGAGTTATACTCTTTAATTGAAAATTATATACCAATTAAAACTAAAACAGTAGATGTTAAAATGAAAATTAATCTAACTGACGAAATCCCAGTTTGTTCTTCTCCTCGAAGATTACCGCCATGCGAGAAAAAAAATAGTCGAAAACCAAATTGAGGAGTGGCTAGCTCAGGGAATAATTCGAGAAAGTTCTTCTAATTTTTCTTCGCCGGTTGTGTTAGTCAAGAAAAAAAATAACACAATGAGACTTTGTGTTGATTACAGATGTCTTAACAAAAAGACAGTACGTGAGCATTTCCCCTTGCCAGTTATTGATGATGTAATAGACCAATTACATTCTGCCGAAGTATTTACCACCATAGATTTGAAAAACGGTTTCTTTCATGTAGATGTTGAAGAAGACTCGCGGAAATACACCTCGTTTGTTACTCATGAAGGACAATACGAATTTTTGAAATGTCCATTCGGGTTGACCAGTAGCCCTAGTGTTTTTCAAAAGTATATTTATAATGTATTTCGGAACCTATTAAAAGATCACATTGTTGTCATTTATATGGATGATTTAATAATACCTGCTAAAAACGAAGCTGAAGGTCTAGAAAAATTAAAACTTGTACTCGAAACTGCATCGGAATATGGATTAGAATTAAATCTTAAAAAATGCAATTTTTTGAAGCGTGAAATTGATTTCTTGGGGTACAGAATCATAAATGGTAAATTGTATCCCTCTCCACTGAAGACTAAAGCAGTAATAAATTTTCCCGAACCAAAGTGTACCAAAGATGTTCAAAGTTATTTAGGATTGACAGGATACTTTCGAAAATTTATAAGAAATTATTCGGTTATAGCTAAACCGTTACGTGACCTGCTAAGAAAAGATTCAAAATTTAAATTCGATATAGAAGAACAAAGAGCTTTTAATGAACTCAAACGTATTTTGTCGTCAGAACCAGTACTTTTAATTTACAATCCCAAAAGTGCGACCGAAATCCATTGTGATGCCAGTATTGATGGCTATGGAGCTGTTTTAATGCAACAATCTCCAGTAGATAATCAATTTCATCCAGTTTATTTCGCAAGTAAAAAAACCACCGAAGCTGAACGGAGGTACACTAGTTACGAATTAGAAGTTTTAGCTGTAATTGAAGCCCTGAAAAAGTTTAGAGTATATGTGCTAGGTATCCCATTTAAAATTGTAACCGATTGTAATGCATTTAAAATGACTATGGATAAAAAAGAAATGAGTACAAAAATAGCTAGATGGGCAATAATGTTATCCGATTTTGATTATGTTATTGAACATAGACAGGGTAGCAGTATGAGACATGTCGATGCATTAAGTAGGTATCCTATTTGTATAGTAATCCAAGATAGCTTAACTTTAAAAATTATCCAAGCTCAAGAAACCGATGACCATATTAAAACAATAAAAGAAATCCTAAAGGTGAAATCTTATGATGATTATCTAGTTAAAAATGATGTTCTTTATAAATGTGTTAATGGTAATGATTTATTAGTTGTACCGGAAGACATGCAAATGAATATAATCAAGGCCGCTCACGCAAAAGGTCATTACGCAGTTGCAAGAACAGAGAAAAGTTTAGAAAATGATTTTTACATCCCTAAAGTTAAACAAAAAATTGAGAAATGTATAGCAAATTGTGTTCCCTGTATTTTAGTTAATAGAAAATGTAGTAAACAAGAAGGCTTACTTCACCCAATAGAAAAAGAAGAAACTCCATTACATACGTACCATGTTGATCACTTAGGTCCATTAAAAAGCACTAATAAAAATTACAAACATATCCTTTCGGTCATTGACGCATTCACAAAATTTGTTTGGTTGTATCCCACAAAATCTACCGATGCTGCCGAAGTAATTTCTAAATTAGAAATCCAAAAATCTATCTTTGGAAATCCAGTTCGAATTATATCAGATAAAGGTCCTGCATTTACCTCTAAAGCTTTTGAAGATTATTGCATCAATGAAAATATTAAACATATCCCGATTACCACTGGATTACCCAGGTCTAACGGCCAAGTTGAGCGTCTAAATTCTGTCATAATATCTGTTCTGTCTAAATTGTCTGTCGATAATCCTAAAAAATGGTATACACATTTAAGCAACGTCCAACAGGTGATAAATTCGACTTTTCAGAGAAGTATAAGCACAACTCCTTTTGAATTGATGTTTGGTACTAAAATGAAACTAAAAAATAACATTGAAATTACTAGTCTTCTGAATGCTGAAATACAATCTGATTTTACAAATAATCGCGAAGATATGAGAAAAAATGCTAAAAAACAGATTTTAAAAGTCCAAGAAGAGAACCGTAAAACTTACAACCTCAGACGAAAGAAAGCTAACAAATTTAAGATTAATGATGTGGTTGCTATAAAACGCACACAACAAGGTCCAGGTTTGAAGTTAAAACCAAAATATTTAGGTCCGTACAAAGTCATAAAAGTAAAAAATAATGACACCTACGATGTAAAGAAACTTGGATTCAACGAAGGACCCATGGTCACCAGTACATGTGCAGAGTACATGAAGCCGTGGACGGACGAAGCTTGAAAAAAAAAAAAAAAGAATTTCACCGATTGTGACACTATACCAACTATGACAAACCTCTGGACTGACAACTAATAGAATTTTAACTTTATTCTCGAAAAGACGAAAAGACGTAAGGTAAAAGAAGATGAAAAGACGTATGAAAGAAGACGAAAAGACGTAAGATAAAAGAAGACGGAAGATGTAAGAAAGAAGAAAACGAAAAGACGTAAGATAAAAGAAGACGAAAAGATGTAAGAAAGAAGAAGACGAAAAGACGTAAGATAAAAGAAGACGAAAAGACGTGAAGAAGAAAAAAAAAGAATACGAATTTATTTTGAAAGAAGAAGACGAAAAGACGTAAGATAAAAGAAGATGAAAGGACGTAAGAAAGAGAAGACGAAAAGACGCGAAAAAAAAAATATATGAATTTTTTTCAAGAAACAATCTAAGCTTTGATAAACAATTTGAATGATGACTTCTTTTTTTCAATTTAGACTTTGGATGCTGCTGTGTTTTTTTTTCTTTATCTTTTCAGATGATCCAGCTGCTGTTTCCAGCCAACAAGAATACATTCGAGGACGAATGTCTCATCAGTATGGCCGAAATATGGGAAATCTCCTCCACTATTAGATCTGCATATTATTTTCTACGCATCGCAACTCTGATGAACAGGCTCTCAGTGAGGCAGACGATTTTGGAAGCTGCTATTAATTCCTAAGAAGCCAGACGATTTAAGCGGTAGAAAAAAGAACTGAACGGAAGAAAGGAAAATGGAATGTTTTTAGTTTGAAGTTGGTGTAAAAAGAGCGTAAGATGAAGACGAGTTCCCGTATAAGATGTAATTGATTAATTAGAGTTATGATTGTTTGCTTTGTAAATAGTCTTATGTAAATATCTTTTTTGTAAATATTAACGTTTAATATAAGTCATTTAAAAGTTTAAAAACGGTGTCAGAATTTAATTTACCTCCGAGTTTATTTACTTATGTGTTCAAAAGAACTTTTTAAAGAAGAATCTCCATATATATATAATTTGAAACTTAATCTGCTATGCGATAATATTGCATAACTATGCGATAATATTGCCATATTTTTTTCAATCACATAAATAATGGCGCCCTTATTTGAGTGCCAAAAGCCAAGATGCGCCCCTTTTTACTGAAAAGTTGGACAGGCCTGTCTTAGAGAAAATCAGTTAAAAGTACCTTTTATGGCAGCTTTTTTAAAAATATATTCTGGCTTTATCGAGAAACTGGCCAATACGTCACATTATATAGTTCCTAAATAAGAGAACCTCCCATTTGGATGCGTTTAAAATCAAAATTGAATTTAAAAATGAGTCATGATAAGCAGTTTGGATTTGCGATTTTTTCTTCAACTCCTACTTTTCTTAATTTATTTTTGCTATAAGAATTGGTCCTATAAAAAACTTATCAATATAAAAGTTGTAGATATTGGGTTTGTACCAGGATATGCGCAGGCAGACCGAAATATTCTTAAAATACTTTATTTTACCTTTAATTTGGCACCAATTTCATCCCGTAACTCGATGACGTGAAAATGACGCCAAAATGCCGAGTTGGCGCCCTCTGTTACTCATATCGTACCAAGAAATGACGAGGCAGACCACTCATTCTTTAATCTACATCTAATAATCTTGTCCTACATCATGATTTCATCCCGTAACTCGATGACGTAGTCATATTGAATTTTAGATTATAACGTCATTTTTTGTTATAAATTTCAGTCTGCCGAGGGTTTGTACCAGGATATGCGCAAGCAGACCGAAATATTCTTAAAATACTTTATTTTACCTTTAATTTGGCACCAATTTCATCCCGTAACTCGATGACGTGAAAGTAACGCCGAAATGGCGAGTTGGCGCCCGCTATTTCTCATATCGTACCAAGAAATGACGAGGCAGACCAATCATTCCTTAATTTACACCTAATAATCTTGTCCTACATCATGATTTCATCCCGAAACTCGATGACGTAGTCATTCGTGTCGCCGCCGCCCGGTCTAAATGGTTCGGGAAACGCGTAACCTCATCAGACCCCAAGATTTATTTATGTATTTTTTTAATTTTCAGTTGTGGATTTATATTAACAAGCTAATAACTAAAAGATGGAAAAGCGAATATTTTTTGTACATAACATTTGATGATAAATAGGCACTCAAAAAATACATTTTTTGATATTTGCTTCGGATATTTCTGTTTAATTTTTTTGCATTGCAAAAACATTGAAAAATGTAAATATTTATTTAATAATTTTTTATTACTAATGGACTCTAGAAATGATATCTTAACGCACAGTAAAATGATTTGCATTTTAATTTTTGTACATATCGTACATTTCTGCTGCAAACCATTTTTATATAACAAGTAACTCACTAAAAAAAAAAAAAAAAAAAAAAAAAGCGTTATAAGAAACAAATTGCTATTTTGTTTAATTTCGCAATCAGCCAGACTCCATTTACACCAATTTTTCTCTCCTTTTTCCAAACACTATTTATATAAGTTAAAAAAAAAACTGTAAAGATGTGTATTTTATAGGATACATCAGATCTGAAGAGGATAACACATCTGAAAACCCTATTTCAGCAATAAGTCTCTGCAAGGAGGAAAAGTTTTCAAATTATTTTATGGCACTTTGTATAGGATATAAAGATTTCCATATGTACTATACAATAAGCTAAAATTTTATTAAATTAAGAAAATACACAAAGACAATAGAAAATTTCCATTCTGCAGTTACCAGCAAGAAGCAGAAATGTACTCGAATTCTTTTGGGGAGCCCCTTACAGTAGATATACGCTCAAGGCCGAGAGTATACCCTAGAATCCATATACAATAGCTTTCTTAAGAAAGAGGGGTTATACGGTGTTTCTTCAAAAAATCCAGAACGTATACGGAGTATACCTTCGTACACCCTCCACTATATCCCTGGTCCTTTATAATGAACCATTGAATTTATACATATCAAGTAAGATGCGAAAAAAAAAAAGTTACATTTAAAGACGCATACTGCAGTTGAAAATGCACTTCCAGCAACTATCGTTCATAGACAGATATTACTGTTATCGAATTATTTTCGGTGACCCTGTAAAACGAACATAAATGCTATGCTTACTCTATTATAGAGTAAGCATCTTGTAGTGTAGTATCAATTGCATTTAAAAACTCATATTACACTTAAATATGCACTTCCAGCAACTACCGTTCATGATGTTACTGTAATCGAATTCTTTTGTGTCAACCTGTAAAACAATCATAAATGCTACGCATACCCTATTCTACAGTAAACATCTTGTAATGCACCTCAGTGATGCATATTAATGTCAATATGTTTAAAAGTCTTATACTATTAAAATACATCTCAAGCGATATTTTCCCATCGACCGCAACGTAACGAAGTTCTGAATATCTCTGTGTTCCTGTAAACAAACTATAATTGCTACGTACTTCTATCATTATACTGAATAGAATATGTCACTGTAACCCTCAATAACAAATATCATAGCATAGTAATTCGAGCATATTTTCTTGAGCTACAGCATGGTCAGACGATTAGGCAAACCGAATTCATAAACACTTCTTAAATGCGTTGAAAAACGTTTAACCCCTTGAAGGACAGTGGATAAAATATACACCACTTAATTTTAATTGGAAAATGCCATATTGGCACCAGAATTTTTAAATGAAAATTTTAATTTTATCAAGTACGCGAATATAAGCATTTATCTATTTTGAAGAAAAAAAAATTTTTAAATTCTGGTGTCATTCGATCATTTCAGCATTTAATGAGTAGAAGTGCTTTGCTCCTCAAAGGGTTAAAAGAAAGTGTACAAAATTGAAGCAATTAATATTACGCATTAATTTCTCGCCTTGAATCTGCCAGTTTACTGTTGTTTGTCGATCTTTCAAGCTGATTCAACATGAATGGGATAATTCATATTTATGACATCACAAAGTTTGCGCGTCATTACCTTATCATTTACGATTATGAAACGAATTTCTTATTTATTTCTTTTTTCTTTTCTTTTTGAAAATAATACGCAATTAGCCATGATAATCATGTTTTTTTTCCAATACATCAAAATGATTATCTTAATATGGAAGAAAATGATTTTTGAAAATCAATCAATGATATCTAATTGTGTTCACTGACTTATATAAAAAAAATCCATTAAATATGAAGTTAAATATTAACGGTATTAAAAGTTCTAGAAAAAAAATCGTTGTAAGGAAGGTCATAATGATTCACAATGTAAGGTCATTGTGATTCACAACGTAACTGATTCAGAATGTGGGGCAAACATGTCATACACGTGGCCCCCGGGGGCACACTTGGGGAACCGACATCTCATCAGTAGTCCACCAAAATTTGCCATTTTCTGTGTGTTTGGAACTGTGCAAATATAACGTTATCAACTTTTTGGCGATTCCGATATCATACGTTTTCATCCCTCGAACCCCTCCCCCCAGTCCGGTAATGATATCGTTATCAGAGTGTAATTTTTTTTCCTATAATCTATCTCTTTTATTCGAAGTTATATACAAAACTGGTTGCATTTATTTTTTTCGCGTATTTTTATGATTCCAGTGAAGAGAAGTTAATAAGATATCACTTTGGATATATAAAAAAAAATATGTAAAATAACACTTAAAAAAATAGTTGATGTTTAAAAATATTTTATAATACAGTAAAACCCCGATAATTCGGATTAATTGGAGCCGGATCCAATCCGGATTATCCGGAGAATTAGAAAAAAATGAAATAAAATAGAACATACTTACAGAAAATCACCTTTGTGTTAAATTTATTGAATATTTACAGACAGTAAAAATGTTCACTTTACTTAATTCTTCCGAAAAGATTGCAGAAAAAGCTTTTATTTTTAGAATACGACGATGAAATAAGTTAATGTTATGGAAATGAACCAATCACTTCTCAAACTTGGAAAAAAAAAAAAAAAATGACCAAACCGATCCGAATTATCCGGAGATCCGCATTATCGGGGTCCGAATTAGCGGGGTTCTACTGTAATTTCTTTTTACAAAATGCATTCAACCGTAATAAAGTCCTGTTGCACTTGCCCCGAACCGAGGATAGGTGGAGGGCAGATAGAAATTTTTATCAACAAATCAAGTGGACAACATTTACATTCCTTCTCTTTCTCTAACACAATAAGCTTCATCATTGTGCGCGCGGCAGCGCGCTACAATAATATGATTGAGCGATGGTGCACACGGATTTTTCAATTTTTCTTTTTGCAATAACTAACTAAATACTTATCCAATTTTGATGATTTTTTTTTTAAATGTTCGTCTGACCAAGAAGCACAACATAGCACAAAAATTATTTTTTTTTTATGGCATACTGTAGGTGTACTGTAGAGTATTCTGAAAATCGGACAAAAATTTTGTGTCACAGCACTTTTCTCGAAAACTACTAAAGATAAAAACTTAATTTTTTTTTAAACAAAAGACAAACTTTTTATCCCGGGGTAGTCATCGAGAAAACGTTATTTCGCTGGGCGGTTTTTCTGAAATTGCGTATTTTCCAAACTTGGTCATAAATGAGTATATCTAACGTTCTATTGCAGATAGAATGTTGCGGTAAAGTTTATTTTAAAGATTTTGCGATGCTAATTAATCCTGCAAAAATTCATAGCTTTACGTTAAACAGTTTTTTTACAAGATGAAATAAAAGAATGGCAGTCATCAATCTAAGGTACTTGTGATCATCGGAGAGAAAAACCAGTTACACCATTCGATTAAGCATAAAAAAATACAGAATGCTTTTTTTTCTTTTATTTTTAACTTAATTTTTTAACGAATTATGAATTTTTTTGAAATTTTTGACATGCTGATTTTTGTCATTTTTTAACACTAGAACGCCCGGATGGAGTCGATTCGACTCCAATCATGTAACTAAATTTCAATTCGAACCAGAAAAATTTTCTTGAAATAATTTAAATCTAATCCACGCAAATTTACGTTAAATAAATCAATTAAATAATTTTGAATAAAAATTCTGGTGAGAAATATTATTTTCAAACTTGAGTAGAATTTCCGGGCGTTCTAGTATTAATGAATCATTTACTGAATAATTATGCACGGTGTCTAGCCCTGGTGGCTGTTAAATTTGATTTTTAATTTTAAATTAGGCAATTTTTTGCACCATACCAAATTTATATTTTATCCATTTTTTTCATTTATTTATATTTTGTTTTTAGCACAATGGCATCAATGCCTGGCATACCTGTCAAATATTGGGGCCCTGTACTTTAACAAAGTGTATTTACTATAAGTATATACCGTATTTATTCTAATAGAATGCGCCCTCTAATAGAGCGCGTCTTCTAATAAAGTGCGCACCTTGGTGCTGATTGAAAAAATAAATATACGGAAACGATATAGTAGATATGTAGAAAACGATTACTTAAATGCATTATCGAGGATTCTCATCGATCAAAATAGAGTTATTCTATCAAAGCGATGGAGTGGCGATGCAGCAAAAGTTTCAAATTTTGAACAATGTACCACTCCTGTAAACTATAGCGCCAAGGATATGCACACTTAAAAATCTGCTGCATTTTGCTGCAACGCACTCCCCTGCTTGTATAGAAAACGGTTACTTGGCCGTGAAATGGCGCTTTCTCATTAGTTGGAATAGAGATATATACAAGTGGTGGAGGACGTTGCAGCAAAATGCAGCAGATTTTTAACAGTGCACTGTTAAAAATTTGACCCATTTGTTGCAGAGTCACTCCACAGCTTTTATAGAATGTCTCTTTATGGCCAATGAGAATGCTCCATAACACAGTAAAGCAATCGTTTCCTATAAAAGCGGTGGAGTACGTTTTCAATAAGTCCGTAATAAATACGGATTAAGAAAACAAAGAAGCATGGTTTTTGTATCAAACTTTACTCTTGCATAAAAAAAGTTCCTGTTTTTGGCAAAAATAATGGATATTTGAATGAAAAATCTATTCTTTGAAAGAATTTATTATTTTATTCACTTTAGTACAAAACTGATTTTTTTTTTTTTTTTTTTGAAAACCGCCGTAGAATTTTGGTATAGAAAAACCTGTTTAAAAATTTTTTTTAATTTGTAACACCAGAGTATTAGAGTATGTAGCCTTTTTTAATTTCAATACAAATAAGATTTTGTTTTCTATATATAAAATACAAAACAAGTTGTGCAGTATCCCTATGGAATATGGAAAAATAGAAGGACTAGTGAAAAATGCTCCAAGGAGCAGTGCAAAAGCAGAATATGATTTTAATTGAGCATTAAAAAGTAATGGACAAGTGCTTCTGTTAATTACTGAGCATGAGGAAGGATAAGGGATCCCTTCTTGGCTACAACTCACTTCAATGCCAACTTTGAAAAAATCATATTTGCGCTTTTGTCGTGAAAACAAATCAGTCGCAGTTACTATAAAAATGTATAGTGTAAAGACGTAACCATTAAAGATGCAGCTTAATTAGACATAAATGTAAAAGAAGGCGACATAATGCCAGATACCTAGTTCCTGCAGGTATCACATTCATGCACTGCCACCAAGCATGCCCTAAGTGTATAATTGCACAGAAAATTGATTTGTAGTATAGTGCAGAGTGAACAGTGCAGTTAACATCAGAGATGTAGTACAGGCTATACGCCGCACACCTTCTGGACTTTTTAATAGAACACCATATACCCTCTGTTTTTCAAGAAAGCTTATAGTATACACATTCTAGAATATCCCTCTGCTTAGAGCATATATCTTATGTTATTTTTATGACTACACCCCTGGTTAACATCTAAAGCACGGTGGAAAATTCTACTAAAGAACCGCAAATTTTTTTTATATGGAAAAAGCGCAAATATGATTTTTTCAAAGTTGGCATTGAAGTGAGTTGTAGCCAAGAAGGGATCCCTTATCCTTCCTCATGCTCAGTAATTAACAGAAGCACTTGTCCATTACTTTTTAATGCTCAATTAAAATCATATTCTGCTTTTGCACTGCTCCTTGGAGCATTTTTCACTAGTCCTTTTTAAATATGTTTCACATATGCTTTCTCGAACCGTAATTATATATGTATACACATATGAAGAAGAACATCTTGATAAAACTCAGTGGGGGCGGGGGGGGGACAGAAAAAGCTAGGCATTTAACAACCCTGACTTAAGGTTTCTTACCTGGACGTTGGTTTCATATTAAAAAAATCCATTTATAGTTGGCTTAAATATATTCTTAATGCAAGAAACTAGTCCCATGATATACACAAATGTATCTTTTAAATTAACTTGATTTTTATATTTTGTTAATTAATACTTAATGCAAAATTATACCCAGGTTTCAGGAATACATGAAAAATTTAGGTATTATGTATACAAAAATTAGAAGTTTAAAGTGTTTTCCTAAAAAACCCGAAAAAATCCGGGTTTTAGACTGGTGTACCCAGTGGGCTGTTTTTTTTTTTTTTTAACTTTTTTTCCCCAAATTTCATGATTTACTCGAGTAAAGTATGAAGTTTTGTTATAATATTTTGAATATATTGGAAAGTATTTCATGATCTATGCTGTACGCATGATTTTTAGGTGCGTTCGTAATTATATAATACGTAGCACCTATAGTGATCGTTCAGTCCGTCCGTCTGTCCGTCTGTCTGTCCGCATATAACAACGCAAAAACTACCCAACCGGATCGTTTGAAATTTAAAATACATAATTATTACATAATTTTGTCGAGTTATTTCAAATTTTATGAAAATCGGATGCATAGATTAATTACAGGGGCAATCAAAAGTATTCCATTACATTACGGCCAATGGAGAAAAAAGTTTCAAATACATTTTAATCATTTGAAATTTAAAATACGCAATTATTACATAATTCTGTCGAGTTATTTCATTTTCTGATAATCGTGTGCATAGATCAATTACAGGGGCAATTAAAAGTATTCAATTACATTATGGTCAATGGGGAAAAAGTTTCAAATATATTCTATACGTTTGAAATTTAAAATACATAATAATTTTGTCGAGTTATTTCAAATTTTATGAAAATCGGATGCATAGATCAATTACAGGGGCAATCAAAAGTATTCCATTACATTACGGCCAATGGGGAAACCCCCCAGGGGGATACCTTCTTTAGGTATTCACGGGCTTCACAACCCCGGGGCACCCGAGTGATCTTTCTCTTTTCCATTTCCTCTTACTCCTCTTGTCTTCCTTTCATCTTTGTTTCACTCTCGTTGTGGTTTCCTTTTCGGAGGTGAGGGCAATTCTGTATGAGCCGATATCATCCTGTGTATCAACTCGTGGAGAATAGTAAACCACCCACGTGTTGGCCGTGCGTGGCGACCCGTGTCCCTGGAAAGGGGGATCCTGGCAGTTGAGGGAAACCAACACATTGCTTTGGCCTCTGCTTCAGGTAGACGGGAGGTGCATATTGGTCCCGTATGCATCAATCGGCTGGTCAGCTGACTGTTGTCACTGGCTGTAGGGATCAAGCGAGCGAGCAACTACTAAAACTACAATCATCTCGTTAAGGGTTGAGACTGACATAGGGTTGTCTTGTGACCGTATGGGCCCTGGTTAGCACTGGTGCACGACTGTGCATCCCCTTGTTGGGCTCGGTAGTGGGTGGTGCGACCGGGGTCTGAATTTTATTACTTTTAACATGGATGGAAAAACTTCATTTCCTTCTATGTCTCTCCCCAGTGGAGAGCAACAAACTGTACAGACTCCTTCCTTCACACGCTTTTTTATCGTTAAACGTACTGATAGCCACTCTGATAGTTCCTTTGGTAAAACGTCACCATTTCTCATAGCTAAAACTTTCCAGTCTGCCTTAGGGAATGGTCATACTCTAAAAAAATTAAAATCTGGAGATTTACTAGTTGAGGTTTCTACTACTAAACAATCACAGCTTCTTTCTAATAGCTCTACAGTAGGTCCTTTTTCTGTTTCTGTTCAGGTGCATAAAACTCTAAATACAAGCCATGGTGTTATTTCTGAACCAGACCTTTTATTCTCTACGAAAGATGAACTCTTAGAAAACCTAAAAGACCAAAATATTATAGATGCACGTCGTATCACGATCCGTCGGAATGGCCAAGTCCTTCTTACAAAGCATGTCATTCTCACTTTCAATAGCCCTACTCTACCTACAAGAATTAAAGCTGCTTACCTAAATTGTCCTGTCAGACCATACATTCCTAATCCTCTCCGTTGTTTTAAATGTCAGCGATACGGCCACACCAAAACTAACTGTCGTGGTTCGCTTACCTGTGCACGCTGTGCAGAAGTTGACCATGATAGCAATTCATGTGAAAAATCAGAACGCTGCATAAATTGCAAAGGTAATCATACAGCTTTCTCTCGCTCTTGCCCAAACTGGATCCGTGAATAAGAAATTCTAACTGTAAAAATAATGCAAAATCTTTCCTACCCAGAAGCTCGTAAAATCGTAGAATTCAGAACCCCGTCTGTCGGCGTGTCTTATTCAAGCCTATTGAAACAGCAGTCTAAATCTGTAAGACATATTAGCACCCAGACTGACGTGTCTATGTCATCAAAAAAGTCAGCCAAAACACAATCACAAACACCCCAATCAAAGATTCCAGTGACATCTGTTTACCTTCGTCAGCTACTTCTCCAAAAAATGCCCCAAGTTCATCTGCTCTAAACATGAAAAACCCAACTCTAGTCAGATAGTGAAAACTTCCATTCAAAAAGAAAAGACCAAGACTGGGACCAAAACTGTTACTAACTCAAAAACACCACAGAAATCAAATATACTTAAAAAACAAATAGATACCAAAAAAACCCCATCTCCAGCATCTCCCAAGTGGCAGACTGTTGTTAAAAGAAAGAAAAGCTCATCGCTAAGCCCATGCATTACGAATTTTAAAGATCTCAGGAAACTCCAGCATTATGTCCAAGATAGTGATGGGCGATTTCGATTTTTTAAATCGATTTAATCGATACTACGGCCAACTCGATTTAATCGATACTTTAAAATTTTTAATCGATTTCTCTGAAGGTAATATAATTTTCATTTTCCTTCAAAAGTCGAAGATAAAATAGACGGATGTGCCAATTCCAAAATTTCAATGTATTAGTTTCTAAGATAGAAGAATTAAAGAAACCTCAGAACCCGCCCCCCCCCCCTCTTGCAAAATAGCGTTTTTTTTTTTTTTTTAGTGATGTACACCAAAAATTGATCGGGATCAATTTTTATTAAGTACCAGGTGAATCTGAATTTTGATGAAAATCCATGAAAGCGCGAGATACAGCTATTGCGAAATCATAATAAAAAGAATATTGCCCAGTTAAACTGATGGCATTGAGCTCACAGGCTACGCATACTAATTGTACATTACAGCCTTGTATTTTCGTTAATTCCGTTCGAAAAAAAAAATTAAGAAGGGGAAACAGCTCTCCCCTTTCTCCTTTTTTATACTTAATCATTGAACTTCTAAACTATCAAGTACATGCTTTATCATATTAAAAAATCTATATCCAAAATTCAGAGCAAATCGGATAATTCTTAATAAAAACCCATTTAGCATTTATATAATTTAAGAGGAGTTATTCCTCTCTTTTATACTTAACCATTAAACTTTCAAAACTATTCAGAGATTTGAACGAAATCTGACAATTCTGATTGAAAAATCCATTTATGCAAGTTAAGGGGAGGGGCATTAGAACCCCCGTTCCCCCTGTTTATACTTATTCAATGAACACCTAATAACAGCCACGGACTCGCCTCATCAGAATGATCCTATATCTAAATTTTGAACGAAAACTGTTAATTCTGCATGAAAATCCCTTTTATATCAATTTAAGGGGGGGGGGGGGGCATGAGCCCCCCGTTCCCCCTGTTTATACTTATTCAATGAACACCTAATAACAGCCACGGTATCGCCTCATCCGAATGATCCTATATCTAAATTTTGAACGAAAACTGTTAATTCTGCATGAAAATCCCGTTTATATCAATTAAGGGGGGGGGGGGCATGAGCCCCCCGTTCCCCCTATTTATACTTATTCAATGAACACATAACAGTCACGGAATCGCCTCATCAGAATGATAATATATCTAAATTTTGGACAAAAACTGTTAATTCTGCATGAAAATCCCGTTTATATCAATTAAAGAAGGGGGCATGAGCCCCCCGTTCCCCCTGTTTATACTTATTCAATGAAAACATAATAATAATCACGGAATCGCCTCATCAGAATGATCCTATATCTAAATTTTGGACAAAATCTGTTAATTCTGCATGAAAAACCCATTTATATCCATTAAGGGGAGGGGCGTGAGCCCCCCGTTCCCCCTTATACATATCGAATGAACTCCAAAAACTAATCAGGGAAGCGCCTTATCAGGATATACCTATATACAAAATTTCAAGTGAATCCGATATTTTTATCATGAGTTATCGCGTTACGCACGAACATACAGAACGGACGGGCACATAAGTTCTCAGGCTATGATAGCCTGTGAGCTAAATAAAGAATACTGCCCAGTTAAACTGATGGCATTGAGCTCACAGGCTACAAATACTAATTGTACATTAAAGCCTTATATTTTCAAGGGTTAATTCCGTTCGAAAAAAAAATTAAGAAGGGGAAACAGCTCTCCCCTTTCCTCTTTTTTTATACTTAATCATTGAACCTCCTATACTATCAAAGACATGCTTTATCATATAAAAAATCTATATCCAAAATTCAGAGCAAATTAGATAATTCTTAATAAAAACCCATTTAGCATTTATATAATTTAAAAGGAGTTATCCCCTTCTTTTATACTTAACCATTAAACTTCCAAAACGATTCAGAGATTTGAACGAAATCTGAAAATTCTGCTTGAAAAACCTATTTATATAAATTAAGAGGGGGGGGGAGGCATTAGAACCCCTGTTGCCCCTATTTATACTTATTCAATGAACACCTAATAGCAGTCACGGAATCGCCTCATCAGAATGATCCTAATCTAAATTTTGAACGAAAACTTAATTCTGCATGAAAATCCCATTTATATCAACTAACGGGGGGGGGGGGCATTAGAACCCCTGTTCCCCCTATTTATACTTATTCAATGAACACCTAATAACAGCCACGGAATCGCCTCATCAGAATGATCCTAATCTAAATTTTGAACGAAAACTTAATTCTGCATGAAAATCCCATTTATATCAACTAACGGGGGGGGGGGGGGATTAGAACTCCTGTTCCCCCTATTTATACTTATTCAATGAACACCTAATAACAGTCACGGAATCGCCTCATCAGAATGATCCTAATCTAAATTTTGAAAACTTAATTCTGCATGAAAATCCCATTTATATCAACTAACGGGGGGCATGAGCCCCCCGTTCCCCCTCTTATACATATCGAATGAACTCCAAAAACTAATCAGGGAAGCGCCTTATCAGGATATACCTATATACAAAATTTCAAGTGGATCCGATATTTTTATCATGAGTTATCGCGTTACGCACATACGCACATACATACAGAACGAACGGGCACATAAGCTCTCAGGCTATGATAGCCTGTGAGCTAAAAATGCAGCATATCAGCGTCACCTGCTGGGCAATTTACACCAAGAACTAAATAACACTAATCTATGTCAGAGATTTACTGAATCTGAATTTTGATGAAAATTCGTTCTTGAGATAGCGCTATTGCGTTAATCATGAATAATGCAGTATAGCAGCGCCATCTCTTAAGCGATTTCCACCAAAATGTAATTAGCATCAAATAATATCAAGAACTAATTGAATCTAAATTTTTATGAAAGTCCGTGCATTAGTTCTTGAGATAAAGCTAAAATGGAAACAGGGGCGTGCGAAAAGAGAACTGCGCCCGGTTCAAAGTTCCAATTTAGCCCTCCCCCCCCCCATTAACTTTTTCTTGTGATAGGCTAGAAGTGATGTTAGTAGTAAAAATTTGGCGCCCCCTAAATTTCCGTGCTCGGAACGACCGCTTCCTTTCGCCTCCCCCCCCCCTTTCATATGGCGCTGAGTGGAAATTGTGAAAAATTCAGTATAGCAGCGCCATCTGAGAAGCTATATACATCAAAATGCAGAAAACATCAATTCATGTCAAGGACTAACTGGATCTAAAATGTGATGAAAATTCGTTCATTCGTTTATCAGATATAGCTGTTGCGCAAATCGCAAAAAATGCAGTATAGCAGCGCCACCTGTTAGGCTATATGCACCAAAAATTAATTAGATTCAGTTTATATCAAGGTCAAACTAAATCTAAAGTTTTGTGGAATTCCGTGCATTTGTTCTTCAGATAGAACGGTCAGAAATTTTTGTCGTATACAGACGCACAGAGTGACAGACTCACACACAGATATTTCTTAAAAAACATGAAATCGTGTTAAAAACCTTCTAAAATATATAAATCCATCAAAAACGGGAAGTCAAAATTTTTCACGAATCTAATACTCTCTTCTTATAAAGTTACAAAAGAAAGTAAAACTGTAAAATCGATTCTGCCCGTAAGATCGGTCTTTAGATTCGATGTCGATCTTTAGATTCGATGTCGATCTTTAGATTCGATGTCGATCTTAGATTCGATGTCGATCTTAGATTCGATGTCGATCTTTAGATTCGATGTCGATCTTTAGATTCGATGTCGATCTTTAGATTCGATGTCGATCTTTAGATTCGATTTCGATTTTTTTTTTCTTTCTAGGCTAAATCAGTGTTGAATGCAAGTATTTTTCTGCGACTCCGGAGAAAGGCATCATGTTTTAGAGCTCTGTAAGAGAGGGGGAATCGCAATTTGTGCACGGGTGCTCAGAGACGGGTTTGGTGACGCAAGATGCGTCATACAATTCATTTTTTTTTTTGGGGGGGGGGGGGGGGAATTTGAGAAAAAGTACTTTTTTTTGGGGGGGGAGATTTTTAATTTTTTAATATTTCAAAATTTAATTCCAGAAATGTTCCTATGTTTTCTTTCTTTAAATTCTAGATAAGGGCAATATTAGCTCATTCTGCTATTCTCATTTCGCTATCTCTTGAATGTGCAGTAGATTATAGGTAGAATATAATTTACAATTTGTATTATGTTTGGGGGGGGGGGGGGAAATGTTAAAGTATGAAGGGTTTTTTTGCGGCGGGGGGGGATTTGCGTCATTAGGTTTGGAGGGGGATGGTCACCACTGGGGAATCGCAATTTGTGCATTAAAAAGCATAAAATCTCATAACTTCTGGGGGGGGGGATAATCCCCTGCGGGCCACCCCATTAATTCGACACTAGGTTAAATCGTTATATTTATTTTTAGATGTCCAGTTATTTGAAGTATTTGTTTATTATGTTTTATTTTTTACGTTTGTCTCTTCTAATCCCCCCTTTCACGTCAGTTTTAACTTACAGGGCCGTTCGAAATATGCATAGTTTTAAAAATGTCCAATTCTCGGTCTATTTTATTTTAGATCCACATTTTAAATCCTTGACAAAAGATAAATAAAAAGTCGCCCTTCCGCCCGTTTGGGGTTTATCTGCGCCCCGCCGGAGGGCATATTTTTTTGTTTCTTCAAAAGAAACAAAAAAAAATTTGAGGGGGGTGGGCTTGCACCCTCCCCCAATATACACCTTAAAATTTCGCTCATTTAATTTTCTACCATTTTTAACTTAAAAGTTTAAGCTACATGGCACCCCCAGAGCTGTGGATTCTCTCCCCCCCCCCTGTCGATCACTCACCTAATTTTGCTTATTTCTTCACTTCATTTCAATCTTTAAAAGGCTATAACTTTGCTTCTATAGGAATTACAGTGATGAGAAAAATTCTAGTATAGCTAACCATTTCTCGCCGTTCTTTTTGCTTTTCCATTTTCCCGGTTTTCCCTATAGGACCTTTTTTTTTTTTTGGGGGGGGGGGGCAGAGGGGTTTTTTGTTGATACAATATGTCCATTGAAAGCTTATGCTTCATATATTACAAATCTAGCAAAAGAAATTTTCTCCCATCATTTCAGGTCACATTACGGACCCATAATGTATTAAAATTTTAATTTTTCAAACTTCTTCTTCTTCAAAAAAAAAAAAACATTGATACATATCAGCGAAACTGGGGTACGAACCCGCAATCGTTTGATTGCACACATAATCCCTAAGCTTTTTGGCCACCGAGTACTCAGCAGCGCTATTATTTCTTTAGATTGTCATCTTTAAATTCGTAATATCTTTTGAATGGAATGTCCGATTTGAATAATTCAAAAAGTAATCTGCAGATATTGTAACAGGCATTAAAACAAAATGATTTATTTGGATAAGGATTGAGGTATTGATAGTATGGTCTAAATTTGGTTGGTGTATTTATCGCGTTTTAAAATGTAGGAAAGTAGTTATAGTGAGTTAACTACAATAGCTGGACATATGGTATCGCGTTTTTTTTTTTTTTTTTTTTAGACACTAATATTTTTTTTAATATTATAGAACCTTTTTTTATTCATTTAAAAGTATTTCCTGGCGATTCAAAATTATACATCCTAACGATTCAAAAATGCACACGTAATTGTTCAAGGTTTCACTTCTATCGGCACTGTCAGAGTGCCACTATTTTTTTTTTTTTTTTCATGTTCGCCCGTTCTACTCCCCCCCCCCCCTTCCTCACCAATGTTAACTTACAGGTTCGTTCAAATTATGACTGCGATTTAAAAAAAGTCTAATCCTCGTTCTATTTTGTTATAAATCCATATTTTGAAACCTCAACAAAAGATACATTTGGGCCGGGGTCGCCCTTCTGTGCGTTTGGGATTCACCTTGCCCCCCTGGGTGGGGGGCATATTTTTTGTTTCTTCCACACCATCTCATGTAACATATCTTTATAAAGCTTTTATCTCCTCGTTTTTTTCTGTTACTACCCCTCTCTCCACCTAGTTACATGCTCTTGGCACTTTTTATAGTTTCAAAGAGTGCATGTTCCCCGCGGGCCACCCCAAGAATTCAACACTAAGTTAAACACTATATTTTTGTTTAGAAGCTCAGTTATTTGGGTTATTAGTTAATTATTTTTTTTTCAAGTTCGTTCGTTCTAATCCCTCGCCCCCCTCCCCTTCCTCGCTAATCTTTACTAAATGGGCCGTTCAAAGTATGCATGCAATTTTTAAAATGTACAATTCTCGTTCTGTTTTATTGTAAATCCTAATTTTGAAAATTCGACAAAAGATACATTTGGGCTATGGTCGCCTTTCCGTCAAGAGTGGGGGTTACCTGACCCCTTGGGAATGGGGCATATTTTATGTTCTTCCAAACTATCTCGTGTAACATTTGGTTGGCATTAGAAAAAAAAAGTTTTTTTTTTTTTTTTTGTCTATTCTCTTTGTTCCCCATCCTAGTTACACGCTCTTGGCACTCTTTATGCTCGGTTTAATGCCAAGTTACTCAGTGTTGTTATTAGTTGAGTTATGTCTCTTAAATTTGTCAAAGTTTTTGCGTAACTGAAAACCATAAGTGACAATCATTTTAAATTTTGGGCTAAAATTCTTTTAAAATTCTTATTATCCGACTCTAAAATCTGCAATAGCTTAATTCTATGCCTCCCTAAATGGGGATGGGGGGGTGGGAGGCGGTAATTACGGTCCTGCTGATTGTCTAAGTTTTGGAATTAGTAATTTGGATCTTCTCTGTGTGAACCTAAATATCGAAATATCGATTCTAGTATCGATTCTAGAACTGAGAAATCGATTCTTATTATGATCGATGTTGTTTTATACGATATCGATTTTAATCGATTCTCAAAATTTCCAGAATCGCCCATCACTAGTCCAAGAGGCTATGGAATCCGAAGCTTATGGAAGTGGCTCGGATTCCGACGAAAACACTGTGTTTGAGGAATATGTGCCTGGTTGAACTTGATTTGTTTTTTATTGGCTATTGGTTTTATGTTTTATATTCTCTGTTGTATTTGGCTTTTGTGTTTCTTGTTATGTTGTTGTAATTACTTTAGAATTTTAACTATTTTTGGAACTTTAGCTTTTTACTTTTTTAAATGTCTTTGACTGGTATTAATTGTTTTTAATTGTTTTTAATTTCATATATCACCGCATTTCCATTTTCTATTAATTCATATCTATGAGAGGTTTTTAATGTGGTATTCATTTTTTAAGCTTTGACTTTATTTTACGCCTACCTTGTTCTTGGCGCAGCATGTCCCACAGGGGACCTTGCGCCATACAACTCAATTCAACCAACCAACCAACCAGCCAATGGGGAAAAAAGTTTCAAATGCATTTTAATCGTTTGAAATTTAAAATACGCAATTATTACATAATTCTGTCGAGTTATTTCAAATTTTCTGATAATCGTGTGCATAGATCAATTACAGGGGCAATTAAAAGTATTCAATTACATTATGGTCAATGGGGAAAAAGTTTCAAATATATTCTATACGTTTGAAATTTAAAATACGCAATTATTACATAATTTTGTCGAGTTATTTCAAATTTTATGAAAATCGGATGCATAGATCAATTACAGGGGCAATCAAAAGTACAGTAGAACCCCATAAATTCGGACCCCGTTATTCCGGATCTCCGGATAATCCGGATTGATTTGGTAATTTTTTTTTTCAAGTTTGAGAAGCGATTGGCTAATTTCCATAAGATTAATTTGTTTCATCATCATATTCTGAATTAAAAAAATACTTTTTCTGAAATCTTTTCGGAAGAATTAAGCAAAGTAAACATTTTTATTGTCTGTAATTATTCAATAAGTTTAATATAAAGGTGATTTCTGTATTTATTTTTTTTTTTTCTTATTCTCCGGATAATCCGGATTTTCGATAATCCGGATTGGGTCTGGTCCCAGTTAATCCGAATTATCGGGGTTCTACTGTATTCCATTACATTACGGCCAATGGGGAAAAAAGTTTCAAATACATTTTAATCGTTTGAAATTTAAAATACGCAATTATTACATAATTCTGTCGAGTTATTTCAAATTTTCTGATAATCGTGTGCATAGATCAATTACAGAGACAATCAAAAGTATTCAATTACATTATGGTCAATGGGGAAAAAGTTTCAAATATATTCTATACGTTTGAAATTTAAAATACATAATTATTACATAATTTTGTCGAGTTATTTCAAATTTTATGAAAATCGGATGCATAGATCAATTACAGGGCAATCAAAAGTATTCCATTACATTACGGCCAATGGGGGAAAAAAGTTTCAAATGCATTTTAATCGTTTGAAATTTAAAATACGCAATTATTACATAATTCTGTCAAGTTATTTCAAATTTTCTGATAATCGTGTGCATAGATCAATTACAGGGGCAATTAAAAGTATTCAGTTACATTATGGTCAATGGGGAAAAAGTTTCAAATATATTCTATACGTTTGAAATTTAAAATACATAATTATTACATAATTTTGTCGAGTTATTTCAAATTTTATGAAAATCGGATGCATAGATTAATTACAGGGGTAATCAAAAGTATTCCATTACATTACGGCCAATGGGGAAAAAAGTTTCAAATGCATTTTAATCGTTTGAAATTTAAAATACGCAATTATTACATAATTCTGTCGAGTTATTTCAAATTTTCTTATAATCGTGTGCATAGATCAATTACAGGGGCAATTAAAAGTATTCAATTACATTATGGTCAATGGGGAAAAAGTTTCAAATATATTCTATACGTTTGAAATTTAAAATACGCAATTATTACATAATTCTGTCGAGTTATTTCAAATTTTATGAAAATCGGATGCATAGATCAATTACAGGGGCAATCAAAAGTACAGTAGAACCCCATAAATTCGGACCCCGTTATTCCGGATCTCCGGATAATCCGGATTGATTTGGTATTTTTCTTTTTTCAAGTTTGAGAAGCGATTGGCTAATTTCCATAAGATTAATTTGTTTCATCATCATATTCTGAATTAAAAAAATACTTTTTCTGAAATCTTTTCGGAAGAATTAAGCAAAGTAAACATTTTTATTGTCTGTAATTATTCAATAAGTTTAATATAAAGGTGATTTCTGTATTTTTTATTTTATTTTTTTTTTTTTCTTATTCTCCGGATAATCCGGATTTTCGATAATCCGGATTGGGTCTGGTCCCAGTTAATCCGAATTATCGGGGTTCTACTGTATTCCATTACATTACGGCCAATGGGGAAAAAAGTTTCAAATGCATTTTAATCGTTTGAAATTTAAAATACGCAATTATTACATAATTCTGTCGAGTTATTTCAAATTTTCTGATAATCGAGTGCATAGATCAATTACAGAGACAATCAAAAGTATTCAATTACATTATGGTCAATGGGGAAAAAGTTTCAAATATATTCTATACGTTTGAAATTTAAAATACATAATTATTACATAATTTTGTCGAGTTATTTCAAATTTTATGAAAATCGGATGCATAGATCAATTACAGGAACAATCAAAAGTATTCCGTTACATTACGGTCAATGGGAAAAAATGTTTCAAATGCATTTTAATCGTGTTACACTCATGCGAACTTAATAAAATTTATATGCAACTATAAAATACATATTATAATATACATCTTACATAATTTGTGGTGCAAAGAACATTTGTTATTGATTTACAAGGCCACACAAAAGTATTCCATTACATAATGGTATAGGGAGAACATTGTTTGATGAGTGTTTTAATTGTAATTCACTATTTACAATTTTATGTGATTGATATATGAAAGTAATATTTTTAAAACTTCGTTATCGTACGAATGGTAATATCGTACGAATTACCTAATTTGCTAAGCTTCACGTGCAATTTCCAACTTGTTTGTTTTTGTTGCAACTGTATCTAAACAAACCCATGATATTAACGTGTCGTGATCTTCTTGAGAGTGAAAAGTCCCCAGGTCAGTTGCTGAACTCAGAACATTTACCCAGTGGCGCCAAATTATATGGGCCCGTGGGGCCTGAGCCAACCAATAATTTTGAATTCCAGAGTGCCTAATTTTTATTGTTCTGATTCGTTATTTATTTCATTATTATTTTATTATTCATTTTCTCCCTAGAAAAATTTATTTTGCCAATGATCGCGCTTTCAATACTCCAATTGGCACCCGTAAATCCAAAATGACAGAAATGTAAATGTTCAACATTCTGCCGTTTCAATTTGTAATCATGTTCATGATATGATGGTATTACAATAAATATTACTGCCTTTATAAAGAGAAACGCATGTGAATATGATTTTAAAGAATTACAACGATCTTAAAACATGATAGCTCAACTTCCGGCACGGGCAAATTCTGTTAGTAAAATGAGACATTATCGACTATCACCGGAATTTACAAACGACTTTTATAGAAATCAAGAATCCCATAATTTAAGCTTTCATTGTAATAGCAAAATTTTATTAAAATATTATTGGTGCCGTTTGCAAGTTTGGAATTAAAATTGGATATCCCGCACTGAGCACAGTTTGCCGGAAAAGGTTAAAAGTCTCATCTTACACCAGCTGTCCACCCTTCAAGGAAAAACAAACCAGTTGTACCTTTTTATCAAAATATCTTTGAGTTTACCCAATATTTTTGAGTTAACCCAATACTTTTCAAAAGTTGGCGCCACAGCATTTGCCTATAAATTACACCTCTGGGAATACCTTGGCATCCAATTAAGGTTCTAAATTAACTTAAGTAGCAATCTGCAGGTGCATACAACAAGCTAAAAATATTTAGTGACCGGTATAATAAAGTTTTCAACTGAGTAATAGGCACTTCAGTTGGGTGACGATCTAGGCGCTCATAAGGCTTATTGCCGCTACTCGGCGATTAGGCGGTCACCCGCCCCGATGCCGAACCCGTTCAGCTGGGGCTAGATACCACGCAGGAAGAGGCCTGGTTATCGGTTAGAAAGAAAGAACCCAGAACATTTCGCGTACCGTGAAAATCAGTTACCTGGGATTTAAAAAAAAAGTACAATTATTATCTGCTAAACCGGCATATTTCATGTAATCCCTTCCACTTTCCCATGAACTTAAATACCTTATTAGGACATCAGCTTACTTGTTTATTGTTCGTCTCATTGATTCTAAAAATAGACTTGCACACTGTTTTTATGCGATTTGATACCCTTTATTATCAAAATAGCAAAGACAGTGGTTCAACTTTATGCCCAAGTCTTTGCCCTGAAGATTTATTTCCTCAATGATGAGCAATCCTCAAAAGGGCATATCATCAAGACCCGCCTCCACAAAAACTAATAACTTTTTGGAATGATAACAAGTAGGTTATCTTAAGGGCCATCCTAATTTTCCCTATTAGAGCGTGAATGCGTATCGTATTGCTAATCACTTATTTATTCCATGCATATTTTATATATCTTCGAGGAAAATTATCTTGTTTGACGTAATAAAATTAAGCATTACAACTTTTATAAGATAGTTAAAATACACAAACTATCTCCTTCCCCAACATATTTTTTTTTTTTTTTTATCTTTAGTGTGCTAAAGCTAAAAAGAAAAATAAAAAATTAACATTTTATGTAAAATTTTCATATCTTTTTTCCCCCCACGAAATATGTGCAATTATATTTTTTTTTTTTATGATTTTTCACATTTTAACTTACATATAACCGCTTCCCTGATTTGCCCGTACATCATACGGGCAATGTGTTTTTGCCAATCATGTTTTGTCAGTCCCATTCGTGAATCCAAATTCCAACCCTGATTTATCGTTCTCACCAGTAAATATTTATTGTAATTTTTGCACTATTTATTCCAAACATTTTTCTGATTCAATTCGGCAAAAATTTCTCTTTTGAAAAACCGGTGACAAAAAATTAAAAATTCTGCGAAAGACGTGAAAAAAAAAAAAAAAAAAAAAAAAAAAAGGTGTATTTGAAAGTTTTTTTTTTTCAAAAAGATTGATCGATTAACCCCTTGGGGACGAGCGACACGTATATGTACGACAAAAAGGCTTACGAATCCTTGTTTAGTCCAACTAGTAAAAAGTTACTGCAAAATTTGCTTATTTAATCGGAGCATTTTCTCGATGCAATAAGACACAAATTTCTGTTTTTAAAAACCGGTGACAAAACATTACAAATTTCGTAAAAGTGCCCCGTCGCGAAGGGGTTAAGTGTTTAATCAAACTGCATACTTATCAGAATAAAATTTGAAAAAAAAAATAATCCTATAAATCTGTACAGTACGTTGTTTCTTTTTTTGTATCATATGGAACTTATATAAATCCCCACATAAAATCTTGGTCATTCATAGAGGACTGCATGAAATGGAATTTACAGACCCAGACTGCTGAAAAAATTTAAAGTTTAGCTGGGGCCCGTTCCGTTTGAATTTTCGAAGTTCAGGGATCAGCTCATGTATAATTAGTGAAAACAGGACCATGAAAAAGTCAACAAAATCAATCTCGACTCAATTCCCGTCTCGTCTGGAAAGTGACGGACAGACTCCAGTACGGGTCCACCATATAGACCAAGTATGTAAATAATAATAATAACAATAATAAGAATTACTCACTAGAAAAATAGTGAATTTATTTATTTATATTTCTGTTGGACATAATGCCATAATGTTACTGCTGAATTACATAGCAAAAGACGGCACAAAGATTCATTATTTTAAATTATAGACTTAATTTAAAACCACAATAACAACCATTCAACGATATAATAATTTTTAGAATGGCAGACCCCTTGCATTGACGTCACAATAACGACTGATACTGTGGTCTTTCAGTTTAATTATTAGTTTCTCCTATTCTTGCATTATTTTTCTAAGTATTTTAAAAATGAAGCGCAAATCACTATATTTACAAAGGAGAAAACACCACATTTGACTTAAGTTTGGGCGCCAGATGAAGCAGTCGTGTGCAAGGGGTCTATATGTTGTTCTGCAATGGGACAGCTTTAAGATAGTTTAGCCTCCTAAAGCGCTTGGCTCGGATCGGAGTTAGAAAAAATGAAATTTGAATAAAAGACACCTGTCGAACCAGAGGTCGAGAATTCTAACAATGGGATTTTACTTTACTTTCGAACCTCCGACGACGGCCATTGGAGTTTAAAGAGTCCTGCGACGAGAAAAGTCGATGGCTGTGCTAATGTCCAATGAGACGGAACGATGAAAGGTATCAAGGCTCGAAATGGAAAAATCCACGAAACGGAGAGCTATTTCAAAATTATTGCTGAAAAAAAAAGATTTTAATTATAGAAAATTCATATCTAACCATAAATAAAAATTATTTAAACTAGTTGGATGTGCCAGTACCAAAACTTTCTTTGTCATCTTCAAAAAGTTGTTACAAAAATTACTATACTTCAATATTATTAGTTCAATATTTCAACATTATTAGTTCAATATTATGCCAACTTTGACTTACATCTTAAATTTCTGCTTCAGTCAATTAATCGGAATCAAAAAGAAGTTAATGTCGATCATGATGTTTATTAAAATCAATAATTTTTTGCTCACAGGCTATCATAGCCTGAGAGCTTATGTGCCCGTCCGTTCTGTATGTACGTTCGTACGTGCGTAACGCGATAACTCATGATAAAAATATCCCATTCACTTGAAATTTTGTATGTAGGTATATCCTGATAAGTCGCTTCCCTTATTAGTTTTTGGAGTTCATTCGATATGTATAAGGGGGGGAACGGGGGGCTCATGCCCCTCCCCTCAATTGATATAAATGGGTTTTTCATGCAGAAATAATAGTTTTTGTTCAAAATTTACACATAGAATCTTTCTGATGAAGCACTTCCGTAATTGGTATTAGGTGTTCATTGGATAAATATAAACAGGGGAAATGGGGGGAGTCTAATGCCCCTCCCCTTAATTTATATAAATGGGTTTTTCATGCAGAATTGTCAGATTTCGTTCAAATCTCCGAATAGTTTTGGAAGTTTAATGGTTAAGTATATAAAAGAGGGGGATAACTCCTCTTAAATTATATAAATGGGTTTTTATTAAGAATTATCCGATTTGCTCTGAATTTTGGATATGGATATTTTTATAATAAAGCATGTCCTGATCAGTTTAGGGGGTTCAATGATTAAGCATAAAAAGGGGAAAGGGGGGAGCTGTTCCCCCCTCCTTAATTTTTCTGCGAACAGAATTAGCCCTTGAAAACATAAGGATGTAATGTACAATTAGTATGCGTAGTCTGTGAGCTGAATGCCATCAGTTTAACTGGGCAATATTCTTTTTATTAGTTATTCTATTGGACATCAATATGGAGCATAGCAAGCTACACCCAAAAGCTAAAACAATATGATTATCCTTACATTTTTAGTCCAAGAGCCGACCGCATAAAACCCTAAGTCATCGAGCACAAAAAAAATTCCTTTATATTATGGATGAGTAGTAATAGGGGAATCTAATCATCCCTGTCTGCCGGAACCGAAGTGGTGCATAAGCGAAAAATTGATACCACTAGTGACTCACTCGTAGACTTGGCATTATGTTTTCCATCACCCAATTTTCCATGTTTTCCGACTTTTAATTGTACGGCAAACGCAATGTTAAACGCACGAGTGAACCACTAGTAGTATCAATTTTTCGCTTATGCACCACTTCGGTTCCGGCAGACATGGATGATTAGATTCCCCTATTACTACTCTTCCATAATATAAAGAAATTTTTCTTGTGCTCGATGACTTAGGGTTTTGTGCGGTTGGCTCTTGGACCATTTGCAATGAACTCACAATGATTGCACTAAAATATATGGCGTGGAAGGCCCATAATGAAATGGGAATAATGTTCAAATGCTGCAAAGCGTATCAGGAAAAAATTTTGTGTTTACGTCTGCTTGTGAGAGTAAAAGCTGCTCATCTAAGCTACTTCAATAGATGACTAGTTTCAGTTGCCCGATGACTCAGAATGTGTAATTTCCAAAAATACGTCTCATTGGTTGTTTGGGACATATCGTTGTTAATACTTGTACAAAGTGGATGAATGACGGTGAAACCACCAGTAGATGCCATCTCGTTGGATGCCCAGGCGTTATCAAATAAAAGATGTGTCTCAGATTCATTATGACTGGGCTATGAAACATAAGGAGAGAGTTGCCTTGTCGGATGAAACACGATTCCTCTTTCAACATGCCGATGCCATGTTTGGGTACGCCATCTTCTATGCGAACTGGTCTTACACAACAGGTCAGTGGCGCCAACTTTTGAAAAATATTGGGTGGGCTCAAAAAATTTTGAATAAATACAGAAATATTGGATGGGTTTAATTAATAATGGGGTGCATGGAGATATCAAATTATTGGGAGGGCTCGCCCCCCATGGGCAGGGATGTATTGGAGGATATACGAGGGTATACGCCATATACCTTCTGGATATTTTAAAGGAACACCGTATACCCTCTGTTTCTCAAGAAATCTATAGTATACACACTCTAGGGTATACCCTCTTCCTAAAGCGTATATTCTCTGTTATTGTTACGACTACATCCCTGCCCATGGGCCCATGTAAGTTGGTACCACTCCAACAGGTCATACACAGGTCAGTTGTGGCGATATTAAGTTTTGCGCAATGTTCTCGTGGTCGTCCCATGGACCGGTGGTTGTTGTGGAACAGACGATGGATGCCGTAGACTATACAAGCATCATAGCAGATCATTTGCACCATTGCATGGCGCCTGTCTTTCGAAATGGAAATGGAGTCTTCGTGCAAGATAACTCTCTATGTCACATGACTCATTGTACTCAAGTGGTTTCAGGAACATAATAGTGAATTCCAGTTAACGTCTTGATCGCCTTACTCGGTGGATCTTAATCCGACTTAGCTTATTTCGGGTGTCAATCAACGGCAGCCTAGAGCTCAAAAACAACTGTTTTGGAATATTCTGGATATGCATGAATGCTACTTGAACAACTAATACAATTTTTCTCCGGTCATCTACCAAGAACTTGTGCCTCCATGCGGAGATGATTTGCAGCTGTTGCTGGTCAATGTTAGGCCAACACGTTATAAAGTAGGTGGTCATTTTGGCTCTTGAGTGTACAAAAAACTCTAATAATATGTTTTAAAAATTTCCGGAACCAGAGTGATATTTAACACAATTTCACGAACCGGAACAATATTGATCATACATTCCCGAACCGGAACATCATTTCAGTTTGCTTCGGTACATTTTGAGTCCTGAAAGGTATTACACAAAGGAACCAGCCGATCAATGCAATTCTGAAGTTTAGGCTGAATTTTAGGACGAGTCGAAAAGCTCGTTGTAGAGGGCAAGTAATTTCTGTATGTTGTCACGGGAATGATCATGAAGGAACTTGGTTGAGATTCTATTGCCACCAGAAGTCATGAGACGAGATTTCTGAATAGCCAGCAATAGCTCATTTAACATAAAATGTGCGTCTAGGCCGGGGTTGCTATCGTAAGGAATAGGATGTAAGGGATCACTTTAGCTGAAGGAAAAGATTCACTTGAGACCGCCTGAAAAAATGCATTTTTTAGACCTTAATAAAGGCGACCGGGAGGGACACTATGCTCTACAGACAAGGCTTCCTTGTCTGAGCAGTCCCCTCTAAGGCATTCAAAGCAATGAGGCCCTCACTTAGGGCTATCTCAATAATATAATCAAGATGGCCTTGCTTCACTCCACAGAGTGTTACTTCCAGCCTTTTTGCAAGCAGCATTTGGAAAAGTTTGAAGATTTTAAAAGTCGATTTCTGGGAGAAGCAAACTTTGTTCTAGTAGTTCCGAGGTATTTGTTTGATTTATTGCTCGAGCTTTCCAACTACTAATGTCTAGAAGAACGCGAACGAAAGACACTCATGTAGTCATAAAGCAGAAATTTTAAGTGTAAAAGGCGGATTCTATTGTTCGGAAAAGAAAAAGACGACGTCAAGATGATTATTCAGAAAAACGTCTTTTCAGTAAGTGATTGTTTTTTGTTTTTTTTCTTTTAACCATTGAAAAGTGGTTGTTGTTTTCGGTGGAGGATTGACAAAATGACGTGGTCACTTTTGAATTTAAATTAAATTCTTTACTTTTAGAAGAATTTTTATTTGAATAGGAAGTTAAAATGTTTAAAATCATTGTAATAAAGGAGAAAACTAACAAATTTAAAAATGTGTAGACGGAAATTAACGGATACGGAAAAAGCCGAAGCCAAAGAAATGAATGACCGTGAATGTCGCATTCAACGACATTAAACACAATACGCGTACTTTAAACAATCATAAAGTGATTTTTATTTCGACTTTTTATTAATGTTTTACTAATTTAGTTGTTCTTTTGTTATTTAAAATAAAAATTTAGTCAACATGTATAAGTTGCTTATTAGTTTGGCGATTCGTATCATTTGGCGAAATTGGTCAACGAGATAACTAAGTAGTACTGTATTTGGTTTAACGCAAAAACGTCTTTCAATGCAGAAAACGAGAAAAATCAAAAGATTATCGAGCCGCTAAAAACCAATTACATGTTGAAAGGCGATCATGAAAAAAGAAGCAATTTAATGCCGAACCGATTAATTGTAAAACATCATGTCTCGAGGGCGACCAATTCACTAGCCATGGCGTTTTACAATCGATCGGTTCTAACCAGGAAAATTTGAGTGCCAATAGTGATTCTAGCAAGCCGGAAAATGTTATAGCTGTTACTCTTGATTTTCCACCACCTAAAAAGAAAACTATAAAAAGCAATCGGCTTGGGAAAAACTGGAAAAAAACTTTTTTTATTCAATGTCTGATGGACCCATTCACAGATGCATGTGCTGCGATCGACTTTGGTTTAAAACCTCCATCACCGAAATTCTGCTTTTTAAAATCAAACATTATATGCCAAAGTCTTACAAGTATAACAGTATATGCCAAAACTGTATTTTAATAATGATTACTTTCGCACCAACAATGTTGCATAGTTTGAAATGTTTCTTTCATCGCAAACTTTTAACTAGCCCTTCAATGACAAACTCCCTCTCTATGAAGAAGGATCATTCCATTTTTTAGCAGGTGGGGAAAGGTAGGAGGGAGTGATCGGTACAGAAAGGTAGAGCAGTTAATTGAAATAGTGGCTTCGTCTATCAACTTGAAATTAAAATACATTAGCGGAACACTGAAGATGTCATTTTTGTTTTATGTTTAATTAATTATTTGGTTATTAAAATAAAATAATTTTTTTAAATTGAAATCGGATTTTTAAAATTGAAATATCACTAATTTTATCTAGTTTAAGTGCAGTGCTCCTTCTCCTTATTAAAATTAAAAAAATAAAATTAGAGCAAGATTGCTTTTTTTTTTTTTTTTTTTTTTTTTTTTTTTTTTTTTGCGAAAAATAAAAATAACGTATCGTAAAAGTAACGTAACGCAGATTATTAAAATTTTTTCTTATTCGGTTTCATAATTCTTTAACTTTAAACAATCTTAAAATTGGCGAAAAATAAAAGTAAGTAACATATCTAAAGCCATTACTGAAATTTTTTTGTATTAGATTTCATAATTCTTTATATCTTAAAATTGTGTCATTTGTGCCTCCCCTCCCCTCTCAAAAAAAGTAAATAAATTAATAATCGCCCAACTTTATTTACAAGCTTTCGAATTGTTTTGATTTTTTTTTGTTTTTGTAAGCAGATACATCCTAAGTAATAATCATGAAATACTAATTTATGGAAAAATTCAAAAGAAAAAAAAAAAGAAATTAAACCAAAGGTGACGAGTCCTGGTCAATATTATCCACTGGCAGGGGCGTAGCTACTGTGGAGCAATTGGAGCAATCTGCTCCGGGCGTACGAATCCTAAGGGCGCAAAATTAGAAAGAAATGAAAATTTGTAAAAATATTTGCATTTTTTAAACTATTATTTATTGTATCAAATATTATAGATGAATGTTGTTACAAACAGTATGTTCCAATTTACTAAAAAACAACTTTTCAAAAGTAAGAAAAAAAAAAAAAGTCAAGCTATAAAAAGATAAATGTTGTTACAGCATGTTTCAATGATATACACTGCTCAAAACAATTAAAGGATATTGCAGTTTTACATGGATTTTGTATCCGGGAAACTTTTTAGCTGTTTGATACATGGTCGACAGACATAGTAGGTTATATGAGAATAAATTACACGTGTTTGGCAGAAAAAAAATGGATTTTATTGCGCATTTGTGTACAAAAGGAAAAAAAACACAATTTGTGCATATGAGAAAAAAAGAATATGAAAAGGTGTTTTCTTCAAAGAAAATCATTTTCAGTAGGGGGTATGGTTTCCACGGGCGGCCAGCAACGTTGAACACCTTTGAGGCATGGACTCAATGAGGCTATTAATGACGAGTTGGGGTATTCTGCCCCACTCTTCCAGAAGAGCTCTTTCCAGTTCTTGGAGAGTTTGTGGGGGTTGTTGGCGGCCAGAAACTCGTCTTCCTAGAGCGTCCCAAACGTGCTCGATTGGATTCATGTCTGGAGAACACGCTGGCCATTCGAACGATTCCTTCCTCGAAAAGGAAATCCTCCACGAGGTTTGCACGATGTGGCCTGCAGTTATCGTCCATTAAAATGAAGTTATCTCCTATTGCTGCAGCGTAAGGGATTACAATAGGTCTGAGGACTCATCTCTATATCGGCGACCAGTCAGAGCTCCATCTCGAATGATGTAGAGGTCAGTGTGTCCGTCAATGGAGATGCCACCATACACCAACACTCCTCCACCACCAAATCTGACACTTTCGTGCACGAACGCAGGATTATTTCTACTGCCACGGTCCCTCCAGATGAAAATACGCCTATTATCCGGATGCACAGAAAAACGGGACTCGTCAGAAAACAGAATATTGTCCATTCATTTCTCCTCCAGTTGACATGCTCGGTTGCCCACTCCCTGCGGTCGCGACGATGCCTTGATGTTAATCTAACACATACCATCGGTCGGCGAGCATACAGACCTACAGCATGGAGCCGGTTTCGGACAGTCTGAGTTGATATTGTGGTGCCTGTAGCCGAGCGAAGGTGTTGTTGGAGAAGAGTAGCGTTCATGTTTCGGTGTCTCCGAGCTATTAACGCTAAATACCGATCTTCATTGGGCGTTGTTGCCCGTCTACGACCTTGCCCTGGTCTTCGGCCTGCACATCCACTCTCCAAAAAACGGTTCCGGATCCTGGAAATGACACTTTGTGACACTCCAATGGCTTGCGCTATTTCGGCTTGAGTTTGGTCCCCTTCTAACCTACCAACAATTCTCCAAGCTTCTGAATCTGTCAAATGACTTCGCTGGGTCATCGTACTCATCGAAACAAAGCAATCACTGAATGCCGATCATCCTTGTCTTCATTCTTTTTTATCCAGTTGAAAGTCAAATTTCATTCGCTGCCGCTGAAGAGACGTTTTTGACGTCGAACTCAAAATTTGCATACTCCACAGTTTGAAAACCAGAAAAATTTGCATTTGTGATACTCTTCTTCTATTTTCGGCAAAAAAAAATTCGTTTAAATCTTTATTTTATATAAAACTTCAAATATCCTTTAATTGTTTTGAGCAGTGTATTTTACCTTGTGTTTAACCTCAACTATTTCGTTTTAAAGTAAGTTTTTGTTCACAGCTAAAAGAAATTACTTCTATTCGCGAAATTTGAATTCATACCATATTGCAGCCTAAGATAACTAACTTCTCAAACGCGATTTTTTTTAAGTTGAGGATTTTCAAATCTTAAAGTAATGAAAACTTATTTACAGGACCACCACTGTTTTCAAACAATGATCTTCATGGTACATTTCTATTATTTTGGTTAGGTTTTGGAAATTTATCATGTTCATTACCGTACGAAAATAATAGTACAGTCAAAAACCCACTGTAGAAAAAAACTAAATTTACGATGTAGCAGAAATTTCTTAGCTATTTAGTTATTTTACAATAAAAAAAATAGTGTGACAAATTGAAGAAAAATAAGGACTATTTTACAAACAAAAAACTAAAAAAAACAAAGATTTTGAAGCTTTTTTTTGTTTTGTTTCACAAAAACTAAACATACATGAACACAAATAAGCAAATAATAATAAGAGATTACACATCAGTCCAAGGCTACAAAATTTAGAGGTGGGGAAGAAGTGAGGAGGAAATAACAAATCGAATACTGTGCTTAATTCAGAGATGCCAAGATTTCAATAAAAGTTACCAATAACCAGATTTGGGAGTGGGGGGAGAGGCGAACCCAATTTTTCAAAAGTTAGTTCATTCACTTTTTCCGCACCCTTTTGACAAAATTAGCGGCTTTTCTGCGATCTTTTGTCGAAATTTACCCGTTTATCGCGATCTCGCGAAATTTTCACATTCTTTGCTATCTCTCGATGAATCTCCGCACTTTCAAGATCTCTCGACCAATGTTCGCGTTTTTCGCGATCTCTCGATGAATTTCCGCATTTTTCGTGATATCTCGATGAATATTCGTGTTTTTGCGATCTCTCAATGAATTTGCGCGTTTTCCCCGATCTTTTGAAAAAGTTTACATGTTGTTTGCGATCTTTTAACTAAATTCGTGCATTTTTCATGATTGTTTTTGACTAAATTCTCACTTTTGCGCGAACCTTTGATGAAATTTGCTTTTTTTACGCAAGCCTTGGATGAAATTCGCATTTTCCCTAATCTCTTAGATTAACATCGCGCTTTTCCTCGAGTTTTTGATTAAATTTGGACTTTTTTATGACGTTTTGACGAAATTCATATTTTTTCTGCAATCCTATGTCGAAAATCACGTTTTTTCACCGTATATTTTATGCTATGCCTGTAATGCTGTAACTATTGTTGAGTATCTGTAATAATTACGGATAAATCAAAATACTTGACACCTCTATTAATTGTTTTTGGGATTTTAAATATATAAAAACTTAAATGCAGAATTGATAAGCTGTTTACTTCAAAAAGAAAAAAAAAAATATGAAATTCAGTGTTCTTTAGAACCAGATTATCGCCTATGCAAATTTACACAACTTTTTTCAAAAAATATTTTTCCGCATTAAACTTTATTTAATCAGAGAATTTTAGAATATATAAGGCAAAACATAAAAACACATTTTTCGAAAATAGTAATGTGAGTTTGCTTACGCCGTAATTCGGCTCTTCACCCCCCCACCCCCCCCCCCCCCAACCATTCACCCTGTACCACCGCCATCCAATAGCACATATTAGTAGGTCAAAGAATTTTTCAATAATATAGGGAAAAAAATCTATAGTTACTCTGCTCAACTTTCCGAGCAGTTTACAGAAATACTGTGCGTTTAAAACATGTATTTCTGCATATGACAACTAATAAAAACTTCATAATTCTTAATTTTATATAAAAGTGAATAATTCCTTTGGAAATACATACATCATGTTTTAAAGAAAACGTACTTTCATTTATAAATCTTAAACCTTTTTCTGATGGTGTAATTTTCAATAAATTTTCAATTGACCATGCTGAAAAAGGCCTATAAACTAAAGATAACTAAAGAAAAATGGAGTTTTACAAATTTAAGTCACATTCAGTCTCACGGGGTAGGACCTGAGGTTGATGTGCCCTAAACCAGGTAATGTTCGTTTCCTCCCACAAGTGAAGCTCATTGTTACTAAATTTGCTGCAAGCATTAGATTTGAACAACCTTATATTATTTAATAATTAAAAAAAATATATAAATAATGATTTTTAAAACAAAAATTCAGTTTAAAAATTGTTATTGCTCTGAAATAAAAAAGGTTTTGTCACAGAAAAAAGCATTCTATCATAACAGACCAGGAGGTGGCAGCTCCGACAATCCCCTCATCGAGTTCACGGCTGAAATTTCAGAATTAGTTAGAATTCAATTCACCTATTAAAGCGCAACCGGTCTGCAAGACATACCTTGGTGGAAAACACACGAAAACCCGATGTTAGCGATTGACTTGTAGGTTTACCATTATTTTCCTGCTCCCAGACCTCCATGTTTTCATACTTTTCAATGCAGGAAAACATAATTATAAACCTACGAGTCAACCACAAAAATCATGTTTTCAACCAAGATATGACTTGGCAGACCGGTTGCGTTTTAATAAGCGAATCGAGTTTTAACTAATTCTGAAGTTTCAGCTGTGAACTCGATGAGGTGATTGTCTGTGCTGCCGCCTTTCAGTCTATAAGTTTTGAGCATAGTTCAATGAAGATGGATTCTAAATTTCATCAAAATCAATCGGGTAGTTTCCGAGGAAACAGGCCTTAAAGATCACATATTTCCCATAGGGTTGCACCCAGTTTTGTCTTCTTTTAATGGACTACAGCACGTGTCCAAGTAGAGCTCATATGGTCGACGATTTTCTGAAAATCGAGGATAAATGCTTGATGTATTGGCCAGTTAGATCTCCAGACCTATATCATATGTCTGGTATGCTCTAAATAAGAAAACAGGAATTCATGTTCCATCTCGAAGTACCATACAGAAGCTGAAAACTGCGTTGCTTAAAGAGTGAGACCAATCTTGAATTCAGAAACTTTTCTCCGGGAGGGATTTCAGCAGTTCTGGGGAGGGGGACATTGTGGAATGCCGAGGGGGGGGGGGGGTGTAAATTGCACTTTTTGACCATTGAAAACACAAAATCTCAAAATTTCTGGGAGAAGGGAGACATCTTATTGCTCCGAAATTGTACAGAACTTTATCAAGTGACAAGGGGGCGCCAAGACTTTATTTGCTCCAGGGCGCTGAACATGTAGCTACGCCACTGTCCACTGGCGTCAATACATTATCCGTATTCATGCAATCTTTAGCCGAAGTCCGTTCCAAATCGTCAACATCTTTTTCTGAGGTCAATATTTTATTCGTTAGCCAAATTCTGTTCAGAGTCGTCATCAAAATTAATCGAAGTTGGCCTTGAAAAAGGCCCTTTGGTTGTAAAATCATTAGACATAGCGCAGGCTTAATCAAATTATCAAATGGAGCCAAATCAAAAGAAATCGTACTACTGAATGTACTTTTAGTACATCACTCCCTCCTACCTTTCCCCACCTGCTAAAAAACGGAATGATCCTTTCTCATAGAGAGGGAGTTTGTCATTGAAGGGCTAGTCAAACTTTTATGCTTGGCGACAATGGAGTGATGTAACTTAAACGAACCGTACCTTCAAATTGCAGCATGTATAAAGTCATTTATAGCAGTGGCACGGATAATACACAATAAAACAACTGGTATTTAGCTTAAAATGATAGATGAATGTTTCGAGTGAAACATTTTTCAAATAATTGGTATAATTTCTTAAATTACATTTTTTTAAGGAACTTTCTGTTTTTATTCTTGCGATAAAAAAAAAACAATAAAGCTTATATTGTGACGGAAATTCATTGAACATTGTTATGAGCTGTGGATCTTACAGCAATGTGTAGGAATTCTTTTATTAATTCTAGCACACTTTTCGTCAAAATTTGAAATTGAAATGAAAGAGTTTTGATCGCATTAGCCATGATCCTATTTTTGTAGCTCGTAATAAGTGGGAAAAATCTTCATATAATTTAAATTACGAACCTTTCTTAATATGCAAATAACTCGTTTTATCCCTTTCCTCGTATTAATATGCTCATATTAACTAAATTTGACGGTAATTTTATTAAGATTCATTGTTTTGAAATCCCTTTGTTTCCTTCTCAAATCCAAAGATTGTAATCTCAACTATCATACTTTCATCATGTAGATTTATAATCGCAATAAACCAGGACCGACCGATGTTCTTGGATAGAAGGACTCCGGTAATTTGTATTAGCCTTACCCTCCTCTGCAAGGTTCTAGGTTTGGTGCCTATTTTACTCCAATTCTATAAATACAGTTGTAACAAGTTAGAAGTAACAGAAAGTTTTTAGAATTTTAAGTAACAGAAAGTTTGACGATTTATTCCCTGGGGCCGGCTAACAGTAATGTATTTAAAATTAATTCATAGTTAAGTTCTAAAAAAATTAAATGCTTTATTGTCATCGAAATCCCCTGTGTACTAAAATAATTTTCGTAATTCTAAACTATCAGAAATTGAATGTAAAATCGAACACAAAATTCCATCTTTGCATACACAAACCAAGTTTTTTTTTTTTTTTTTTTTTTTTTTTTTTTTTTTTTGGGGGGGGGGGGTTTCCAACGGAATTCTATGACGAAACCCTCATCGTCTCTGTCCTCTGTCTGCCTGAATGTCACAGCATCCGTAAAACAAAAACCCTATAAGTCAGAGACTTCAAATTTTATGTGCTTACAGCTGAATACCTCGTGTAACACGACAAATCATAAAATTTTGAAAAAGTCTGCTATTTAATTAAATCAGTTTTATCAGTGTCATTCGTTCATTTTTGCAATGTAAATTTTAAAAGAGAATCTTGATTTCAACGATTTTCGTGTAGATATTATAGCTCGGAGACAAAGAGTTTCGCTAATAAATAGAAGATCCTAAGGTCGAGCCCCGATGCTGGAAATTGTAATTTTCATACTAAGTTCAAGTTGGATTTAATGAAAAGAAATTTAATATTTTTTGTCAATTTAAAAGTTTATTTTATTTTTTTATCACTGACATTCATAATAATTTTTATGAATTCAACTTTACTTTCTTTTTTATTACTGATTCAGCATTTTAAATTTTACTCAAACATTTTCATTCGTCTTTATAAATTTAAAATTTTATTGATATTTTCTCTGTTTTTTTTTCTTTTAATTTTGTAAAAATTTGGAATTTTGGATTTTATTTAAATAATTTGATTTAAACATTTTTAATTTCATTAAAATAAATAACTTCCCCTTATAATTATTTTGAAATCAAATTTATTGGTGCTACCATCTATGTAAGAATTTAATAGTGATAAATTAACAATTTGGATTTATTAATGAAAACAAGGCTTGAAATACAGTGTCTCACATAAGTGATGGGACACTTGTGCTTTACAAAAGGAAACTAATCAAATAAATTAAAAAAACATGTACACATTTTTTTGTGGCTGTGTTTCATACTTAAATTTTGTAAAGATTATTACATAACATACATTTTGTCAAAATATTAAAATATTAATTTAATAAAAATACAAATGTTTAGAACGGAGCAAAAAATAGCTCATATAAGTGATGGGACACCATTATATATGCAACAAAAATCGTCTGAAATAAGCAATAAAAATATTTTTGGGGGTTTTATTTTTACTTAAAAACAATTGGCAATAATTTATAAAATCGTCTGCAGTATTTCTCTCCAGTTTGTTTTGGAATTTTTATGTTTTTTAGCTCTGTGTAGCCATGAATGCTAAACGAAAAGAAACTTCGCCTGAAATTCGAAAATTAGTTATTAATTTGCATATTGAACGTGGAAAATCTATTAGAAAAACTGCTGAGTTGCTGCTGATTTACAAGCGTTATATGGAATAATTGTTAATCCTGAGACTATTAGAAGGGTAATTCGATCTGCTGGATATCACGGTAGAGTAGCCAGGAAAAAATTCTTCGTAAGTGAAAAGAATAGAAAACTCAGACTAGCTTTCGCAAAATCCAACATAAATAAGAATTCTGATTACTGGAGTAAAGTTATATTTGCTGATGAGAGTAAATTTAATATATTTGGTTCTGACGGTAGAATCTTGGTGTGGAGAAAACCCAGGGAAGAATTTCGCAAACAGAACTTTGTACCAACAATAAAACATGGTGGAGGAGGAGTTATGGTATGGGGGGTGTATGTCGTCCGCTGGAGTTGGTAATCTTGTTTTTATTGACAGTATAATGGGTCAGTACAAGTATATTGATATTTTAAAGCAAAATTTGAAATCTTCAGCACGAAAATTGAACCTTCATGACGATTTTAAATTCTACCAGGACAATGACCCCAAGCACACTGCTCTGAACGTTAGACTCTGGCTGCTATATAACTGTCCTGAAATAATAAAAACACCACCACAATCTCCAGACTTAAATCCCAAAGAGAATATTTGGCAAGACTTGGAATCAAGAATTCGTAAACACACCATTTCTTCAAAACAACAACTAAAATCGGTGCTTTAAGAAGAATGGGGTAAAATCACTCCAGAAATCCAAAAAAATTAGTCGAATCCATCCCAAAAAGATTAAATCATGTTTTAAAAGTAAAAGGAAATCCAACAAAATATTAAAACCTTTTAAAAAGTAAAATTTTTGGATAAATATTTGATGGAAAAGTAAGTGTCCCATCACTTATGTGAGCCATTTTTTGCTCCGTTCTGAACAATTGTATTTTTACTAAACTAATATTTTAATATTTTGACAAAATGTATGTTATGTAATAATTGTTACTAACTTTAAATATGAAACACACCCAAAAATTTTTTGCACATGTTTGTTTATTTTATTGCAGTTTCTTTTTATAAAGCACAAGTGTCCCATCACTTTTGTGAGACACTGTATACCGGAACACACCGGAATGATGTCCCGGTTCGTGAAATTATGACAAATGTTTTTCTAGTTCATGATCGTATTTATACTGTTTGTTTAATGTGCAAGATTTTATCTAGTTTTGAAATGTATTATGATGTATTTCCGCAGTTATGAATATAAGTATTCTTGCTCAAATCAAATAAAATCTCGTGCGGAACGAGATTTTCAAACATATGGCACCATATTGTGAATGCACTCTAACAAGGAAGGTCTCCATTGGGGGCATACTCAGAATTTTTTGAAAAAAGTACGAATTAAACTACTCATGTAGGTAATAAAGGATCAGTGAAAATTAGCGGCGGAATTACATTATTAGATATGTAAAAAAATAAAATAGTTTGGAATAATTGGCGTGAAAAGCTGAAAGCGACGCGGGATTTGGCGAGCATTGCATTTCCTCGCCAAAAGCAGACGATTTTAACGAATCTGAAAATTGATTTTAATTGACTTCACTGTTAAAAATCTGTAGCATTTACTGCAACGTCACTCCACTACTTTTATAGAATAACTCTCTTCTGACCAATGAGAATGCTCCATAGCACGGAGAATTGACCGTTCTCTATAAAAGCGGTGGAGTGGTGCTGCAGAAAATGGTACAGATTTTTAGCGGTGTTGTAGCTTGTGCAACACTGTTAAAAATCTGCTGCATTTTGCTGCAACGCACTCCACCGCTTGTATATAATATCTCTATTCCAACCAATGAGAAAGCTCCATTTCACGGCCAAGTAACCGTTTTCTATACAAGCAAGAGAGTGCGTTGCAACAAAATGCAGCAGATTTTTAACAGTGATTTTTCAATTTGAAACAATTTTAATCAATTTAAATTGTGTTTTAAATGATAAAATATATTAATTTCATTTTGTTATAAGTACATATAAACGTATATGACAAAATTACACTTAAAATAAAGTAAAAATGCAAAACTAAAATTACTTAAACTAAACTTATTTAAATAAATTGAACATAGAAAGTTTTTTCTTTAAAAAGTATTCGAAGCGTAAAAGCGTATTTTTCAAAATTTCGTTTTTTCGCCAACCGGAGATAAATCGCCAAATAAACAAAATTATTATTATTTTTTTACGGACGTTATAAGGAGGTTCCGCCGAAATTTTTTTTTATAAACATATATAACTACATGAGAAGAACATTCTGTAATTTTTTCAGATTTTTCTGAGTATGCCCGTATGGAGACCTTCCTTGTAAGATATGTTTTCTTAACTCCCTTTTGTTCCATAGACTCCAATATTAATCAAAATAAGGCTACAGACCACAATAAAAATATATAAAACGAGATTTTTTTTTTTTTTTTTTTTTTTTTTTTTTTTTTTTTTTTGCTTATTCCCAGCTTACGAAACTCAAGGAGCTCAAGGACTTACATTAACATCGTACATTTTAAAAGAATGAGGCAAGTGAAGTATCCTTTCTTAAATCATTAGATGTAAATGTAACGGAAAAAAAAAACTTATCTTAAAAGTCTCTCAAGATAAAATCTTTAAGTAATGCATAATACCATATTCTAATTAATATCTGAAGTGATTAATTTATATGTTCTATGACGCGGAAGTTTTCGTAACAAAATGTTTACTTCATGTAATCGAATCCAATAATATGGAAAATTTAAAAAAAAAAAAATTAAGAGAGAGAAAACATTTCACCAGTGTCTTCCATAGTTGAGAAATTCTACACCGGATCTGCAACCTAGACTCAATCTAAGTTCGGTTTGGTTCAAGAAAAACAAATCGCATCGTGCCATTCACGTGCAATTTCGACGAAATAATCGTCGATTATTTCTTTTTCATTTTTATTTTTTACGCTGCTCAACACGTGATACAGAAAAGAATTTTTCTTTCCAATGCTCAAGCTCAAGAACACACAGCAGAGCAGACATCATTCAGCGAAATCAGTTTGCCAAGAATGTCAAGGCGAAGTGTACGCTCGAGTTTTTAGCCTTGAATTGGACTCATTTCCTCACTTCTAATCGGTATTAATCGTAAAATATCTATACTGTAAATTAGAGCTTTCCTTGAGAAAAAGGGATCAGTGTATCATTGAATAACAGACATTTTGATTTTATAAAGATTGAAGAGATTTGAATTTTTGACATTTCAGACGATTTTTAACAGCTGTTTTAGAAAAACTTCTTTCTTCCGTTAGGCAACACCGGCAGAAAGTTCATTCATTCACTCATTCATTCATTATTTACTATGGCCGCGCGTAAAAAATTTAGCAATGGGACGAAGCCTTTTCCTATCAGAGGTAAGGAGTTAATTATTGTACATTTATGTATTTTAAATTGTATATTCTAATACACACTATTATTTTCCTCATTGTTAAGAACGGTAAACTAAAGCATGGTTTGTCTAGAATGTATAATTTGTGAAGTTGCGTAGATTGTCATACGTCAAATGATATTTTAAGGTTGAATTTGTGTGTTTTGAATTGTTATCTATAATATTTAAGAATATCTTTCATTTTTAGCTTATCGTATGGATAAGTATTAAGCTTTCATGATCAATTATTCAAGCATTAATTCTAACTGATGTGTAAATAAGTGAACTGTCAGTCTATTTTCAAATTTGTAAACAAACTTTTTAAAATGTAAAAATAAGTTTTTATAAATGTAGTAATAACCAATTTTGCTTTAGAGTTAGAAAAGTAAATGACTATTTTTTTTTTCTTTTGAACCGAATAGTCAAATTATTTAAAAGTAAATCTTTAAAGTTATTAAAATTTCTTCGAGTAAAGAAAATCCACGATTTTGTCTAATACATATTTTACTTGAAAGAAATAGTTGTCTTTTAGATTTTTTTTTTTTTTTTTTGTAAAATATGCGAGTGTCAAATATATAGAAATAATAATTTTCACACATCTTGAAGCGGCATCAGTATTATAGTCGTTAAAAAAAAAAAATAAATAAATTATATGGTATAGGCAGAGACTATACGCTGACATCTTGGATGTTTATAAATGGGATAAACGCTAATGCTTTGAGAACCAGAGCAACCCTTTTAGAAATAAACTTTTAAAGAGAGATTTTAATTGTTTTTTAAAAGGAACACTATAATTGGATTTATACATTGACATTAATGCTGCTTATAAAAACCTTGTATATCTGTACACAGAAGATGGATCTTTTATAAGAATGAACACTTTTATCATTTGTACCTTGTACCTACAACTTAATTTCTATCTTCATGTTTCAATATGCTTATTAATTTGATCAATTATGTATTCCAATGTCTTAGATAGCTTGTGAAACGGGCAGAGTAATAGCTGAAAACAAAAATTTAATAAAATAACTACCGTAAAACCCTGATCTAACGTTCCCGCATCCATCGTTTTCCCTCATTTATCGTTTTATTTCTGCAATCCCTGCACAAATTATACTTAAATAATGTTAACGAAACCCACATACATCATTCTTTAAGAAGTAGTTTTCCCACTTTGATCGTTGTAAAATGTTTCTTTTCGGCAGAATGAAATTGAAAGTTATGCGAATCCAAATGACATACAAACTGGAATTGCTTCTTTTATACTAAATTAACTCCTTTGTGTTGATAATGATGACAATAATACAGATGAAGAGTGGTTGTATATAGCAGAGGATGCGCTTATGTTTCCATTGATCAAGATATTGCGACATGTGGTGTCCTACACGTATAGGAGAAATGTGTGACAATGCAATAATTGTAAATAATGGCAAAGACGGCATTTCTAACTATATGATCTTTTATGTATGCATATTAAATTGCAGAAAATGACCCGAACAATGACGTATGTCTTGCAAATTTATTTTTTGATAAATAAAATAACGAATTCAAACAATATTATTGATTTTTAAAAATAAATATCAGCATTCTATAACTTCAATTTATTTCTTTTACAGTATAATAAGCAACAAATTAATATTTAATAGTATACTGTATACATTGCACTGCATTTTAAATGCATAAACATTGTGCTTTTTCGTATTTTGAAGTTAATGCACATTAAGAGTTTTCCTGCATTCATCAGTTTTCTTCCTTAACCCCTTGAAAAACGATGGATTGAGGCTCTACTGTACATTAAATGGCACTACTTAGTTATCCTGTTGATAAATTTTGCCAAATTATACAAATTGCCAAACTACTAGCCAAATTTTGCATATTGACATAATTTTTATTTTAAATAACGAAAGAATAATTAAATTAGTAAAACATTGGTATAAATACAATTAAAAAGTTTAAATAAAAATAACTTGATGAGTGATGACATTTTAAATATGTATTTCGTATCTAATATCATTGAATGTGACATTCATGGTCGACCATTATTGGCATTTAATTTTCAGGAATGAGATTCTTCAGACTTTAGTCTGAATTTCAGACTTTTCTTCAATTTTTAAAAAAATTTCACAGATTAAATTTTAGGGGAAATTTTTATATTTTTCCTTATTTTTTTGCTTTTGTATTTTGAGATAATAGTCCATTATTTCATGTAATATATAAATTTTAATAGCAATTATATTTATTCCACTTGAAATTCATAAGTATTATTGTTCAAATGTTGTTCGCGCAGTTTTCAGATTTTTTACTTTTTTGTCAATCTCATGCCTGATATTTTGCAATTTAGCTATAGTTTTTTTATCGATGGATAACCAAGTAGTACCCATTAAATATACCTGTAATGTCTTTCTTAATAGGAACATTTGTTATGATTTAAATAAAAATCAAAACCAACCCTCCATAAAATCTTAATTTTAATTTTGCAATAATTAGTCTAATTTATCCTTTTTTCGACAGTAGGTTCTTCTGAGAATGGAATGGACAACAGCGGGGCTTTTCTGCAGAAAATTTGAATCTGGGGCGTTTTGCTTTTATGCTCTCATTAATTTTTTCATTCAAATTCTTTTGATTCTGATATTCTTTGTTCTTGGATGAAATACTAGTAAAAATACTTTTAATGTCTTTAGATTTAAAGGTTTCCTTTCGTGAGCTTTTTTCTTTAAAGGTTTCTTTTTGCTGTGAGCGTTTCACAGGCTTTTGGTCATGTACTGTGAACATTTCACAGGCTTTTGATTGCTAGGGGTGTTTTCAGTGCTGCCATCTGTTGGTCTAAAGCTAAGATGAAGTGCATGTTCATTTGTCAAAGTCACCAATACAGGTTATGTGCTTGGGCAGGGTTTGAACCAGAGAACCCACAGTCAGAAAGTGAGATCTTAAGTTAAGGGTTAAGAGCAAAAGGTTAGTTCGATCGCTTCCTGCGAGAAATTCATTTTACTGACCATGCAAGATGGTGCCGCCACAAATCTATCAGAAATTGGATAACAATTAAGTGGTGGCTTTCTGTAAGAAAGTGTTTATTTTTTCTTTAATGATTTCCAGTTTAAATGTATTTATTTTTTCTTAGCCTATATTAAAGTATTTGTAAGATATTTTATTTTAAGAAAGTAAAATTTAGTTGGCCAAATGTGATAAGTAATACAGTGATAATCGCCAATTTTTTTGCATCATAGTTTTGCCAATTTTTTTGTAACATGATGTACATTTATGTTATACACATTGCATAGTATTTAGAAAATTAAACACAATAACAGAATTATTCAATCTATATATATATAAAAGAAAGTCTGGATTTCGTATCAATCACAACACAAAAAAATCTACCAAACCAAAAATCTTTAAAATTGGGGTAAAAATACTACTTATAACATCGAGTGCCGCTAAGAAGGGATTTTCTAAAATTCCAACCCTAAGAGGGGTAAAAAAAAGAACGAACTTTTAAAAAATTCCTTAAAAATCGGCTTTTGTAGTTGTTCTTCAACTGATATCATATTTAAGTGTATTTTTTCATGCTGAATCGAATGGTACTTAGCAAATTCTTTTAAAACCATTAGTTCATGAGATACTTTAAATTTTCCAAATTTGGCGATGTCTTCGTCGCTAAAACCTTAAAATTTCAATATCTATATATAAAAAAGTCTGGATTTCGTATTAATCATCATACAAAAAAATCTATTGAACCTACAATTTTGAAAAAGTGATCAGCTTAACATGATTATATACGCTATATTTATCTCGATATATATAAAACGCAAGGTGAAACTTCTTTCCGGCCGATTGGAACTTAAGTTCTACTAGATAGATTTTAATGAAACTTGCATTGTGTTGTATAATTTTTCAGAAATTTTGTAATAAGTAAAATATAGCATTCTACGTTGTTTAATTGACTACTTATGGAGATAATTTAAATCAGATGAACCCAATTACAAAAGATTGGCTTCATTTGAGAGGTTCCGCTGAATGAATTTTTGATTAAAACTGTTAACATGCTGTTCGCTACGTCATTCATTGGTTGGTGACTAACATTGAACTTTCCGTTTAGATGACTGACTTTTCGCCGATGACAGACTAAAATATGATATAAAACTAAAAATTAGTATGATATAAAAATTTCTTTTGATTCAGAGTTTCTTTTAAAAAACTGACCAGCGTAGCGATGCGAAGGCTGCTAGTAACTTATATACGACTCCCATTAAATCCACAAACCAGAAATCCGCAATTCTCTAAAATCTGCACATACTTTATTCAATGTAAACAATGAAACTTTCAGTTCAGATATTGGTACAAAATTTGATTTTTTAAAGTTTTGTATCAATTCCATATTTTTTAATTTGTAATTTTCTTTACTCTATTCATGTTTTTTTTGTTTTTTCATGAAGGAAGAATAAATATTTTTGGAAAAAATTCAAGATATTGCTGATATCACTGGTAATCAGAATCTTCTTACCAAATATATTTATGCATTAATCAAGATTTTTTGGTTATTAAGCCCGGCTAAACTTGAAAAAAAAAAAAAAATCCTTATTTTATGATTTTGATGTGAATTAGTAAGCAAGTGTGGCAAGTTTTGTTGAATAATTTTGGAAAATTGCATTTAATCTTTATAATGAATATTTAATCATACACTATTGATTATTAAATTGACCTTTGCTATTAGTACTTTAATCATTTAAAATAGTGGTGTACCGAGTAGTACTTTGGCCGAGTACCGAATGCAGAGTACCGAGTAGTTGTATAATAAGAAAATAAAACACTGATGTGCGCATAATGTGAGCTTAGGTGTACATATATATAAATATACCTGTGTACACATATCTATACCTGTGTGTACATATAATATAATAAACATATATAGTATAAACAAATTAACTCATTAAATTTGAAATTTATCTGTGCACCTTTCAAAGACAATTTTTGACAGTTCAAAACTAATAAAAAAGGAGAATTGATACATGACAACTACAGTTATTAACTAAAATATAAAATTTAAACATTCTTTAACCCTCCAATTTATTCCAACCATTGAAATCTATCAAAAATAAAAATGTTTATTGGTTACTGTAACAATTCATTGAATAATGCAAACATTTCATATTTATTTTGTAACTGTCTGTACCTTATTTTCTTCTGATTAAAAAAATGTATTGGCTTTGCAGTTCCTTTTCATTTTTTATGTGTGCAGATTATATTATGTTATTTTAAATTTAATTTTTTTTAAATATCTCAGTAAAAAACTAACCTTTTTCAATGGAAATTATACATGTGTAAATTAAAATTGCCTTAAAAAGCAAGCTCTAAAATTGATGAGTTTAGATGATCTAGAACTTAAAAATGCACCAAAGAAACAAACAAGTTGGGAATTGCACGTGAAGCGTAGCAAATGAAATGCGTTTGTATGATAACGAAGTCTTAAAAATATTGCTCTCATATATCAATCTCATAAAATTGTAAATAATTACAATTAAAATGCGCACCAAACAATGTTCTCCCTATACCATTATGTAATGGAATACTTTTGTGTGGCCTTGTAAATCAATAACAAATATTCTTTGCACCACAGATTATGCAAAATGTATATTATAATATGTGCTTTATAGATGCATATCAATTTTATTACATTCAAAGGAGTGTAACACCATTAAAATGCATTTGAAACATTTTTCCCTATTAACCGTAATGTAACGGAACACTTTTGATTGTCCCTGTAGTTGAACTATGCATCCAATTTTGATGATAAAATTTGAAATAACTCGACAAAATTATGTAATAATTGTGTATTTAAAATTTCAAACGATTAATGCATTTGAAACTTTTTTCCCCATTGACCGTAATGTAACAGAATCCTTTTGATTGTCCCTGTAATTGATCTATGCATCCAATTTTCATAAAATTTGAAATGACTCTACAAAATTATGTAATTATGTATTTTAAATTTCAAACGATTCAGTGGGTAGCTTTTGCGTTGTTATATGTGGACAGACAGGCAGACGGACTGAACGACAACAATAGGTGCTACGTATTTACATAATTACGAATGCACCTAAAAATAAATGAGAATGCTAATGTCAACGAACCAAAAGAGAAAATGCTAGCAAAAAGTTCATCTATTTTCTGACAATATTTTGAGGAAATTGTGAATGAACAAAAAGATTGTGGCACTAGCACTAGTTTAAAATCACTGTATGAAGAATTGGTACAAAAAGAATTACAGGCTTTCTCAACAGAAGACTTGTAAAACTGACACTCCATTTGCATTGTAGGGGGAAAAAAAAAAAAAAATATTTTCGATTATGTACAACTTTGCAAAAAACTCTTATATGCACCTTCAACAACTGTTTATTCTATACATAATAGGGCCGGCCAAATTTATAGTAGTAAAAGAAATGCCCTGTCTACTGATAATGTAGAATGTTTGGTCTTTTTGCACCATAATTTGATATATAATAAATTTAATTATTAATTGTTTATTGTATTTTCAGTTTCTTTATCCAAAATAAGTTGTTTTTGTTTTCCTATACATAAAGTATTTTTATTTGTATAAATGTAAAATTTTTTTAGGGATTTTGTTCTTAACTTTTTATATTTTACAGACATATTGTTAAATACAGAGTAAATAGTTTTATGAATTACTACATATATTATACATTGATATTCGAATAATTTTTACAGATCAGTTATCAATTCATATGCTTAAAAAATGAAATTTTTACAACTACTCGGTATTGGCCGAGTACTTGGCCAAAATTTGGCCGAATACAGAGTACTCGGCAAATTGCCCGAGTAGGCCGAATACAGAGTATTTACAGAGTACTTGGTATGGCTCTAATTTAAAAAATATCTAAATTTTTATTATTTTAATTTATTATTTATTTTAATATTTTATTATATTGTAAGCATTCATTATATTTCCAATTGCACTATTAATTGCACTCAAATTACTGTTTAAGAAATTTAAACAAAGCAACGACCAGAAATCTGCGAAATTCTAAAATCCGCACAACCTCTGGTCCTAAGCTGTGCGGATTTGAGGGAGTTTACTGTATATGTATGTTTTGCTGTGTTTGACTCAGTGTATGTATATTAGTGCAGAATGTTGCAAAAAATTTCTTGTATCTATGTTGATATTGAAACATTTGATTTATTCACACAACCAGAAAGAGGACATCTAATTGTTTATCATTTTTTTATTTAAATTTTTTTTTTATTATTTATGCTATGCGTGTGTTCACATGTGTCCCAGGTAGAGATCTGCATGAGGCCATGAGCTGGAATTTCCAGGCCTGGCCCCAGCCCATTGCTAAACTCAAAAGTTCGGCTGGGCCCGGCCCGTTTACATTTTTCCCTTCTAGGCCTGGCACATACAGAAATTAATGAAAACAGGCTTGTCCGTTCTGGCCCGTCACAATTTTTACTTCTCTAAAACTTTCACGTTTCTTATGTAATTAAGATTTTTAAAAAAAAGAATACTGTATACATATCTATGGAATGATGTTATAGTATATTTTACATGAAATACGCATTAGCAACAATGATTACTTAGATTCTTAGACTTTCAACGTTCAAATAAAGATTCATTAAGAAATTAATATGGTTTAGAATAAAAGAAAAAAATGGAAGTTAATGACATCACAACTTTTGAAGCTGTATAACAAAAGTAATTTAATCCAAAGGCCCTACTTTGATACATTTCATAATTTTTTTATTTTTATTTATTTATTTATTTATTTATTTATTTTTTTTTTGAAACACGCAAGATTAGCAGGTGTGTTTTTATTGAGAATCTTTGCAATCAAATGACTTTATCCATTTTTTGATACTAGAAATCTAAGAAAAACTGTCAATATTGGCATTTTGAATAAAATTTCCAGAAGTGACTGAATGGAAAGGAACAAAATTCTGCAACTATTTTACAAGAAGCTCATATCTCAACAAGGTTATGTAAATATCTTATTTACCAAAAATAAAAAACGCTATTAGATTCTAAAGGGATTCGGAATCCAAATCCCTCAAATAGTCAGGCTTGTCAATTTTATGCTTTTACAATTAAAAATTAGTCGGAAAATGTGTCAAACTTTTGCGTTAAGTGAATTTAAGAACCAACATGAAATTTATGTCCAAAGATTGTTAGCATAAGATCTTTATCGCTATTAATAATTTTACAAATCATAGTTTACCCTACACATCTTGAGAGCAATTAACTCTAGTTCCGACCCTACTGGTCTATATGTAGAAAAACAATGATTATTTGAACAATCTGATTATCATGAATGAATGATTATTTTATCAATCTGATTTCGGCCCAGCACAAGTCTGCTAAAACTATATTAAGTGCAAGTTACAATGTAACTGTCCAATCTCGATCTCTACATTGTACAAGTTACATTTCTGTATTGATGTTTTCAAACTAGTATCGGCACAAGACGCACATTTATATTTATTCTCAATAAAGCCATATTCATATTCAATGAAAATAGCTCATATTTTATCGTTTCTGATTAAAACTTTACAATGGGTCGGTAGGCCAGCTACATTTTTTATCAGCCGTATGGACCATTCAATTTTTTTACTGGCTCAACCCGTCCCTTTTATTTTATTTTATTTTTATTTTTTTTGTCTGCTCGGCCTGTTAGGAAATTGGGAACCATTCTGCCGGCCCGGACCCATGCAGACCTCTATTTCCAGGTATTTTCATAACTACCTCTCCTGCTAACTGGGGCACATGTGAAGAAATTTAGAATGACAAGTTAGAAAATTTTTTAAATACATCAAAAGCAGTGGCACAGCCAGAATTCGGTTCTAGAGGGGACTTAGTTTCTGATAAAGGTGTTTGCCAGTTATTTCAATCATCGGTTAATAGAATCAGTATATTTACTGTATCAAATCATAATGCATCTTTTCTGCAGTTACATTGGTCATTTTGCATTTAAACAGCTTTTACAATGTTAGAGTTAGAAAACGTAAAAGCCTGGAAAAGACAGTAATGAACCTATGTGTCAACCACTAAAATCAGTATTTCAGGTGTTTTCCACGACATGACATTACATGACATCAAATTTGGCATTAATATACATTTGTTGAAAATTTTATTAAAATATCTTTGTTATTGTTAAATTTCTCTAAAAATATCTGGGTATAAATTAAACAGGAAATCATTCTTTTAGCATAAGACGTCTCAAAAAAGTGACTTAGGTCAAATAATCAATTTTCACTTAACTAATGCATGTAATATGCACTTTCACAGTTTTAAGTAGAATTTTTGCCATTTAATGTGATTCAATAAAGCGGTAGATTCAGAAATACACAAAAAGTTTAGATATTAAATTTTGGTTTTGGTTCATATATGCAGCAGTTATAACTATCTTTCTTGGCTCTAGGAGAGGTTTTAACCCCAAAACCTCCCTCTTGGCTGTACCACTGATCAAAAGTTTCACCAAAAAAAAACAAAATGTAAATATTCATATAAATATGTATCCATTTTTGTTTCACTAGCTTATAACAAGTTTGAGGAATAGTAAAAATTGTTCAGATATGCCCCTTCCAATTTCTACCTTAAAAAAAAAGAAGAAAAAAATCTTTAATAGCATTTGCTTGCAATTTTCTTTAAGTGTTACAGTTTATGATGTATTCGTAATTACTTTTTCATCTAAATATATTTTAAATAAAAATTTTAAAACATTGAAAACATAATTAAATTTTAATTGAATTCATAAATTAATTTTGAACAAGAGTTTAAAGTGTGGGACATGAAAATTCAAAAGCTTAACCACTGACTTCACACAACTTTCCAACTGAACAGGGTTCATACCCTGATAAACTGCACAATCTCTGTGTCCCTTTCTATACAAATTCCGGCTTTATTTAAGAATATTACAGGCCCAGGCGGGGCAACTAGCAAATAAATAAAATAATGAAATGGAAGTGAGATTTTTTAAAGAACTATCCCATAGGTTTAATATTTGCTTGAGTGTCTTTGTGCAATTAAAATAGCAACTTAATGTGAATATTTGGCAAAAGCAATTTTAAAGTTTAAAAATTAGATTCTTCTCATGAAACTTGGTGATGTCGCTGGGATTGAAAGATCCTGGGTCCCCAAGACCTAGGACTTCTAAAATTCTGGGTCCTTTTTTTACAAAAGCATGCCCCCATTAATAAGTCGTTTTTAGACGTAAAAAATGAATTTATTCATTTGGAAATGAAAAATGAAATGCAATAATTACTGTTTTAATAATAATGAATAATTATATATTTTTTTAAACGTAAGAGAAAATTTCTTTGCTTTTTTTAATTATAAAGTAATTCTTATTTGAGTGTAGAAGAAAACAAGTACCACTATTGCTTGCATTTATTTTTACAAAAGAGCAAGACAGATTCATTATAAGACATTTTTACTGAAAGTGTTTGTTGAGTAAAAGAATAATAACTTTTTGTTTAGTGAATGTGTGCATTCAGGAATCTCATTCGTTCAGAAAAATTTGGAGCTGTCAAAAAAGGATTTTAAGCAGAAAAGTCCATATTTGAAACAAAAAAAAGGGAGGGGGGGACGGGAAAATTAGCTCCCGGCATTAACTTTTTTTCTTTTCTTTGTTCCCTGTGCCGAAATTTGCGTTTTTTTTTTTTCCCGCGATCTTTTCACGAAATTTATGGGGGTTTTGTGATCTATTGACGAAATTTCGTTTTATGTCGATTTTTTGACGAAAATTGTTATTTTTCGCAATCTTTTGTAGAAATTTGCCGTCTTTTCGCGATCTTTTGACGAAATTATGAATCTAGTGAGATGCGTAAGAGCTTTTTTTTTTTCTTGTCTTTTCTCAGACTATTTGCGTATTTTAAGCGCTATAGCTCGTAGTACGCGCGTAAACACATTATTTTGTATTAAGAACTCTGCAAATTATAAGCAAAAAACTCGGAAAATTTTGGGACTGTTTTTATAAAAAAATTAATTTCTCTACGAGTATACATGATATCCGCATAAAAAAGAACACAGTATATTACAATAAGCCACTTAATCATAATCTACAGTTATAACGCTTTTGCTACATTAGTTTTGACAGGGTTATCCGAAAGTTATTCGTTCTTTTTCAATTTCGTTGACGGTCCCGGTCCCCTATAAAATTTCGGGAAAAAATCTTCACGGAAACGCATGACCTGTATTATTATAGTTAAACGTTTAGAGTTTCAGGATAATTCCTCATGTATATTTCTAGATATTTAACAAAATGTCTAAAATCGCAAGTGGCCGGTCATCTTACCTATGTAGTGTAGCTGCTGTGGCAGCTCTCCTTTATATAATCTTTGAATGTGGTTTTTGCACATTCTTTAAAATTTATAGACTGGCACTAGAAAAAACTCAAATACAAAACACCTCAAATAATTTCTAATTGAATGCATTAATTTAGGAATGGATTGCTCCGAAATAAACAAAGCACATTTAAATACACGGCCTTTTAATTCGAAAATTTAAAATTAAAAAACGAAAAATAAACTAACAGGGCTTGAATTTCAGGGCGGGATGGCGGGATTCGCGCCCAAAATTTTGAAATCCCGCCCAAAAGAATAACGTGGACGGGAGGCTCCCGCCGAAACAATTTTGCATTTTGAAACTATGATCAACTCCCACGACCGTTTTGCGAATTTTATGATATTTTCGTGCAAGTAATACACATTTTGCGAGTTTTTTTACAGCGAAAAATCATTGAAAATCACGATTTTTTCCGCGACTGATTGGCAAATTTCGCAATCTCTTTCCTGCAATCGATTGACGAGTTTCGTTCTATTTTCCGCGGCGAAATAGAGGTGATTCTGTTCGGAATTTCCCCCTCCCCGCCTCCCACACACAAAAAAAAATAATGCATTCAATTCCAAAAATTATGAAACAGTGATGCCGCGGACGCGCTATTGCGCGTAAAGTACGCAAGATCGGATATGACACACAAAAGAAACAGCTATTACACGTTTCACAAGACGCGTAATTTCGTAAAAGTTTGCTAAAAAACGGCAAATATTGTTAAAAGATCGCGAAAAGACAACTAATTTCCGGCAAATTTCGTCAAAAGATTCTCGAAAGAATGCCTAATTTCGTGACAGAATTCTGTAAAATGGCAGTTTTCGTCAAAAAGGTCGCGAAAAAACAAATTTCGTCCACAAATCGCGACAAACGGCAATTTTCGTAAAAAAATCGCGATAAAACATCAGATTTCATCAAAAGATTGCGAAAAAATGGCAAATTTCCTCAGAAAATTCACGAATAAACGTCACATTTCGTCCAAAAATCGTGAAAAACGACAAATTTCGACAAAAGATTCACTATAAACGATAAATTCCCGCGAAATATCACGAAAAACGGCAATTTTCGTAAAAAAAAAATCGCGATAAAACATCAGATTTCATTAAAAGATCGCGAAAAAATGGCTAATTTCCTCAGAAAATTCCCGGAAAAAACCGTTAAATTTCGTCCAAAAATCGCGAAAAACGACAAATTTCGACAAGATTCACTATAAACAACAAATTTCCCGAAAATATTGCGAAAAACGGCAATTTTCGTAAAAAAAAATCGCGATAAAACATCAGATTTCATTAAAAGATCGCGAAAAAATGGCTAATTTCCTCAGAAAATTCACGAAAAAAAACTTTAAATTTCATTCAAAAATCGCGAAAAACGACAAATTTCGACAAGATTCACTATAAACAAATTTCCCGAAAATATCGCTAAAAATGGCAATTTTTGTAAAAAAAAAATCGCGATAAAACATCAGATTTCATCAAAAGATTGCGAAAAAACGGCAAATTTCCTCATAAAATTCACGATAAACGGCAAATTTCGTCAAAAAATCCCGAAAAAACGGCAGATTTCGGGAAAAGATCGTAAAAAACGACAGATTTCATCAAGATGCAGAAAAAATGCAACTTTCGTCAAAGGGAACCTCTCTTCCCTTCCTCCCCCCAAAAATATTACGGGGAGTGTATTTTTCTGTTCAACAAACTAATTTTCCTGCTTCAATATATTTTTTTTTCTTTGCTGTTCTAAAATCAGTTTCTGACAGCTCCAAATCTTTCTGAGTGAGTGCAATTCCTGAAAGCAACCATTCATAAAACAAAAAGTATCCCTTTACTCAACAAAGTATTCATTTTTTAAGGAAGTCCCTTTCGATGAATTTGAGTTGCCCCTTTTTTAAAGAAATGCAAACAATAGTGATACTTCTTATTTTCTACACTCAAATAAGTATTATTTTATGATTAAATTTGTATCTTGCACATTTAATATACAGAAAAATAATATTGGTTATAACAATTAATTATAAATATAAATTTATTAAATTAATTAGAAGTTTTATTAATTATTATTAAAACAATAATTAGACCTGTGACAAAAATAATTAGCACCGGGAGGAAATTTACCGCCAGTAAAAACTAGACAAGATAAGTTTTTTTACACATTTCGCATAATTATTCTGAATTGTTGATAAAAATTGCTTCAGTGATATTTTTTCATGTCTGTATTCTGGTAATTCTTTAAATAGCACATAAAATAATGGCGGTTTAAAAAAAAATTTCTCCCTCCCAAACAGCCAAACTCCCCTCCATTTATAAATGTTGGTAGGGAGACCCCCCCCCCCCTTCGAAAAATTGAATTTCAAGCCCTGAACTAAGTTTAAAATAAGTTGATGTTCTGCATTCTGATAACGCCGGCTTCTGGAAATGAATCTTCACCAGCCGCAGAATAACCAAGAAGCATTCCAAGAAGGTCACTCGTTCGGACCTGTTATGTGTTATCGTTTTTTGAGCAGCGATGAGAGTTCAGGGTAAAAGACATGTTTTTAGCGATTTATTAGTATTTTATCTATTTTGTTTTGACTGCGCCGGATTTTCTAGACTCGTTAATGGTTTCGTCATCGGGTAAACTGAAAACAACCTGTTTCTTAATGGATTTAGAACTATGCATTCAATAAGATGTTAGCGTTCACTAGAGGTCTGCAAGGGTCGGAATTTCCGGACCCGGCCGTTGTAAAATTCAAAGTTCGCTCCGGCCCGTCTCGTTTTTACATTTGAGTCCGGCCCGTTCTGACCCGACACTATTTCTAAAAATATCAGATTTTTATCATATAATTATCCTTTTCCAGGCCAGTGTTCCGAATTGGAAGCATAAAAAAAAAAAAAAAAAAAATCAAAATTGACTTGAAAAATTTAGCAGAAATAATTAAAAGATGACTTGATTTTTTGAAATAGAACTTACATTCCTATCATTAATGGGGAAATGTACAAAAAATCATAAAAATGAACAATGACCAGTGGTGGGAAATTTTTCAAAAATCTTACAAGCCAAGGATTTATTTCACTAGCCAGCAAGATGCAACACCCACGCAGTTGAAAATAGTTATGACTAAATCACACGCGATTACAGACGAAGTTACTATTTTCTATTCTGCATTTCCGTAATTATTTTCTATAATAGTAAGAAATATAGACAAGAGGTAAACTTAATAAAGATAGAACTTAGTACCATATTTACTCTGTAATATTTTGGAAAGTTAAAATATCTTGATTTAAAAAATGTTTCTGATAATGTCTCTATTGCCTACAATTTTTCAAAAACTAAAAATGTACTCGCCTTGCCAGAAAATCTACTCGTCACTGGCGAGCAAAATGATGTATTTCCCAACCCTTGCCAATGACCACTGGAAAACGACCTCCGGAAGTGACCAATGTTCCCAGTTTGGAAAATTCTGGAAATTCTATAAATTTTTTACACCATGTTAATGACTAATTTCCCTTAATTAAAAAAAAATTAAAACATATCTGGATCTGAATTTGTCCTGTAAAAGATTGATTCCTTTTAAAGAATACTGCATACATATTTATTGAATGATTTTACAATATATTTTACAGGAAATACATAGTAGCAAGAATCCAAATTCATTGTCAAATCCAAAGGAACTACTTTCTGATACATTTCTAAATTCATTTCTTTTTCAGAAACTCGTAGGATTACAGGTGTTTTTATTCAGAAACGATGTAATCGAATGGCGTTATCCATTGTTTGGCAACCGATTTACGAAAATACTGTCAAAGTTAGCGTTTTGAATAGAATTTCCTGAAGCGACAGCAAGGAGAAAAATCTGCAACCATTTTACAAGAGTCTCTATCTCAACAAAGTTATACAAGTATCTTACTTACTAACAATGAAAAACGTATTGGATTCCAAATCCCTTCAATAATCAGGCTTGTCAATTTTATACTTTTACAGTTAAAAATTAGTCAGAAAACGTGTTACTTTCACATTGTTTAAGTGAATTTAAGAACCACCAAGAAATATATATCCAAAAATTACGTTAACATAAGTTCTTTATCACTAATAACTTTACAAATGTTGTCTGCCTTGCACATCTCGGAACAATTAAATCTAGTTCCAGCCCAGCTCGTTTATCTGTAGAAAAACAATAATGAAAGCAAAGCAAACTTGGTCCGTCGCAAGTCTGCTTAAAAAAAAAAAAAAAGACACAATGTAACGTTAGACACAATGTAAGCAATCCAAAGATGCAACTTTACGACTGAAGTTTTACTCTTTTTGTACGGAAAATGGTGTCGTCTTTCAAAAAATATAATCGAAAGATGTTTTCCTTTTTTTTTTTTTTTTTTTTTTTTTAGTAAACGGTCTTTCGGAAAATACTGTCAAAATTGATAATTTGAACAGTTTCCGGCTGAAAGAACAAAAGCCGATCAAAAAGAGAAAACTAGTTTCGCGACCCGAAATCATTTATCCCTATAAATTATTTATCAAACAATATTAAAACGTCTTTAGATTCCAAATCGCTTCCATTGTTAGGCTTTGCCAATTTTGCCTTTACGCACGTTTAAAAATAAGTAAATGTGTCAAATTTTCGCACTTGTTGATAAAGGGCAAAATTAATACTACCGCAGGGCCAGCAAATGACAAAGTGGCCAATGAAAAATTATTTAGCAGCCACCTTGTGGTCACTTTTTTACAAGGAGAGAATACAATTTAGAATTTACATTTTATCAGAGATTCTACTTTTTTAGGTTTCAATACATTTATTTTGGCTATTCAGTTTTAAATTAATACTTATAGAAATTTTACTGCTTAATATTTTTAAATAAAGTGGCCACTAGTTTAAACAAAGTGGTCACTTGAAAAATTAGTCTTACTGGCCAGTGACCGCTAATGAAATTTCCCAATTTTGCCCTATACTTGTTGTGCAGTAGACTTGAGAACCGCCTTTAATAATGCTCATTTCTTAAGAATTAATGCACAGAATTTCATCAAACTTAATATTCATTTTGGACCTTGATGTAAATTTGTACTGATAAGGTTTTCGTGTAAATTATATAACAGGTGGCGTTAGTATGCTGCATTTTTCACTGTTATCAAGATAGCTCTATCTCAAAGACAAATGCACGAAATTTAATAAAAATTTTATAATCTGTTTCACTTTCATGTAAATAGATCTTTATTAGATTTGACAGGTGTCGATTTTAGACTCCATGGGTTGGAATTTTGGTTGCATCGGACATCTAAAAGGAAGGTGCCGAACTTCATTTATTTGTTTGAAAGGTGCTATTATGCAGTGCCGAAGGGGCGGTCGCCCCGGGCGCAGAAATTTTAAGGGGCGCCAAATTTATTATACCAATGTCATTTTTTTTGGGGGGGGGGCGGTTAGCGTCAAGTTGGGGAGAGAGGGGCCAAATTGAAACATTGTTACGGGCTCAGTTTTATCTTTGCACACCCTGTTATTACGCTTATATCTACTTTTAATATTACCGCCTTGATAATATTAAAAGTGTGTTTATATATTATGTTCCCCTCCCCTCTTGCCTTATCTTAAAAAAGAAAGACTAAATATTACATTTTTAACTGCTTGCGCTTTCCAAAATTGATGTTTTGTAACAGGATTTTTTTTTAAACATTTGGAAAATGTTTGTTTCTGTCGGTCGGGAATAAATACAGGGTATTTATAAAGTCCCGAACCCATTTTGATGTTTAATAACTCGTAAAATAATGAAGATATTCCATCAATAAATGCCATAAATTTGTTTAACTCATTTTCCTTTTCATGTTTGAATAACTTTACTTTTGTAAATATCGTCTGCGCGTGTGGTTAATTTCAGATAATTTCAGTGACGCCAACTTATATGGGCCCATGGAGCGATAGGCCATTCATTAATTTGATATCTCTATCCACCCATTATTAAGCTCACCCAATATTTATTTGTTCAAAATTTTTTTGAGCCCATCCAATATTTTTCTAAAGTTCGCGCCACTGGATAATTTCATTTTCCAGTCTAAATATCTACTTTTCTAAATATAGTCTGCGTATTAATTGCATTTTTCTCTTTTGTTTTCGTCAACTATTGCAATGTTATGTTTACTTTGATGTGTTTGTTCTATGTTACTTTTGTATGTGATGAGTTATTCGAGCGGATATTAAGGAGAATGCATACACCACATGAGAAAGAATAGATTTTATGGTTGTTCATAGAAACAAAATCGATAGTGCAAGCACAGAGAAATTGCAGAAGAATTTACCGAAAAGATCCTCCATCCAAAAGCAGCATTTTGCTGTGGAAAAAGAATTTTCTAAAAACTGGAAGTGTCGCAGATAAACGTTCCGCACGTCCCTGCACAAGTGATTGGGGTTAGAGATCTACATGTGCCGGGTTCGGGCCGACTTCCATTAATGGCATTCGGGCCGGGCCGGGCTCGGGCCTTAATTTTTTTTTTCCTGGAGTATCGGGCCGGGCCGAGCCTAACTTATTTTTTCCGTACGAAGCCGAGACTGATTTCGTTCTTCCTAGTCTTCACGGCTCAAAATAACCAGTTCCTGTTGAATTTTCTCGAATGAAAATCCTTTTCTCGGCGTGGAAAGGTCTGTTCATAAATCAGTAAAGTTTGGCTTGGTTCAAAATTTTTTTCAAAATAGGCATATACTTTTAAGTCATCATTATTCTACAATTAAACATTAGAATTTATTCTTTTTAAAGAATCGTAGATCACTAGGCGTCTCAAAATAGAATTAAACACACATAAAAAGAAAAAAAAAACCTGATTATGACGGAATTTTCGCCTAAACTGAAAATTGCAAATTTTTTAAACTGTTCATTCATGCAAAATAAATACAATACACGAGAAAAAAAAATACTAAACATTTACATCAGCTAAGAAGGAAATGTATTTTTCTTTCCATTGTCTTAGAAGATTTTACTTATTTTTTTTTTAATTTTTAGTAATACTAATGATAACTGATTCATTTACATACAACAAACAATCCTTCTATAGTAAAAAAAACTAGCCTTAAAAGGAATGACTCCTGGAATGATGCTGATGTGGAAGATTTCTGGAACTAACGAATCCGGATTGTCCACTCCTTCCATGAGTCGAGTAGACCAGTCAGGAAAGGGCTCCGTCTATGCATCGCCGTATGGGTTACCATAAAGAGAGGAAAGGTTACCATCGCCAACAATCGCCAAGTTTGTCGCCAACTTGGCGATATATCGCCAAATTTTGCGACCAAAATTAGTTGTTAAAAGTGACGCCAACTTGGCGATAACTGTAATATTTCGCCAAATTTTTAATTTCTTTACAACACCAGTCGTTTGATACATCATTTGAGAGGTTTGCAACTGCTTATTCATATAATGGATGTCTTGTGTGTTATCCCCCATTCTGCTCCCCAGGAGGGACACATTTTTAATTTCTTTACAACACCAGTCGTGTTACACAAGATTTGAAAGGTCTGCAGCTGCTTATTCATATTATGGATGTCTTGTGTGTCACCCCCACACTCTGCTCTGCCCGGGGGGGGGGGTCACATTTTTAATTTCTTTACAACACCAGTTGTGTGACACATCATTTGAAAGGACTGCAACTGCTTATTTATATTATGGATGTGTTGTGTGTCATCTCCCACTCTGCCCCCCAGGGGGGCACATTTTTAATTTCTTTACAACACCAATTGTGTGACACATCATTTGAGAGGTCTGCAACTGCTTATTCATATTATGGATATCTTGTGTGTAACTCCCACTCTGCCCCCCAGGGGGTACATTTTTAATTTCTTTACAACACCAGTCGTGTGACATATCATTTGAGAGGTCTGCAGCTGATTATTCATATTATGGATGTCTTTTGTGCCGCCTCCCACTCTGCCCCCACAGGGGGGCACATTTTTAATTTCTTTACAACACCAGTCGTGTGACCATCATTTGAAAGGTCAGCAACTGCTTATTCATACCATGGGGTATTGGCGAGCGCAGCTAGCAGGGGGTAGCCAATAATTTGGAATCGCGAAGCGATTACGCGGGGGGTTGGCGAGCAGGGGGGCGGGGCCCCCCTAGTTTACATACAACAAACATTAAAAGCTAAATATCGCAGCCTATGGCACTTCTGCATAGATAGATTATATACATGAAAGAAAAAAGACTAACAAGGAAGGTCTCCATACGGGCATACTCAAAAAAAATCTGAAAAAATTATTGAATGTTCTTCTCATATGATTATATATGTTTCTAAAAAAATTTCGGCGGAACCTCCTTATAACGTCCGTAAAAAAATAATAAAAATTTCGTTTATTTGACGATTTATCTGCGGTTGGCGAAAAAACAAAATTTTGAAAAATACGCTTTTGCGCTTCGAATACTTTTTAAAGAAAAAACTTTCTATGTTCAATTTATTTAAATAAGTTTAGTTTAAGTAATTTTAGTTTTGCATTTTTACTTTAAGTGTAATTTTGTCAAATACGTTTATATGTACTTATAACAAAATGAAATTAATATATTTTATCATTTAAAACACAATTTAAATTGATTAAAATTGTTCCAAATTGAAAAATACACTGTTAAAAATCTGCTGTATTTTGTTGCAACGCACTCCCTTGCTTGTATAGAAAACGGTTACTTGGCCGTGAAATGGAGCTTTCTCATTGGTTGGAATAGAGATATTATATACAAGCGGTGGAGTGCGTTGCAGCAGATTTTTAATAGTATTGCACAAGCTACAACACCGCTAAAAATCTACCATTTTCTGCAGCGTCACTCCACCGCTTTTATAGAAAATGGTCAATTCACCGTGCTATGGAACATTCTCATTGGTCAAAAGAGAGATATTCTGTAAAAGTAGTGGAGTGACGTTGCAGTAAATGCTGCAGATTTTTAACAGTGTTGCACAAGCTACAACACCGCTAAAAATCTGTACCATTTTCTGCAGCACCACTCCACCGCTTTTATAGAGAACGGTCAATTCTCCGTGCTATGGAGCATTCTCATTGGTCAGAAGAGAGTTATTCTATAAAAGTAGTGGAGTGACGTTGCAGTAAATGCTACAGATTTTTAACAGTGAAGTCAATTAAAATCAATTTTCAGATTCGTTAAAATCGTCTGCTTTTGGCGAGGAAATGCACTGCTCGCCAAATCCCGCGTCGCTTTCAGCTTTTCACGCCAATTATTCCAAACTATTTTATTTTTTACATATCTAATAATGTAATTCCGCCGCTAATTTTCACTGATCCTTTATTACCTACATGAGTAGTTTAATTCGTATTTTTTTTTTTTTTCAAAAAATTCTAAGTATGCCCCCAGTGGATACCTTCCTTGTAAGATAAGTTTTTTTGGCCTGAATTCTTCCGTTAGAGTAAAGATCAATGTTCTGTAGAAATTCATTCGAGCCGGGTCGGGTTCGGGCCGAATTTTTAACTTTTTTCCGTGCCAGGCCGAGCTCGGGCCAAAATTTTAACTTTCGGGTCGGGCTCGGGCCTGGAAATTTCGGCCCGTGCAGACCTCTAATTGGTTTACAGTCGTTCGTACTTCTTTGAATGATTATTTTCCAGGAAGATGGATTGGGTGAGGAGGTCCAATTTCTTGGCCACCCAGATCACCTGATATAACGCCGCTGAACTTTTTCCTTTAAGGATTTGTAAAGGACAATGTTTATAGGAGGAGTGTGTCCAACGTTGACTCGAAAGCCAGAATTACAATCGCAATAGCCTCTGTGCATTCCGACATGCTTGCAGCTACCTGGCGTGAAATTGACTATCGACTTGATATTCTCCGTGCGACGATGCAGACACTCGTGGAAAACATGAAACTTTTTGAGTTTATCTAACCATTTATATTATTTATTTTAATCTCTCTTTATTATTTTATGAGTTATTAAACATCAAAATGGGTTCGTGATTTTGTCCTGTGAAGCATATCTGAAATCTTGCGATCTCTGGATTTTATTTTCTGATTGGTCCATGTTTAATGTCCTTAAGAGCCCACAATAGTCACAGAAAAAGTACACAAAAAGACCCGGATGATCATGTAAAGTCTATGGGAGCGTTCTTTTCTAATATCTCGCTCAAATTTTAATATTTTTGCATGATTTTTTTGCACAAGATATCTGAGGGCAATCCACAACCGGGCTAGTTTTTACTTTTTCGATTTTGGTTATATATTTTTATATTACGATAGTTTCAGTTTCAGAACCGGTTTCGAACGTTAAAGTAATTTTTTAAAAAAAATCTGAAACAAAAATTGAAAAAGTAAAAACTAGCCCGGTTGTGGATTGCCCTCAGCTACCTTGTGCAAAAAAAATCATGCAAAAATATTAAAATTTGAGCTAGATATTAGAAAAGAACGCTCCCATAGACTTTACATGGTCATCTGGGTCTTTTTGAGTAATTTTTCTGTGACTATTGTGGGCTCTTAAATGGAATACTTCTATTACTACTACGGCAAAAAAAGTATTAAACTACCCCCCCCCCCAAAAAAAAAAAAAAAATAAAATAAAAAATAAAGCTTTCAAACAAATTGCATTTAAAAATAAATTATTTTTTCTCTATACGACGGTGTAAAAATTTAAAAATGTGCTATGTTTAGAAGTTTAAAAATATGCAGTAAGGAAAATTATAAAAATGAAATTTCATTTAATTTGTTTATGGTGAATCCAGGAATATTAATGTTGAATCCATGGCGTGCGTAATATAGGACTCTGTTTTAACGTAAGCCACGTTTTGATGATTATAAAAATGTTTATTATTACTTTAGAATTTTAGACTTATAAATTCTATACTTAATCTTTTAAAAATATTTTCAAAGTGGTCGTTGCAATTTGTTGATTACTTTTTTAAGTGGGGGGGGGGGATGTGATGATGTGAATTGCAGTAAAAAATATTAGTCTGGCATTTCAAGATGACTATTGACAAGTTTTTTTTTTTTTTTTTTAACTATTTTCAGTTCACTTTCTCTGCAGTATTTTCATATTCTATTAATATGAAGTACATTTTATTTCAAAAAATGGATCTGTAATAAATGCTGCCTTTGGGACACGTGTTTATTTTTAGTAAAACCGCTTATTGATTTTAATTTCTCCCAGATGCCTTTCGTATGCCCTTAGGGAGAGGGTGGACTGTCCATTGTAGAATAGACTCTGTACAATCGATTGTACTAGACGACATTGAGGGGAAATTGATTTTGTTTGGAGGCATAGCGTGGGAGGGGAGCGCCCGCGGATGATCCTTTGATTCGGAAGTCGGAAGAATAAAGTATTTTTCCCGGTGGATCTAAAGCTTGAAAAAAAAGGATTAAAATCGCTCTTTCATTAACTTTTCAACTTATTTAGAAAACGTTTATGAATTTCGCTGTGCATGGCTGTCTGTTCGCGCTCTCACTTGCATAAATATTAAGATTCCTAATGTAATTAATCTTATTGATCATCACTGTGGCATGTTTGGTAATTGAAATGTTTGTCATTTATAGTTCGTTTACAAGTAGCGGGGTCGAAGGGGGAGAAAAATCGTTTGTAGTGCATTTTATTGATGCTGACTAACTCAAATATACTGGAATTGATGTACAGGGTCTACATAAATGAATATCGCAACTTTACAGAGCTATTAAAAGAATACAAAAAGTACAACTTTCTGGTTCGTCAAAAATGAAAAATAACCGTTGAAAGTTTAAATTTAACACAATTGCTAAAGGTGCGATATTTCTTTTTAAACTTTTTTCATATCACTTGGTGTGCATATAAATATATAACTTGTTTGTCATGTGCCCCCCCCCCCCCAAAAAAAAAAATACACAAAAAAGGGGGCTGGGGATACATTTCTGTTTATTGATTTGAATTGCAGAAATGGAATTTTCAAAAGTGTTAGCAGTTAGCATACTATGTAGTATTTGAATCTTTAGACCGTATACATGTCTTCACAAAATAATTATTCCTATACTTTTTCAGATTGACTTTATTTTGGTAGGAAATTTTAAGTTACAGTCAACCTTTGTTTATTTTATTTCTCACTCCCCCCCCCCTTTTTTTTTCTTCTGGAAACTTTCTCTCAACTACCCCAAAAAATCCCCATTTTTCATCCTCCTCCCTTTTAGTGTACCATGCTACTCATTAGTGCATTGAGTGAACTTAAATATACAACTTGTGATGTAAAGACTATCTTTGTATAACGGAAAATTAGTCTTACAATCTACCTGCCTAGACGGAAACGTGTAATGATTTGTTTTCGGTTCCTATGAGTTCTGTTTTCAAAAGTTTTTCTGTGCTTTTTTTTCAGTAAATTCTGTGTAAAACTGAACCTATTTTTATAGTGGAATTTTTGTTTTAAAAAATATTGTGTAAGTATATATTAAAATCGCACTTAAATTATATGAATTTAGCGCCGTTATATAGAGAAAAAAAAAGTGCCCTTTTTCTCATTTCCTACTTTTATGCCTGATATTTAATATTAAAAAATACTGTTAAGACGAAATCGCTAGAGTAAAATTCAGTTTTAAACGGGCCTTCGTATTAGCAATAATTGTATGATATTCCTACCGTAAGGAATGACATAGCATTTTTATTGTTATAGATTCTGCTTTTACAAGTTTACTATATTTTTATGTTCGGATTTATAAATGGCTGCTGTCCGGCTTTTTGTGACACTAGACTTGACAACACTAGTTTGGGCTTTTAAGAACCCGGAACATTTTGTGATACACCTGAATATGTAATAGTCCTCGGTATGTAGTTTATGTACTAGATATCGAAAATATGTAGAGGAAATTGTTAATGACATTTTTAATTTGTTTCAAGTTAAAATTTCAACACGAATTGCTTTCCCGTGACGTTTCTTGATTTTTCATTGTCACTGAAAATCTGTTATACTCAACCAGTGGCAGATATCATATTTCTTATTCTTTAAAAATATCATTGCACAACTAGGGCAGAAAGACACTAATTTTGTTATCTAGTCATTTTCGGAAAGGATCTTTTCTGTCAAACTAAGAAATCGACAAACTCCTAAACAGTTGGTCTGCATTCTTGTTTCTAATAGCAAGTTCATTTTGTGTTTAATCCCGCCCTCCTTTTTTCTTTTCTTTAGCAATGGGAATTGCAGGGCCGTAGCTAAAAGTGAATAATAGGAGGGACTCAAGAAATTGTAGATGAGATTCAAATTTTCTTTTTCTCTATGACACAGAAAGATAAATTTGTGTATATTCATACTGTAGGTACTATGTTTCTTATTAAACTGATGCAATAACTTCATTTTATACTAAGGAAAGTGTATGACAATGAAAATTTTGACTGTAATAACTAGTGCAAAAATAAACATGTTAGCTTCCTATGTCCAAATAGGATGAGAGAGTGTTGAAACCCTTATTTTAGATACAATTTAGTATTTTTACAAAACGGTGAAAGGGCCTCAAAACTAAGTTAGATTTTTAACAGAATTTCATTTAGCTTTTTGGAACATAAATTCATGTAGTGACCTTGAAATCTTTTCCAGGAGGGGGGGGGGATCTAAAGGTTTTAGAGAGGGGGAGACCAGTGGCGTAGCTATGTTTTTTGGATGTTTTTTGGCGCACGGGCCAACAAGAAATTTTGCGCCCCCACCCCAATATAGATATATAACAATTTCTCTCAATTTGGCGCCCCTAGGCCTCGGCGCCCGGGGCGGACGCCCCCCTTGCCCCCCCTTAGCTACGCCACTGGGGGAGACTGAACCGCCCATAGCACCCGCTTAGCTATGGCCGTGGGGAAGCGGTTTTTCAATTTGTAAAAAAATTTTCACTCTGAGCCCAAAGTCTAGATATTTCAATAACATTGCTTTTGAATTTCACACGCATTACACATTCTCATTTCTTTTCGGTTTTTTGTCCTCCAATAAGAGCTAATTGTATTACCGCACATTTGGCACTCATGCGGGGGCGCCAATGTAATACATGCGAATGCGAGTAATGTGTGCAACGTGAAGTGTGTTGAACCAGATAGAGAAGGTCGGGATAAATTAAGTTCCCTTGACATTCATTTTCCGCGTCTTCTCGTTTAATGCTTATTTATTTTAGTGGGGGGTACGTAAGAGATATTCATTAGTGCTGCCAAAGTTCCTTTTTTATTTCCTTCCCTTCCGAGATCAGTTTCAAAAAAACATGTTCGCCCTTTTCCTTCACTCTAAAGGTCGGCTGCCTCAGTTTCGGAGCATCTTTTATGCAATAGAAAACTACTGAAACAGGTTTGTTGGCTAAAAGAAAAGTGTTTCACTGTGCTTCAGTGCAGCAGGAGGAAACATTTTCGAAAGGTGGATGTTGATTGGAATATTCCTTCCTTTTACACCAAAATTGATTCCCGGAAGCTTGCACACACACTCTAATGTCGACAGGCTTTTACTTTCTTGGTTGACATTCGGAAAGAAACATGAATGCGAATGGTGGGAAATATTTGCGGGCATTCGATGCTAAATCGTGCACAGGTAGGTCTTTCTTAAAATCTTGCACCATATTTGTGAAATGTCTGTTCTCAAATCCAAAAGGGTTACTTTAACAATTCTTAATTCCTTTCTCTTCGCAAATGCATGAAATTGCCAAGTGTTCTCATTTAGAAACTATGTAATCGAAAGACGTTTTTGGTAAATGAAAGATGTTTCAGAAAATAGTCAAAGTTGGCATTTTGAGCCGAATTTCCGAACGTGACGAAGGAAGAAAAAAGTCGTCACGTGACGAAAATCGCTTATAATTCGATAATATATGAAAAAATAGAAAACTCGTTAAGATTCCAAATCTCATAAATAGTCGGCTCTGCCAATTTTACGCCTTTTGAGTCCAAAAGTGTGTCAGTTTGGCGCTGTTCAGCAGGAAGTTTGAGAAACCACCTTAAGGGTGCCAGTCACTGAGTTTCCGAATTCTCCTCCGTAATGTTAAGTCTATGGCCGTTTGATGCATTCTTATATTCAAAATATCTCCCCAGGGAATCGATATTTTTTATTTCTTTTTCCAGTGTTCTTTTCTTAAAAGATGTCACTTTTTCTTAGTTGTCAAAATATTTCTAAAATTTATGCTTAATTTAATACATATTTTGAAAAGTGACGAGCTGGAATAAAAATTTTCTTCATATAGTAGATTTGATGCATCTATCTTTGATCATATGCATAGATTTTTTATAATATTTTCAAAACTAAGAAAAAAAGATGCATCCCTTAAAAAAGAACACCGAGAAAGAAGTTAAAAATATTAATTTCCCGAGTAGAGATATTTTGAATATAAAAATGTATCAAACGCCCATAATATTACGGAGAGGAATTTGGTCATGGAGTGACCAGCCGCTTTAAGTCTTTCAACCATGCAAAAACATTCTCTCGGCAATGTTAATCGTGTGCGGCAGTTCTTTTTAAAATATCTTGTTTGTATTGCGGTACTTTTAAACTAATGCTATTTACATGTAATAGTTGAGGTCGATCTGTTGAATCACTGTTTTCCGATTTTGTTTGCTTGATTTTATGAGAAACACTTTCGAAATAGGTGCCGAAAGTAAAATGCAAATTCCTTTTTTTACTAATAAGTTCAAAATCCTCTGACACTAATATTTTATGCATAAAACTGAAAATTGCTAAAAATGTTTTGTTTCACAGATAAAACTTCTAAATATGAGCTTAATTTACTCTAAAAAGACAGATATTTCTATTTAACTTATTTATTATTCAATTATCTTTACATTTTAATATCATAAAAAAATGGCGAAAATCTTCTTGTAAAAAGCAGTATTTAAATTAATTACACTAGCAGGGGTGACCGAGCTCAGCTCGGTCAAAATTAACTTTGTGTTCAACTCGATATAGTATTATTACTGTAAAACATGTTATTAATAATAGTATTATTTATAAAAACAATCAACTATGTTTGTATGCACAAATTCATAAATTTTACTTTATTTTAAAATTTACAATGAAAGGACATCAATCCAAATCACTTTTATAGCTCGACTCTGATTAGTTTAACTATGCATTTCGAAGACTATTAAGAATGTATAAGAAATTTCTTCACATTCTGAAAGACAATATTTTTTGCCAGATATAACCAAATTTGGACACATTCTTTCATTTGGCGCCAAATATGTGTTTTGGTTTCGTAACCTTAATAGTCGATTTTTCGGCCAAATTTCGTCAGTATTTTGTCAAATATCGCCAACTTATTGGCATTTGCCATAGTCTCGTGATCCTGACCCTTTTTTACCCAAATGATCCACTAATCACATATGACCAAACATGTGACTTAGCTCAATGGTCTTCAGGTAATCAAAAACAGTAGAGTATAAAATGAATCAAAATCGTTTAAGCCATTTCTTAAGTAAAATTAGCATGACAGCATTCAGCAATGAAGCGATATGACCCACTAATATAATTTTGTTTAATATGCAACTTAGCTCAATAGTCTTCTCGTGACAAAAGACGTTCCATTGCAAAATTTAGGTAAAATTGACTGAGTCGTTGTTATATATAATTAGAATGACCCGAACCCATTAAGACCTAAAACGACCCACTAACTGAATTGTTACGTGCATGTGTCCTATCTCAATGGTTTTCTTTTGTCCGAAAACGATATAATAGAAAATATACTGAAAATGGTGAGAACAATTTTCTAGATAAAATTAGCAAGACCCACAAATGACCCTTATATCGAAATCTCTCGAAAATGTGACTTAGTTCATTAATTTTTGCGTACCGAAAAACGTTAAATACAAAATTTAGATAAAATCGATTGAGCCAATTTTTAGGTATAAATAGTTTGACCTTCACCCATTATGACCCAAAATGACTCATTAATTGAATTTTCTGAAACATCTGACCTAACCCAATGATTTTCTTGTGCCCGAAAACGATAGAATATAAAATTCAGTCAAATTTGCGCGAGACATTGTCTAGATAAAATTAGAATAACCCAAAAGTGACCCATTGATCGAAATTTCTCGAACATGTGACATAGCCCAATGATTTTCTCGTGCCAAAAATATGCTGTATACAAAATTTCGTTAAAATCGATTCACCCATTCTTTAGATATAGCTTGACCATGACCCATCATGACCCACAAATGACCCTTATAATCGAAATCTCTCGAGCATGTGACTTAGCCCATTAGTTTTCTCGTGTATAAATATTGTTACACTCAAAATTTCGTTAAACTCGATCCTGCCGTTCTTTAAATATAAATAACTTGACCCAGACCCTTTATGACCCATTAATCGAAATTTCTCGATCATGTAACCTAGCCCAATGATTTTCTCGTGCCAAAAAATGTTGTATACAAAATTTCGTTAAAACTGATCCACGTGTTCTTTAGATATAGCTTGACATGACCCGTTATGACCCATCATGACTCATAATATAATGACCCATAACCTCTTATAATCGAAATCTTTCAAACATGTGAGATAGCCCATTAATTTTCTCGTGTCAAAAAACTTACATACAAAATTTCATTAAATTTGATACTGTCGTAGTTTACATATAAATAGCTTGACCCAGACCTTTTATGACCCAAAATGACCCAGTAATCGAAATTTCTCGAACTGAGACCTAGCCCAATAGTTTTCTCGTGCCAAAAAAATGTTGTATACAAAATTTCGTTAAAATCGATCCACCTGTTCTTTAGCTATAGCTTGACTATGACCCATTATGACCCATCATGACCCACAAATGACTCTTATAATCGAAATCTCTCGATCGTGTGAGCCCATTAGCTTTCTCGTGTCAAAAAACTATTACAGGCAAAATTTCGATGAAATTGATTCTGCGGTTCTTTAAATATAAATAGCTTGACCCAGACTCTTAATGAACCAATATGACCCATTAAAATTTTTTCTCGAGCATGTAACCTAGCCCAATGTTTTTCTCGTGCCCGAAAACCATAGAATGCAATTTTTAGTCAAAATTGCGTGAGAAAATCTAGATAAAAATAGCATGACCCACAATGACCCCAAAAATGACCCACTAACCGAATTTTCTCGAACATGTTACCTAACCCAATGGTCTTCTGGTAATCCAAAACGATAAAATGTAAAATTTGGTCGAAATCGTTAGAGCCGTTTTTTAGATAAAAATGGCTTGACCCATAATGACCCACAAATGACCCAATAATCGAAATTTCTCGAACATGTGACCCAGCCCAATAGTTTTCTCGTGCCAAAAAACGATTGGTTACAAAATTTCCTTAAAATCGATCCAGCCGTTCTCTAGATATAAATAGCTTGATCTTGACCCATTATGACCCAAAATGACCCAATAATAGAATTTTCTCGAACATGTGACCTAGCCCAATGGTCTTCTCGTGCCCGAAAATGGTAAAATCCAAATTTTTGCGAAAATCGTTAGAGCCGTTTTTGAGATAAAATTTACCCCCCCCCCCCCCCACACACACACACAATTTTTGCTCGCATTATAGTATAAGATTTAATTAATAAATGAATTGTTAAATATCTCTAACAAAGCTTGAAAATTAATGTACTCGCAGGTATGTACGTACGTAACGCGATGACTCTTGATAGAAATATCGGATTTTTTTTTTTTTTTTTTCTAGGTCCATTCTAATACGATGCTTCCCTCATTAGTTTTGAGGGTTCATTAAATATAAAGGAGGGGGCGGAGGGCAATCCCTCTTTAATTTGGATTAATTAGTTTTTCAGTAAAAACTCTCAGATTTGCTTCAAATTTGGTATACCAGTTTATTTTGATAGATTTGGAAGTTCATTGGTAAAGTATAAAAGGGAGGAATGGGAGATCTAATTCTCCTCCCCAGGGTTGGCATTTTTGCCAGGACAGTGGCAAAAACTAAGGGGAAAATGGAAAAAACCGGCAAAAACGGAAAAAACCTATTTGACTTTAATGTGTAATAAAATCTGCATGCTAATAAGGATAGTAATGGTATAAACAATTAAATTTAACAGTGTGTATTTAATATTTTAATTTAATTTGTTAATTAATATTAAATATTTAAAAAATAGGTGGTATTCAGTCTTACTTGGGAATTTAAGAACAAAATAAAAAATTACATACCTAATTTTTTTTTATCTTAAGTCAGGGATATGTTTAGAAAAATTTTAGGTCCTTTAACCGTCTTGCCTGGCTTTTTCCATTTCTAGAAATCATATTTAATAGCTGCTGACAAAAATATTTTAGATGGAATGTTATTTTGAATCATACATAGAAAGAAGTGATATTAAAGATATTATAGCATCAAATTGTGATTAATTAATATAAATATCCTGCAATTTATAAGCATTCTTATAAAAATACAGGAAAATCCTTGGAAGGTGAAAGGGTTAAAGGATCCTTCATAAAATAATTTATCTTAAAACAGGACCCTTCACAAAATTCTTTAACCTCAAACAGGACCCTTCATAAAATTATTTGTCTCTCAAATAGACATTTCATCTTCAAATTGAACTTTTCACAAATTTAATCATTTAAAAATAAAATCTGGCATATTAATAAACAATTGAACTCACCAAAAAATATATTACTTAGCTTCTCTACATGTGAAGGGTAGAACCTGAAAACACTGATAATTTAAAATTCACAAAACTGTGTCTAGAATTTTCACAAAGACAAGAAAAACTTCCCAATTTAACAAAAGAAGGACCCTATTAGAAAAGTCTAGACAGACCCCTGTAAGTAAAGTATTTTATCAGTCATTAATATATATATATGTATTTATCAAAAGATTTTATACAATTTTGTTATTTTTGTTTTATGTCATGAGACTTAAGAAATGTAAATGTCTTCTTTGGTACTATTTTATAACTATTTATCTGATGAAGCTAGTTTGTTAAAGATAAAATAAGTAAATTAAATTGAAAATTATATATTGAAAAAATTGTCTTATTAGGGAACTAGATTTTTTTTCTGTCCCTTTTACACTCCAAGAAAGGAACAAAATGTTAAATTATTTAGATTTACTTTCAGTAAGTAGCCTGTTGTCACTTTATCTTTTTGTACTATATTCCCTCTCCCCCCACCATAGCACCACCATCTCATGTATGGCTAAATGTTTTGAAAAATGAAGAGTCAAAACCACATTTTTCAAAACTAAAAAAGAGATTTGAACAAGCGATTTTGCCATGTCATCTTGTAGCGTATTTGTTACATCGAAAGTACAGAGGTAAACTTCAAAATTATGAACAAAAAGAAAGCTGTAAAGCATGGTTACCTAAAATCAATCCCGATTTTATATCTTATATTATTAATTTCGAGCTAAAAGAAAAACCCTTTTGTAGCTCATATTTTGTAGAAGTGATTAATAGTGTCAGTGCATGTAATTGGTGGAAAAGTATTGAATAAGCTTGTGCGATTTCAAAAAACTTCTGTTCATTAGTAGCACACCTTCAAATATGTCCAGCAAGTAGTGCTTTTGAAAGATTTTTTTTTAATTTTTCATTTGTTCAAACTAAGATTCAAAATAAACTATCAACCGATACTCTTTCAAAACTTGCTTACTGCTATGCCATGCTAAAACAGCAAAATTTAGGTTGTGAGGAAGATATTGCTGAAAAATTTGAAATTTAATAGTTTTCTGCTTTAAATATTATTTTATATTAAATTAAATTTAGGTTACTATAACTGTTTCTTCAAATTTCTAACATACATAAACTATAAACATAAATGCTTTACTTAGTCTCAACAGTTCTATTATGTGAATTATTAATAATTGTATAAACATGAATAAATGAAGTTTCTATTTATTTATATAAAATTGGTATTTTTTTTTTTTCATTTGTAATCTTGATATAAAAGTTAGTATTCTTTCATAAAGTGCATAATTATATTTATTTAACTTAAAAGTTAAAATAAATTTAGAATAATATTGATTTTTTAATTAAGTATGCAGTTTATTTTTTCTTTCGTGAAATATTTTTCTTTCTGGGGAAAAAAATTAAATGGACAGCCTATTTTTGCCACCTTTTTGGCAAAAACGTATTTTTGCCGGGACGGTTTTTACCAGGTTTTTTCCGCGGTTTTTTCCACCTTCGGCAAAAACTCGCCAACCCTGCTCCTCCCTCTTAATGTAGCTAAAGGATTTTTATTCTTTTTTCGAGGATAATTCTTTGAAATAAAAGTGCAATATACAATTAGTTTGAACAGCCTATTAATTCAATGCCATCGGTTTAATTGAACTCTTGACTCTAAGCCGTTTTAGAGGGTGCGGAGCTCGGCGACTATTTAAAACACTTCCAATTTGTCCCATGGCAATTAAATTGGTCCCGGGAAAATATCGCAAATTTTAGGACTCTAAACAAACCAATTGTGTGTTTTTTAACAAAATACGAATGTGTGCCTGTTTTTTTTTTTTTTGTGGGGGATGCCCTTAAGTTTTTTTTTTTTTTTTTTTAAGAATAGTGCCCTCTTTGAAAAATTCTCACCCCGCGGCCCTTAACCCCTTGGGGACGAGCGACATGTATACGTGCCGCAAAAAGGCTTAAGAATCCTTGTTTATTCCCACCGGTAAAATTGTACTGTAAAATTTACCTTATTCAGTCCGAGCATTTTCTAGATTCGAGAAGGAACAAATTTCTATTTATTAAAACCGGTGACTAAAGATTAAAAATTTCGTAAAAGGCTACCGTCCCGAAGGGGTTAAACTATTGGCCACTTTTTATTTTAAACCATTTTAACTATGAGTAAAGGTTTGAATATTGTTTGATTTCCCAAAATTTTTGTGCATTTTATGATATAGCCAGTCTATAGATTGGGTGTTTATGGCACATTTCCTAGATTTTTATAAATGTAGCCAGTCTAAGTCCAATAATAAATATTTCTGTAATATTGGAAATATTAAGATTTTGACATGTAACGTATACTCATCCATATTATTTTCATAAAAATGTTCTGTATAACACTTTCTAACAGAGTTGAAAAATTACTTGGCGCAGTACGGTATAAATAAAACAAAGTTCAAAGCACCAAAACACCTTATTTCTTGTCACTAACTAGTTTCGTTAACCAAGGCGTACCGTCATCAGTACAAAATGATTTTTCAGAAAAGAAAATTACTGAAATATACTACCTCTGACAATAAAGTTCGGTGAATGGATTCAGAAAGACCAATCTTGTAACACTAGGAAAACAAAACGCTGCACCTGCATAGAGGCAAGTATTGACTTTCTTTCCCTCACCGTTGTTCAGTTGAGCGTCGTTTATGTTCTGTGTAAGACGTGCTTTACTAAGTGCTTGTTCAGTGTATCTGTTCTTAACTGAGAACAGAAAAATGAACGAACAAAAGATCAGTTTAAAGTTTGGTTCTAAGCTTTGTAAGACACGGAAAGAAATTCATGATGGATGGTGCAAAATGAACATACACCATACTCGCCAGATCTCAATCCTTCAGACTTCTTTTTATTTTCACGACTCAAACTCTTCTTGAAAGAGATTTGACCATATTGCTGACATCCAACGAAACGTGACGAAGCTTTTGAACTCATCCCAAAAGACTTGCGAATTTTCCAGGACATGTAAAGCAGATTTCAGCAGTGCATAGTTATGGTAGATGATTATTTCAAAGGGTGGTATGGCAACTTTCGTTGATATTTCATCTACATTAATGCTACAGGACTATTCACCAAACTTTATTGTCAGAGGTAGTATGTTGATGCAGCGAATTTAATGATAGTTTATCAGCCAATAAAATTAATAAAATTACAGGAAATTGAACTTGGGCGAAAAACTGGAACAGAATGCCTTGAGACATTTTGCCTGCAATAGAAAAATGTAATGGCGAGCAATTTAATGTCATAGCCGAAGTCTGGCAAACGTAACATTAGAAATGCAGTTAGGGAAAAATCGGCTATTAAAAAAACATTTTATTTAAATACATGAATGGAGTTAAAATAAATAAAATGGAAATATTAGGTTATTCGTAAAAAGTTAAAATAAGATACAGGAAATTTTGGAAACAGCCAATGTAAGATAAGTGGATTCAAAGATAGTTTATTAGCCAATAGAATTACGATAAGAAATTTTAATTTGGCCCGCTTCCTGAAATTTCAAGTCATTTTTTTTTTTCACATTATTTCATCAATACATCAATTAGTATCAACGTATCGGATATTGTAATATGCAGGTCTAAACAACTAAACATAAACTTGTGAATTGTGTATAATCTGCTTTAGCAAAATTAATTCTCCATCTAAAATACTGTTGTGTTGAATACTTTCATATTAGATTTGGCTTAAGGGGACTTTTCACTCACTTGAACTCCAGCTCCGTAATGTTAAACTATTGGGGAGGTCGTTTCGAATTTCTCGCTTAAATTTGAGTATTTTAAACCATTTTTCTGACATAGCATAGTTGAGGTCGATCTTTAATGACTATTTTTTACTTTTTCGATTTTGGATGCAGATTTTTTTAAAGTTATTTTCAGTATCAACATATTTTTCCGAAAGTAAAAGTACCTTTTTATTAAAATAAAAAAATCTGAAATTGAAATAAAAGTAAAAAATAACCATAATAAAGAGGCTGAGCTCAACTATTTTATGACCCCCCCCCCCCCTTCAAAAAAAAAAAAAAAAAAAAAAAAAAAAGTTTAAAAATATTCATTTAAGAAAGAAATTGAAAAACAACTTCCCCTTTGGTTTAACATTAAGCGGTGCGTGTTTTCAAGTGAGTGAAAAGACCCCTCAAGGCTCCTGTCCCTGCCGGCGTAGACTTGCGAACTAATGCTATAGGGAGGGATTTTTCTAATATTTCGTTTGCATTTCGACATTATTATTTTGCATTGGATAGCTCAGGCCCGTCTCTACATTGCACCTTTTTTAACTTTTTCGATTTTGGTTGCAGATATTTTTTAGAATGACTTTCATTTCCGGAACTGGTTATGAATATGAAAGTAACTTTATAAAAAAAAAAAAAAAAAAAAAAAAACTTCTACCAAAATTGAAAAAGTAAAAAAGATGCGATGTCGAGGCCTGAGCTATCCAATGCAAAGTAATAATAATGTCGAAATGCAAACGAAATATTAGAAAAATACCTCCCCATAGTATTAGCTCATATCTTCGCCGGCAGGGACGGGAGCCTTAAGCATCCAACTTGAAAAAATAAGAGCATTTATCGGTATTTTTGGGAAATATACTATGGATAGATAATATTTTTTGATCCGTGTTGCACTTACTTTCATTTAAATATTAGTATTTCAATTTATAAAAGTTTTTTTTTTATTTGACGTTAAAAATAATTTTACCTGAAATGTTTATTTTAACATGAGAGATGGATGTTATACAGCTTGTAAATGTCACTTATTTAAATCAGATTTAAAAAAATCGCCTGATTTAAATCATGATTGAAATCGCGATTTAAAACAATCTGTCTTAAAACAAACGACCGTGGTAACTTAACAAGCGAAATGGATTTTTAATACTGCATTTAGTTAATGAAGGATACGGAGCTGAATTGAATGCAATAAAGGGAAAGGAAAATGCATGAAAATATTTCGGGAGTTGTAATCCCGATCTTGAACAGGTTTCATTTTTGTCTGTGTGCTCTCATAAGGCTTCTGCAATCAGAGACTCTGCGTCGTATGCATTCAGGGCTGCTTAAAATGGAGGAAAAAAAAATGCTGGGCCATAATTTCATTCTTTCATTCTGGCAATGAACGTAAAATTAAAGTTCTTCTGGCTTTTGTGCCGCGAATAAAAGTTTAATCAAGTAACTATGAACTTCAGTAAACAATGAAGTTCATAGTAATAATTAGTCTCATTTGAGCCGATACAGCTCAAATCGATAAGCAATGTTGAAAATTCGCAAAGGAAAAAACAAGATATTTGGATTGCAGATAGTTTCGGTCTGATCTTTTGCAACACTTTCGCCAAAAACGAATTATCGGCGAAAGTTTGATCTTTAGCTGAGAGCGAGAATGAATTTTCAGTCTATCTCTACTTATTAAAACTTCTTCCAAAAGAAATCTTGTCGGTCCTTTCAAAATTTTGCTCTATCTAATGTAAAATCGCACTTGGCAAGTCGTCAATAAACAACTTGCAAAGAGAAAAATGTTTCGTTCACGGCAAAAAATTTTAAGGTTGTTCAAGTGAATGCTCTCGGGTATCTGTTAAATATTAATTCTACAATAGAATTCTTGCGTTTTTAATATTTTGTTAAAAAATGGTCTTTCATGTCGGTGAAAGGTGATTTATACCGTGTGGTATATGATGAATAAATGCTTGATTCGAATTTGAATAACTTGATATCACAACCATTACAAAATGTTTTACAAAAATATAACTTTCATTATTTTTCACAAAATGTGTGTCAAGAAATACCCTGTATCGACCTCGAACGATTAGTCGGAAGAAAAAAAGAACGTCCCCTTAAATTTAGATTTATAACTTTTTTCTTTTAAATGTTCCCAAATTTGTAATGAAAACAGGGTCTTCTTGTTTACTTGCATGTAAAAGTAATATTTACAAAAATATATTAATTTCTTTATGAATCGCTTTTCTTTAATCAAATTATCCAATGCACTTTTTCTCAAAAAAAAAAAAAAAAAAAAATGCAAAATAGGTAGCAATGTTGGGCAAGATTTCTTCTGGAAATGTCTTCACCCATCACCTTAATTTTAATCCTAAAAGCTTGGGAGAAATAATTGTCTTTACTAGTCAATACCTATTCATACTCAAATGGGTGGATTCAGTCCACACACCCCGTCATGCCACTATCCAAAAGGATAGTGTTAGTTTCCTGTTACTGTAAATCTGTTTTCCAGCATTGTGTAGATCGTTGTGGGGAAGTAGTTCATTAGTAGTAGTTTGCTTATTACTTGTTCATCATAGGTAGTATAGATCTTGCAATCGTGTTGAAAATCGAAAAAAAAATTTTTTTGACGGATTTACACGTTTTAGATACTTGAGATTCCGTAAAACATTTTTAGAAAAAAAAAAAAATGCCGTCCGTCTGTGTATCTGTAAACGCTCTATCTCCCGAACAAAGTAAGATAGAAACTTAAAATTTTGTGTGTACTTAGTATGTAAGAATGGGACAGTCTATTTAATATCAGTTACCTCGATTATCCGGAACTATTTTTTTCTAACTCTCAAAAAATTCGTTCTGATGAAAAGGTATATAAAAATTTTCGAACTTTTTTAATTTAAGGAGTGGACGTAAAAAAATAACACAATTTTTCATACGTAACGAAGTCGATCGAATTATTAGTTGCCGAGATATTTGTAATCCTGTTCTTCACATTCTTAGATTTTTCATGACCCTGTATTTCATTTAAATTTCAATTCAAATATATATTTTAGGGTCCTTCCATGCCAAATCAACCAGTAACTCAACCTGACCCTTTCAGATTTCAGTGAAATTCTCAGGAATTGTTCTGCCTGATGATATAAAAAAGAATATATGTTCATAATTTTTTTCCGCATCAAAATTTCATATAGTTATTTAACTTTTGAAAAATCATATTTTGGCTTGCTTACATGTTTTTAATTTTGAATTTCTCAAGTTCTATCAAACATAGAAAATTTTATAACCATTCATTTCAAAGAGGAGTTTATAAGGTTTAATTTGATATACAAGTTAACTATATATAGTTAAAATAATTAAATTTTAATTTTTTAATAGAAAATTTAAAAATCTTTTAGATAGTCCATTTTTAAAAATTTTGAAAAAAATGTATTTTTGTTGCAATATAAGCTTAAAATTCTGAAATTTTTAGAGTGGGATCTCAATGGGATCAGGAGTTATTAAATAAAAGCTAAAAACAACCATTAAAATAGCAATTTAATTCTACCTATTTTGTTATTTAGGATTTGTATGGTAATTTTCAGCTTTTATTTTATAACTCCTGATCCCATTGAGATCCCACTCTAAAAATTTCAGAATTTTAAGTTTATTATATTACAACACTTACATTTTTTTCAAAATTTTAAAAAATGATTATCTAATTTTTTTTAATTTTAAACTTTAAAAAATTTTAATTTTTAATTTTTTAGCTATGCATAGTCAACTTGCATATCAAATTAAACCTTGGAAACTCCACTTTAAAATGAATGGTCATAAAATTTTCTGTGTTTGATAGAACTTGAGAAATTCAAAATTTAAGTAATTTATTGTATAAAAATTTAAAATGATGAACAAAAAATAAAAATATGCTCTGATTTATGTCATAGAGAATGATCACTGGCAATTTCATTGAAATCAGAAATGGTCAGCTTGAATATACACTATATTGCCATTGATTATGGGACACTTGCGATTTTAGACATTTTACTAAATATCTAGAAAAATACATGAGGAATCATCTCGAAACTGTAAGTGTATAAATATAATAGTATAAGTCATACATCTCCGTGAAGATTTTTTCCCGAAACTCCAAAGGGGGCCGTCAACAAATTAAAAAAGAATGAATATCTTTTGAATAACCCTGTCAAAACTAATGTAGCAAAAGAGCTCAAACTCTAGTTTGTAATTGAATGCCTTATTGTAATAAGCCTTGTTCATTTTTATGCAAATAGCATGCATACTCGCAGAGTAATAAAGGTTTTTATAAAAATGATCCCAAATTTTTCCAAGTTTTTTCCTTATAATTTTCAGAGTTCTTAATATAAAATATTATTTTTTTTCAGAAAATATGAAAAACAACATTGCACACAGTATCCTGTAATCAGAATTAAAAAATAATGAAAACTGCATAAAAAATGAGTTGGTTTACTAAATAATTTTTTACTGCGCATGCGTCAACGATATCAAAATTTCATTTGCATATTATGTTAGCTAAATGTATAGAGCAACTTTTGTGAAAGTCACAAAATCATAACTTGAAAATTCTGACAATAATCGTCAATAGAATAAGTCGAAAATCCGTTATTCTCAAAATGAAGCAAAAACAAGAGGGGTTGTATCCATATATTCATTGATTAGTGTCAATATAGAATACACAATATGGGATGTACTACTGCATTTGGATAAAATCCCTCATTTTTTAGCTTCATTTTGGAAACAACGGATTTTGTCCTTTTTCTATAGACGATTACTTTCAGAATTTTCAAGCTATGATTTTGAGACTTTTACAAAAGTTGCTCTATACATTTAGCTAACATAATATGCAAATGAAATTTTGATATCTTTGACGCATGCGCAGTAAAAAATCATATAGTAAACCTACTCATTTTTTATACAATTTTTATTATTTTTTTATTCTGATTACAGGGTACTGTGTGCAATGTTGTTTGTCATATTTTCTGAAAAAAATATTATTTTATATTAAGAACTCTGAAAATTATAATGTAAAAACTTGGAAAAATTTGGGACCATTTTTATAAAAACCTTAATTACTCTGCGAGTGTGCATGCTATTTGCATAAAAATGAACACAGTGTATTACAATAAGGCATTCAATCATAATCTAGAGTTTGAGCTCTTTTGTTACATTAGTTTTGACAGGGTTATTCAAAAGATATTCATTCTTTTTTAATTTGTTGACGGTCCCCTATGGCGTTTCGGTAAAAAATCTTCACGGAGATGTATGACGTATACTATTATATTTATACACTAAGAGTTTCAAGATGATTCCTCATGTATTTTTCTAGATATTTAGTAAAATGTCTAAAATCGCAAGTGTCCCATAATCAATGGCAATATAGTATGTGTGTGTATATATATATATATATAATTTTTTTTTTTTTTTTTTTTGAGATGCTTAATCCGACGCAATAAATTGTTAATGATTATTTTTGGAGTTATAAGGGTATTTCTTTCGCGCAATTTGCTATTTCGTGAGTAGTTTGGCGTTTTATAAAATTTGTTAAAATTGGTTCATCAGCTATTCATTTATAGAGCATTATTATGTATATTAAAAATGTTTAAAAATGTTAAAATTTTGTTTTAAAATTGCAATGCATTTTATAGTTTACACATGCTTTATTTTCATATTATGCATATCCACACACTCAGAAATGAATTCTCAGATTTCACGAAGTTTCCCTCGTTTTTGACGAAACAGTTTCCTGGGAAATGCTCCGAACAAATATTTCATCAAATTGATGAAATTACTTTCCTCACTCGTTTGACGATACCAAAATGTCAAAAAGGGTTAGTGCTGCCATCTATCGAATTTTTTAGAAGCTCTTTTCATTGACAGAAGCAAAAAAGACATGCCATAGGTGAGGTTTGAACTCAGTTTAGTGTGGCAGTCCGACGCTCTACCTTCACGCCACCGGTTCCTCAGGCGAATGTGATTATAAAGATATATAGTGGATTATAGTGTGTTTAAATTTTTATAACGTAGTCTTGCAAGTTTTAAATAAGACGAATTTATTATGATTTTTCTAATGGTTAATGAATTATTATAATATGGCTTAATTAAATAAAATCTAAAGAAAATTTATTTGCTTAAGGAATAATTAAAATATGGACTGATTAATTTGTTGCTCAGAAATAGCGTATTATGAAGTACTTATTGGGAGAGATTTTACTATTTTAAGTAAGTGGATAAGATCTTAACAATTTACTATTTATAGAAGGACTAGCAGGCTATGCCCGCTGCGCTGGTCAATATTTCAAAATCAACCGTGGATGAAACGAACTGGTGAATTTAAATTTGTATTTTAAAAAATTTGGACCTCCAGCGGCACCTTGCTCATTGCTGAAAACGATTTAGACACCATTGTGATATTAAATTATCTTAAACGTTGCGCAAAAACCAGCTATTTAGAAATAACTATTTTAGTTTATTACTAACAGTGCACATTTGGAAGCGAAAAGAGACCATTATGGCAACAGGATTTAAAATTTTCCCTTGTCTGAAGAAATATTAATTATTAAAGCCGTTACCATGGTACAACTTCTGAAAAATTTCTTCACAACTTTTCATTATGTGAAGCCAGGAACCCAAAGCTACTCCCACCTAATATAATATATATATATATATATATATATATATATATATATATATATATATATATATATATATATATATATATATATATATATATATATATATATTAAATTTTGTCCACGCGATAAAAGGCACAATTATGCAAGAGTCACCTTCAAACTCGTCAAGTACATTGAGATGGTTAATATCTCAGTGGGAATTGCAAATGTGCAAAATCGGCCCAAGGGGGTGGTAATTGCGAAGGATTCAAAAATTTGAATACCATCTTAACATGGCTTTCACAAAACCAGCTCTTACAAAACAATAGCAGAAAAAAAAAAACATTTTTTGTTACAGCAAGTTGCCAACGATAAAAAAAAAACATTAAAATTCTCACTACAACAATTACTTTATCATTGCAAAATTTCCTCCTGAAAAATGAAAATAAAATTATTTGCTCTTTCGTATTTAAGCATTTTCTCTTTAGTTATTTAAGATAAAATTATGTAAATTTGTATAATTTGGCGAACGATTTGGCGAAATTGGTTGACGTGATAATCAAGTAGTAGCCAATTTACACTTTTCATATTTCACTAAAGATTCCTACACAGACATCATATACGCAATAGGTTTAGCACGATTATCTTGCAACTACAATGTGGCAAAATTCTCGTTTTAGAATACCAAAGAAATTTATGTATATTTTATTACTTTCTATCATTTTAAACAGCAATTAACAATAAATAAAAAGTAACTGTAGAACAAAACAACAAATATAATTTCAAAAAAGAAAAAAAATGAAAGTAAATAAACAACTTATCATCAGATAAACAACTATAGCTGGGTTACCATATGAGGCAAATAATGCCATTTTGGCGCTAGTGAGATACCTCGATGAGTATATGACCAAATCCGTGACAAAATTTCCATTTGGAAAAAACTTTAATCGGTATTTATACTGCATTTTCCCTGCTTATGTATAAGAAAAAACTTTGACACAGTTGTCATGTATGCACCACATTGGCGCAATTTTTTTTCTGGCGCCAATTTGGAGAACTTAATTTTTAATTACCAATTTCATAAGTATTTTTTAATTATTTTGTATTATTTGAAAAAAATAATAATAAATAAAAAAGTTTAATTAATAGCTATAGAACAAAATGATTTATATTATTTTAAAAAACAAAATGAAAGTTAATAAATAGTTTATTAAAAAATAAACAACCATAGTCGGTTTACCATGTGCGGCATAAAATCGCCATTTTGTTGCAATCGTGCGAATGTGGTGCGTATATGACATCTCCGCGAAAACTTTAAAAAGTTGCAATTAAACTATTTTACAGTTTAGATGAGGAAGACATTTATACTAAAATTTAAACATTATACGCTTTTTTGCTATAACTGCTATTTATATATTTACAATTAAACATAAAAAAATATCCTAAAAATGCTCTCGCACATTTAAAAGATAGTGAGAGAGTTTAGTAAATCTGAACATCGCTCCGGCTTATGCCTTCTTGGTATAAAATCGCATTGTTTGATGACAAAAGTAAATTCAAACACCCATATAAACAAATAACATACAATTAACTGATAAAACCATTTTTAAAAGTAATTCTGCTATTTTGTCCTGTAAGACACATAATGGTAAAATTAGATTTTAAAAATATTTTTTTTTTTTTTTTTTTTTTGTTTAATAGAAAAATATTATTTACGTTATTTAATAAAATATTTAAAATACATTTTTGTTAGCTTGCGCGAAAGAGAATAGCGAAAGTTTGATTGAAGAAATATTGAAGAGGAAATGGTCAATTAAAAAGACTTGTGAATTTTATTCAGCGGGAATTTTTCATTTCAAAATGTTGAATTTATCTATAGTAATAACGCATAATTGCATAAATTTACTTTGAGTTGCAAAATTTTTCCTTCAGTACTACTTGGTTATACCGTCGACCAATTTCGCCAAATTATACAAATCGCCAAACTATTAGTCAGATTATATAGATTAGCATAAATTTTCATTGAAATAACGAAAAACAAATTAGCAGAACATATATAACAGTAGAAATAAAGTGTCGAATTAAAAATCCCTTGATGACATAATTACTATTTATTAATGTCAAGTGAATGTGACATTTACGATCATTCATTATTGACATTTAATCTTGGAATTTGGGGGTAGATTTTTAATCAATGGGGTAATCTTTCCTTCTTCAGTTTTTAAATTTTAAAGCTGAAATTTTTCCTGTAAGTGAAATTGACGAAATGGCGCAAGAAAAATTAAATTAACAATGAAAACATTTGCAAAAAGAAATGAGAGTTATATCTATATAATTTACGATTGAATATTAAAATATACTATAAAAATTATTTTCACTTGGGGAAAAAAAAAAAAAAATATTGCGACCATTAAGAACCTAAGTCAGGCATTAAGTCAGTAATGCATTTTCGGCTTAAAAACACATTCTTTGGCGACAAAAGCAAGATGAAAATGGTATAGAAACGAATAGTAACTCACAACTTATAGTGTCTTTTACAATCAGATCTGCTTTTTTTCTGCTGTAAGTTATATTATACGGAAATTCGATAAAAAAGAGAAAGAAAATAATAAAAAGAAAAATAACTATCATTCAAAATTCATTTAATCAATTTCTGAAATTCATGTTTTTATTCTAACACCAGGGATAAGTCGCCAAAAGTTGAACCAATTGTTATATTTCGCGTTAATTTATTGTTTAAGCATTACAAATATTTTTTTCATTTTCAAGATAAATATATTTTTATAATATTACGCCTCATTTAAGCGGTCTTTCTTTATTATTATTAATATTATCAGTAGTTATTTTCTGCTATTATTTGCGAAATATTTGTAATATTTCTAATAGATATAGCCATTTTAATTCTAGTAATTATAATTTTCGCCAAAAACAGCTACTGGCAACCCTTTTGTCAAAAATAACCGAAAAATACGAAATTTACTACGAAAAATCAGTTATCCCTGTAAATTTTAATCATAAACCTTCGGAAAAATATTTCCTATCGAATGATATAATCTGCAAAAAGATCCATCGGATAGTTTTTGAAAATACTCGTTTGGAAGTTTCGGAACTTCTGCTTTATAATATATATGATAAAGAAAAATTATGTATATCTTTAATTTGCGTGAAAAAATAATATATTGGATATAAAATAGATCCTGGAATTTTGAAATTTTATTGATCAAATTTACTTTTTGAACGGTTTTGTAGAATTAAATCATAAAGAAATACAACTTACAAATAAATAAAAATAGTAATAAACATCCCTAAAAACTTTAACAAATAAAAAAAAAAAAAAAACCTAATCCAGAAAGTATAATTGCTATATTTCATTATTCCTGAAAAATGCTAAAAAGTAGTGTTTTAAACAAGCAAATATATCCTTGCTAAAATCGCAAGATTTGAGGAGGTAAAATAGCGGGTCCTTCTGTAAACAGCTACCGCGACAATTTCCTTAAAATTCATCGAGTCTGGCCATGATTAAAAAAGCACTTTCGTCAAATATTCGAGAGTTCACGTTTCGTTAAGTCACGTGATTTTGATACGAAATGATTGTCAAAAACGACGAAATAAGGCTCAAGGATTTCTGAATCGTCAAAAATGAGTTTTATTTCTGAGAGTGCATGATAGTATTAATAAAGTGGCCCCCAACGACTAGTTTTTCATTTTGTGCTCTAAAGTTTTAGAGTGGTGATGCTTGAGCTACCCATATTACCCACTATATTACCTATTGCAACTATATTAAGTTTTTTAATTAAGTTATATTGCAACTGTACTCATTTTAAGTTTGTACATAAAAAAACTTCTTTTGAATGTGCTAAAAGATTCTTTTGTTGACAGGTGACCGAACAAATTATGTCAATTTGCCACATGTTATTGCCATGGTTGGGTTGCCAGCAAGGGGCAAAACTTACATATCAAAGAAGCTGACACACTATCTCAATTGGATAGGCATCAAGACAAGAGGTATGTTATTTCTTTTACATCATTTAAAATGCTGTTATTTGTAGATTTGAAATTGACACGTACACAAGTTGTACGAAAGAATGTGGCTCAAGACTGGCTCATACATTTTTTTTTTCTTTGCTATTTCAAACTTTTTTTTTTCATTCAATGTTTGGTAATTTCTTCCTGAAAAGCTGATCTGTACATACAAAAACTCTATAGTTATAGACAGTGTTCTCGCTGGCTTTTAACCAACATTAGCGATTTGGCAAATAAGATGAAATAAACCAGGGGTGATTCTCGTCCGAAATTTAAGGCATCCTCTTCCGTAAATTTGAAATTAAGTTATCAGTTCCGCATAGTTGCCAACTTGTACGGTTTTGTACAAGATCTTGTACGCGGCGAAATGCAAATTTCGTGAAAGGATCGCCGAAAAAGCACGTATTTCGTCAATATTTCATGGAAAAACGACGATTTCGTCAATGTTTTTGTCAATGAAATTTGTCAAAAGATCGCAGAAAAACGCGTATTTCCCTGCGCGGATCGCGGAAAAACGGCAATTTCACCAAATACTGCAGATAAAACGCTGATTTCGTCTGATGACCGCGGGAAAACGTCGATTTCTTCTAAAGATTGCGGACATAACGCCGATTTTGTTAAGATCGCGAAAAAAAAAAACGCTACTTTCGATAAAAGATCGCTTAAAAATATTTTGTCAAAAGATCATTTTAAAAAAAAGGTCAATTTCATCAAAAGATAACGGGAAAAACGCCGATTTTGTCAAAAGATCGCGGGGATAAAACCACTTTCGAGAAAAGATCGCGTAAAAATGCAAATTTTGTTTAAAGATCGTCGAAAAAAAGATGATTTCATAAAAAAAAACCACGGAAAACCGCAGATTTCATTAAAAGATCGCGGAAAAAACGCAGATTTCGACAAAGGATCGCAATAAATCGCCGATTTTGCTAATATATCGCAGATAAATCACCGATTTCGTCTGAAGATCGCGTATTACCCCCCCCCCCCCCCGAAAAAATTCCGAAAAAAAAAAATTCGAACAGAATCACCCCTGAAATAAACAGTAGCAAAATGGAAAAAAAAAATAGATTTGTCATGAAACATTGAAAAATTTATTTTTAACCCTTTTTGGTATCCCTTTCTTTCAATGCATTCTAACATAATTATTTTGGGAGTGTTTATAAAATAGAAATTAGACTATCTGGTTCCGAAAGTATTAAAAATAAGTACTTCTAAATGTCTCCTGAATGTGTAAATGTTTCTAACTTTAAGTATTCTAAATCTAAATTCAAAATAGCAGTCATTGATTTATTGTTGTCGAAATATAGCTACACTAAAATTTGCTATGAGCTTTTGACTCTATTAGATAGAAAAGATTGATCGGCCAATGATACTTTGCATACAACTAATAAATAGCATGGTAAATGGTTAAATGCCACATTCCAGCAAAACGTTTCACTATTTGGCACCTGATGTAATTTTGTTTTCACCATTGTGAAGCCGGTGCATAAATAGTGATCAATTGACAACAGAGAAATATCTATCACATAATCCCTTTTTGTCTTTGTCTGCTAAACGCTAAACTAGAATTTATGTTGACTCCAATATCTCTAAAAACAGAGTAATGTAAATAGCACGGTGCAATTGGACATGAAGAGACATCAGTCATTCAATAATGCTGTTAAAAATCTGGACTGGCGCACACACAAGAACAGAAATTGAGCACTTGCATTTTGATAAGTCCGATTGTTCATTTATTCACCAAATGAAGCATTTTGGTGCAATGGCGAGTGGCAGTGAGAACTCTGATTATAGATTACATTTAGCCTAGTATATTTGCAGATGCAGATCAAGGATTTCAACTCCGACTCTGCAAGCAACAGTTTTATTTTAAATTGCCTTTGAGAGCTCTGTACTTAAGAAAAAAAAAAGGAAAAAAATGCAATCCCTATAGTCTTACTTCGGTAATCCCAATAAAGTAGGTGTTTTACTTACTCACACTTGTCTTGATACACTTTAAGGCCAATGATGATCAGTCACTTGGGATTTTAGACTTCTGTTAAATATCTAAAAAATGAATGAGGTGTTATTGTGAAACTTCCTAGGTGTAAACTGCACAGAAGTCCTATTTTCCTGCAAATTTTTTTCCCAAAACCCAATAGGAGACCTTAAAAAATTAAATATCTTTTGACTTATCCTGTAAAAACTAATGTTGCGAAAGCATTAAAACTGTAATGCATGATTAGAAGATTTTTTTGTTATAAACTGTGTTCATTTTCATAATTATAGCATGCATACTCAAAACAATCTGAAATCAGTTTTGCTTATAATTTGCAACATTTTTATTATGAAAGAATGTTGTTCTTTTTATGAACCATGAAAAACATTGTACACAATACGTTGGAGCCAGAATTAAAATGTAAAAATTTAATAATTGAGTAGGTTTACTATTTGGTTCACTGTGCATGGGTGAATGCAATCAAAATATAATGTGCATAATGTAAAAGCTAAATGTATACAGCAACTTTTGTGAAAGTCTCAAACACAGCTTAAAAATTCTGAAAATGATCATTATTAAAATATGTATGAAATAGTTTCCAAAAAGAAGCAAAGGGATTTAAATTATGTATCCAAATATAGTATATGTAGCACACTAATGCATGTACTATATCTGGCCTCTCGTCTTTACTTCCTTTTGGAAACAATGAATTTCAAGTCTATTCTAACGATGATCACTTTCAGAATTTTCAAACTATGTTTTTGAGACTTTCACTAAAGGGTCATTTCATGTCAAATCAACCAAAAAAGTTAAATATTCAACCTGACCATTTCTGATTTAAATGAAACTGCCAGGGATCATTTTCTATGATGATATAAATTAGAGCATATTTTTATTTTTTTTGTTAATCACTTTAAATTTTCGCACAGTTAATTATTTAAATTTTGAAAAATCATTTTTTGACTTGCATGAACATTTTCAATTTTGAATTTCTCAAAAACATAGAAAATTTTATGACCACTCGTTTTAAAGTGGAGTTTATAAGGTTTAATTTGATATGCAAGTTGACTATGTTGCAAGTTTACTAGTTAAAAAAAAAAATTAACTTTTTTTTTAAAGTTTAAAATCTTTTTAGAGTCATTTTAAAAAATTTTTGAGAAAAAAAAAATGCAAGTTTGTAATATTATACACTTTTGAAATTTTTAGAGTGGGATCTCAATGGGATCAGGAGTTATGAAATAAAAGCTGAAAATTACCATACAAATCGTAAATAAATGACAAAATAAATAGAATTAAATTGCTGTTTTAATGGTAATTTTTGCTTTTATTTAATTACTCCTGATCCTATTGAGATCCCACTCTAAAAATTTCAGAATTTTAAGCTTATAATATTACAACAAAAATACAATTTTTTCAAAATGTTTAAAAATGGCTCTCTAAAAAAATTTCAAATTTTATTTATTTTAACTATACATAGTCAACTTGCATATCAAATTAAATCTTGTGAACTCCTTTGGGGCCGTCCATTAATCATGCGAGGCTCCAGAGGGGGGGGGGGGAGGGGTCCATAAAAAAATCACGAAATATCACAAGGGGGGAGGGGGGTGTAGTAATATATCACGAGTATTTTTTTCGGCAAACGCGCGATACTGAACCGAAAAGCGGCGTTTCGTATATTTGTTTTTGTCAAACGCATACAAAGTCGAAAGCTACTTGTGGTGAGACCTTGATTCACCGTTGCCAGGCAACGAACGAAGTGAAGTTCCCGCGAGCCGTGACAAGCGCCTGCCGGACTCATCTTGTCAGTGTCAGTTATTCTGTTGTTTTGGCATTGAATACATGCATAAATTGTTTAACCTTCTACGATTTGCATTAAAACAATGTTTAAAATAGGTCATTTGTATAAAGACCTATTTGCAGAGTATAAGAAGGGAAAAAAACCTAGTGTAGCTCAAAAAGAATGCAATGAATTGTGGGCTAACGCGAAACAAAAATATACTGTCAAAGAAGAATTTATGAAGTGGACGAATGATCTTTTACTAGATTACCGCCGAAAGCACCAAGCAAAGAAATCATCTAATATATCCTCTTTTATTGTTCTAATACTAAAAAGATAAGTTAAAATTTGTATGTAACTATCTTTTATGGTCATTGTTCTAATAATAATACTTGAACCTATATTTTATAATAAATATTCTAAAAAATTGAGATTCTTTGTAGGTACTAAAAAATACACGTGATATAGGGTAGGGAGGGGGGGGTAGTCTTAAACCTCACCATGTATCACCAAGGGAGAGGGGGGGGGGTTAAATATGCCAAAAAAAAAATCACATGATTAATGGACGGCCCCTTTTTGAAATGAGTGGTCATAAAATTTTCTTCATTCAATAGAACTTGAGAAATTCAAAATTAAAATTATGTAAGCAAACCAAAAAATGATTTTTCAAAATTTAAATAAACTATATGAAATTTTGATGCAAAAAAAAATATTATGAACATATATTATCACTAGCAAAAGCCATGCTTTGTTTGGATTCGCAAAGCATTATTTTACAAAACAGATATTCGAAAATAACAATATTTTTTAATATAATTTTTAATAAATTAAACAATAACATAACATTTTTGACATAATTAAAGAAAAATGTTATTTTATGTTTTGGCGCATTTTAATTTTTTATTTATGATGTAAGACTGGCATAATAAAATATTTTTGAAGAAAACTATTACAAAATATTTTTAAATTTTCAACTAAAAGCTCTTTTAAATATGTTTTTACTATTTCCAGTAGCCACTGGTGTTTTTTAAAGTTGTTTGAAATATGCATGTTTCCAATCTTTGTAATTAAAATCAAATAATCTTTGATAGCTATTTTAGAATAATACATTTGAAGGGAGCTTGAAGAAAGTTACTTCTTAAAAATCCTATTTTCTGGAAAAACATTTGAAATCTGCTCTCGTTGATACTATGAATTTTTAACTGTAAAACTTTTTATTATAATTTCTTCGTTTTTATAATGTTAGTGTACGAGAATTTTTGATATTGTAGAATTTTTCGTAAAGAAAATTTCTTTTGAATGCTTAATTTTGAAGGATTTTCACTTTCGACAACGTTACATACGTTTTTAAACCAACTTGTGTCTATATATCCTCAATATCTACAACTGCTTCATCTAATGTTAAACCTTGGGATTTATGAATTGTAACAGCAAAAACTAACTGCAGAAGAAATTCTTTCCTTGAACAATTTGTTTCCAATTTTCCAGAATTTAATTATTGGGGGAATTGGTACGCACCGATTCTTATAAGTTAAATTATCGTAGTATTCAAATTTATCCATGATTATTCGCGATATCTGGTCTGGTGGCTTGTGATTTTCTTTATGTGCAACAACGTCTAAAGTCCCGATCACTAAACCTTTTTAGGTCCACAAATAAGAACGTAACATTACTTTAGCCATTTCTTACTTTATCATTTGGATCTAAAGTCAATTTGTCGTTGCTGAATCGGCCAACTTTGCTTTAGTACATTTATAAAGAGCTTGAATCGAGGCAACAACTTCAAGCTTCAATTCTTTTAATTTTTCATTTATATAACAAATTTAGCAATTAATTTTATTTGTTTAGAATTCTTTTGTTGCCATTTTACAAAAAAAAAATCCATAATACAATTCTTTTAAAATGTTTAAGTGTCATCTGTGCAAACGATTTTGCGTAATAATGAAAAAATGTTTTATTTATTAAATTAATCATGATTCTATCTATAATTACTTACTCTATGATTTATATATTTTTTCTGAAAATATACGCGTTTCATTTTTTATTTATTTGTTAAAATGTGTCCGTATTGGAAATGCATGTAAAATAAATTAATTAAAATATTTTTTTAACGTTTTACTGTAAAAAAATTATATTGTGCAAATCTACAGATCATAATTTATTTTTGTGTTTAATTTGAAGTCAAAATATTGAATAGTTCTTTTGTAAAGCGTACGACAAAATGTAATTTGAGTGGCCTAGTAGAGGATTCGCTTCGCTCATCCTAATTAATATTATCAGGCAGAACAATTCCTGAGAATTTCATCGAAATCTGAAAGGGTCAGGTTGAGTCATTGGTTGATTTGACATGAAATGACCCTAAAGTTGCTGTACTATATACATTTAGCTGATACATTATGCACTTAATATATTTGATTGCATTCGCACATGCTTAATGAAACATTTAGTGAACCTGCTCTGTAAACTTCATAAAATTTTCTGCGCACGGCATGCGCGCATGCGTCTATATTATACAACTCTGCTGTGAACATGAACAAAATTTTGATTCCCCTTGAATTTCCTGTTAACGAGGTTAGACTGCATTAAATTTTATTATGAATAAAATATCATAAATAAAACATTTTTATTTGCATTGTCCCAATATGAAACACTTTAAAGAGATTTTTCTTTTCTGCAATTTTTCTAAATTCATTTCATTATACTATCAAATACTTTTAGTTTGTGGGGATTCTGCCTTTCTGGATATTCCATTGTCAAATTAATTTATCATAAACTACCATCTCCAGAACAATTTCCAGTCAAAGATCCAGACAAAGGTGCTGCGACCTTGTTGCTCTTCAGTCAAAATAAATTATGTTCTTATTGTTTTTAATAATGAAGAAAAAATTTGCTTACATAGTATTAAAAGTACCTTTAAATATAAAAATACTGGGGTCTTTATCATAGTTCACCTTCCATAATCACTATCCAATAGTCAACGCCTCCTAACTTTTTAAATACTAATATGCTCTTCTTATTGCATAATTTTAAAACCATATACTTCAGCACTGTTTACAGTTTTGATAAGACTTTTCATGTTTGTTAATGGTCATCGCATTATTTATTTTCAATGACGACTATATTTTAGTATGCATAATTAGATGTTGGAAAATGGCTGAGTTTGTATGTTTGTATGTCTCATTTTTATGCTGAAATATTTAATACAATTGCTCAATTTTTGTAATCCAGTAAAGTGAACATTTTTGTAGAAATTTACTGGTTTTAAAAATTGTAGTTAAACAACGATGGTGTATGATTTTTAAAAAATGTCCTATTTTAAAACTAGGGGAAATTGTATCATTCTCAGACTCTACTATTTTAAATCTAAAATAATTACATTAGTTTTAATTTTAACAATTATTTTCATAAATATTTAATTGTTAATCTGAATTATTAAATTTTTAAAATTAAATAAAAATGGATTGCTTCAGTCCCTCCATAGGATTTTTGAACTTTTATACTACTCCTTTTAAGTTTGTTAAATAATCATAAATTTAATGTTATTTGCCGATGTAGATTTATATGTTAATAAAGATTTATATTGAAATGCTTTTTTCCCCTCATAGTTTTTAATGTTGGTGAGTATCGAAGACTAGCTACTGAGGCTTATAAAAGCCATGATTTTTTTCGTCCTGACAATGTGCAAGCGATGGCTATTAGAAAGTGAGTCTTGCTCTTCTTATTGCATAATTTTAAAACCATATACTTCAGCATTGTTTACAGTTTTGATAAGACTTTTCATGTTTGTTAATGGTCATCACGTTTATTTTCAATGAAGACATTTTAGTATGCATAATTAGATGTTGGAAAGTGGTTGAGTTTGTATGTTTTTGTTCCCATCTCTTATTTAAATTCAGTGTGGTGAGTGGTCAGAGAAAAATATTGTCAAGAGTACCAGTATTTTCATAAAATAAATACTTCAAATAATATAAAGGGAATAAAGAGAATTTCTTTTTAACAGAATACTGGTATTAACACCTTTTTGACTGTTTTTTCCTGACCATTTGCCAGCCTGTAAATTCTATAAATAATTCTTATGAAGGAATTATGTTTATTTCTTTGTAATCGATGCCATTTAGACTCTTACGAGGATTAAACAGTGTCTGTAAGTCAGACTAAAAGTGCTTTGCTGGAATCTTTGGGTACTATCATTCTAAAACTATACATTTAAATTGTGCCTCTTCATAATGTTTTTTTTAACCCTTCTAAAATGGGCATCTCTTTAAGTTTTATTTTGGTGGCACCACTTTTTATAAACAGTCCTCTTTACTTATGAAATCTTAAAATACTTTAAGTTTAAAAGAAATATATTTATTGATGGTGCCCAAAAACAATTGAAATGCACTTTTTAACTATGTATATGCATCACTAGTTTTGAAAGAATTAATCTAGAGTTGTCTAGCTGACTCTTTAGCCAGTCTGCAAAACAAAGTCAAAATCAAAGTGATATTTATGGATTATCGTTTTTCATTTTCTGTGTTTGCATTTAATGGGATTAATTTAATAGTCAGAGTAATTGGTGATAAAATTTCTATAAAATAAAATCTTATTATAGTCATATAATCAGCTCGAACTTAATTAAATAAATTGAATAAAATTTCTGTGTAGTGCCACCTAATTGAGAAATCATACAAATATGATCTGTATGTAACAGACTATCCCGCAAGTAAGATATTTTGTAATGTGAATTTATTTCAGTAATTTATACATAGATTATTACATTTTTAAAAGTTTTGGTAATAGTAAAGGCAAAGAAAGATGGCAAATTTTCAATATAAGATATTCTTATCAGGGTTGGGTTTTTGACATGACATGTCAAAAACCTGTCAAAATGTTAAAAACCTTATACGCATTTTTTAAAATCAATAATTAGTGTTATTTTATATTAAATAAAGCTAAAAACTGGTTAAATAATAATTTATATATTATGTAAATAATTTTTATTTAGTTATACTATGAGTTGTAATAAAATTATGTATCACAATTTAAATTATATGTCAGTTGTCATGTATAGGAAAAACATTGAAGCTACTGTACATTTTTAAAGTACTATTTATGTTTGTATCTTTATTACTATTAAGTGTTCAGTTTGATGCAAAAAATTTTAAGTCTAAATTTACACACGCCTTTTTTAAGCATAAATTAAAGTGATTGCTATTCAATGACTGATTATAAGTTCCTTCTATTTTTATTGATTCTAAATGTTTGTTTTCATACATGGATATAAACCACAATTGCAGCACAAAAAGTAATTAAGTATAATATGACATAAATATAATTTAATTCTAAGAGTAATTAAATTAATTATAATATGAAATCAATATAATTAAATGTTCTTTAAATCAATATGTTAAAAAAAGGTGTTTTATTTTCAGTTACCCATATATATCTTCATTTTACTATGTCAGTTTCAGTTTAATTCTTTAGAACAATTTGTTCATGTTAAATTTGTCTTTTATGCATTATAAAATAACCCACCAACCCCTCCTTTTTCCCCCTCCAAATCTGGCTTCACACTATGATGTAATTATGGAGCGTATGGAATCCTATCTACAACCTTTTCATTATCTGGCATACATGACGCATCCAGCATACAAAGGTGCTAAACGATGAACATAGGGAAGCAGCTCGGACATGACTGCTTGAAAGAAACTCAGATTTTCTCGGATTTATCATTGCTTTTGAAGCTGAATCTCCACCATACCCTAAAAGTTTCTTCTCAGCTCAAGATGTTCCAGTAGCAGTATGGTGGAAAGGCTTGAAGAAAAACAATATACCAAGTGAATTCATACTGCTCATGGTGCGTTTGCATTCCAGTCCATGCAGCTCAGCCTCAATTGAGCTAATATGGATTTTTCCACTCCAAATTACGAAACAAACTTGAAGTACAGAAGGCATCAAAACTAGTGTTTTGCTACTGCATGCTTCGTGGAAAAAAGATTTAGAATGGGATTAACATTAAAATAAAATAAAAATATGTGTATTATTTATATTGTAATTTTATACGTTAAATTATAAGTATTTTCATCATGTACTTTCATTTTTAATTAAAGTATTTAGTAGTTTCATTAGTTTATAATTTTAATGTAACAACTAACAATACTTCTGATTATTCTTTATTCTATATTTATAGCTTACAGTTAATTTCTATTTTCTAAGCAACTTGTATTAAAACTGTCAAAATTTATTCAAGTGTCTAAAACTAAAAATTATGAAAAATTGTAAATTTAATGTTGTTCTAAAAATAATATTAATTAGTTTTTGGACTCAATTTTAGGTTTTTGACACTGTCAAAAACTATGTCAAAAAGGGGTTTTTGACATGACGGTTAAAACCATGGTTAAATCCGGATAAAACTGTCATATTGTCAAACTTGCCAACCCTGATTCTTATATATATCAAATTGTACGCTTAGATTTCTTAAAGAAAAGTTATATGTAATTGGTTAAGAACTATTCATTTGTGGAAATTGAAAATAATAATAAAAATTTGACTTTATAATTTGTACACATTCCTAATTTTTCTATGGTGTTAAAATTTATCTTTATTAATTTAGCCACAAAAATATAAAATAGTTTTTACATATAATTTGTTTTGTTAAATTTCATAAGAATAAATTCTTCATAAAATCAAAATATATGCTAAAAGTGATATTAAAAATAATTATAAATGCTTAAAACAAAATAATTAGTTTATGCATACAATCGGTGACAATTTCAAGATCATAAAATACTCTTTGCAATTTTTAATTTGTGTTTCTTTAGTCATTGAACTTGAAAATGTCAATGCATACAAAACTAAGATCTATTTAGATTCTTTTAAGATATTTTTTGTACTAAGTTTTAGCATATGTATTCTCTATTTTAATAGGGATTCTTATGTATAATTCTAGAACTGTTTGGTTCGCAAACAAAATATGCTCACCAGATATAAAATTTTATTCATAATCTAAATGGTTTAAAGGCTACTCCATTCAAATGAAAAGACCTTTTTGCTAATATTAATCTTAAGGAAGAAATTTATAAAGATTTCTCGGTTGCATTTTAATATTTTTAAATGACTTCTTTTGCATTAGGTAACTGAGATCAATCTGTAAGGCCATTTTTTACTTTTGATTTTATCTATATGTTTATAATTGTTCTTTCATTTTCAGAACTGGCTTCTAAAGTGAAAGCACCCACATAAAATATCTGTGACCAAAATCAAAAAATTAAAAAATCATTTAAATATTGAAATGCAACAGATATATCTTTATAAATTTCTTCCATAGCATTAGCAAATGAGTCTTTCCGTTTGACTGAATTAATCTCTTAAAGGGTTAATTCAATTGCACAAAAACAGTTGCTGTCTAATGTTAAGTATAAGAATTTTTTTTTTAAATATCTTGTTTGCATTTTAATATTTTAAGATGATTTATTCTAATGGATGGCTGAGGCTGTTTTTGCTTGAAAGTTTTTTAAAATGCTATCTTTGCTGAAACCAGTTCTGAAAATAAAAGTATTCTAATTTTTTCAAAAGGAAAAAAACTTTAGAAATATTTTGACTATTCAATAAAAAAAAAAATAATTCTAACATAATACTAACGCTTGTGAGCAGGTGTGTGGGGTTGGGGGGTGGTGCATGAGTAAAGAAGTACCATCTTGATGCATGTTTTGTTTGAATTAGATTAACTAAATTTAATCTTTGTCTTGGTAAGTTTTTAATATACCTAGCATTTGATACTCATCTTATAATTGTCTGAGCTTAGCGAAGTCTTATACTCAGAGTACGTAACGATATTAAAAGTCAAAAAAATTCTTTCGTCAAGCAAATCTCAAAAAATACTTGTCGGATTTCGATTCTGTTTGTACCAGAAGGTACCTATGAAGGTAATCTGGTGATTGCACCTACTTTTAAAAATTAATTCCAAATAGTTTAAAAGTTATATTAAAAAAACTGATTAAAAAGCACAATTTATTTGCATACATCACAGAAATTTGGTGTGCGTGATTTTCACGGGCTGGATATTTTCGTAGATAATCGAATTAATACATGGAGTAAATAGTAATCATTTACGCACTCAGAAATATTGAATGCAATAAAACATTTTAAAATTTAATCATGCAGGAAAATAAAACTGTTATTTTTTTATATTAAAAAAATGTCATAAGTTTGATTTTGTGATAATCTCTTAATAGCATTTTTTGATTGCTAAAAGAATGTTTTATATATTTCGCGTGTGAAAATTAGAAACAATTACGTTTTTAAATAAAAAGTTTCTTTTATGACATCATTTTCCCTTTATTTTTATTGCATGTTTTCTTTTAACTTATATTTTGTTTGCGTGTGAAAGTCAATTCTGGTCACTAATTTTTCGGCACGGATACCACAAGCGCATCAGATTTGGCGCAATTTTTTTCAAAGCCCATTTGGCAAAAACTCTGTTTTCAAATAACGCTCACATACACATTTTTAAATTATTTTCCATTTTCAAAAAGAACTTACAGTAAATAAAATAATAAAAATAATTAATAACTATAAAAAGAAATATTTTATATAATTAAAAAAAGAAATGAAAGTAAATAAACATTTTATGAGTAAATAAACAAATAATAAATAAAGCCGGGTTACCATCTCAGGTAAAATAATGCCATTTTGGCGCCAATTAAGTACCCTGGTGCATATGTGGCACCTTTTCCCATTTTTCATCCATTTCCTGTTGGCCTACAACTTTGAAATTTGGAATATGTATGAATACCTGGGAGCAATACTGGAATTAGACATTGATTTTTTTAAATTCGATCCAAAAAGGAGCAGCGGGGGCTATTTTTTAAAGATTTATACAATTTATACTGCATAAAGGAGCCACTTACCTATTTTTATATACAAGAAGTAGTAATTGGTATGTAAAAACAATTATAGTATACATAAATAAAATACTTGAGGTAATATATTAGAAATATAAGCACAGAGTTTGGTGAGATTTTTTATGCCAATTAGGCGAAAACATCATTTTGATTACCAGATATATATAGTATGCTATAATAACACGTTATTTATTTCAAAAGGAAAAGAAATGAATAAACGAAACATTTTCTGTTATTAAAAAAAAGAAATAACAATCAATAAATGTTAATATTTTTAGAACAATTTATTATAACATTTATATGATAACCAGCATGTTAGGCAACTGAATGCCATTTTGGCACCAATTAGGTATTCGGTGTGTATAAGGCATATTTGTAAAACTGAGCATGAAGGTTTGCCAAGTGTGTTTTCATAGTCACTTATATACTTTTGCAACATAGCGCACCTTTCGAAGCCAAAACTGCACAAAAGAAAAAAAAATATATTTGCAGCCTTTTTTATGTAATGCACATATCGTAATCAGTAGGCTTGGTAATCAGACGTCGTTTTTTTGCTTTAAAAAATTATATTTCATACGATGTGTTTTTTGGATTCGTCGTTTTTCCATATTTGATAGTATGCGTCTACTCGTTTTGTAACTTTCTTCTTTATTAACAGCGACATTTGGATTTCCTATTTAAATAACAATTCTTCTAATTACAAAATTTTTTTAAAAATAAATAAATAAATGAAATGCGGACATCTATTGCTCAAAGCACAAAAATTTTCCCATTTGTAATGGAGATTCTTGTAGCGTAGTTTGGTAGCAGCTGCTATTTTGTTAGAATACTTAGAAGAAGCGTGATTACGTATAGTAGACCAGATTCGGATGTACGAAAAAAAAACCTACAATGATTGCTAAGTTATTCTTTATTCAGACATGTATTACTAGGGGGGGCACACATACAGTACTCGGAGAAAATCTCCGAACAGCGATTAGCAACTTCACTAGACCAGAGCAGTGAGTGAAGTGTCCTCGTACATAGCAACAAACCGCCACTTTTGGCATGATAGAAAATCGCCAACATACACAAGTTCGCCCATGCACAATGGATAGTATACGCCAAATAACAGTTAAAATGCAGCCAGCAAGATCAGAATTCAATTTAGTTTCCCAGCTGGGATGGGAAAGGAAAAGGTTGCCAAACGATAAATTGTTACACGTGTTGTTTTGTCTAATAACGAAGCACACCGAAGGGACATCAGATTTTACTGCGCAGATGTTAAATTCTTTTTAGGGTTTTGTCGAGAAAGGAAAAAGAAGCGTAAGCATAAATTTTAACTGCGAAACAGAGATGATCTCCTTATAAGGTAATGCAGAATTGCTTCGATCGGAAAAAGCAGACATCTGGAAATAGTTTTAAACGGTTGATTAATATGTGAGTGTATTTCTCACAGATAAAGTTAAGCAGCTGCCGATTTTCGGTTAGAGAATTAATAAGCAAGAAAAATGGAAAAGGAATGAAGGACAACTTAAAACTAATTTTTGAATTGAACAGAGACGGGGGGTGTAAAGGAATAATTTAAGAAAATAACCAATATATAACGAAATAATAGTTATATATATCACCCGGTGCACCACAAAAAAAAAACTTTTGCTGTCCAATGTGCATAGGCTAGCATACAATATTATAACATAAAAACATACATAAATGCAAAAGTTTTTTTTTTTATATGTATCTGTAGAAATTTGACGTCATGATAATGGAGACTTTTGTATTCAAAAACAGTCAGCAGTTCTAAAGTTTCTATATTTTTTTTTACTATTTCTGTATATGGATCCAAGCTAGTACTGTATTTTTATATGTAGAAGTTGAGTCGACTCAGACAGTACAAAAATATTACTGCAGCTTTGATTGTTATCATGACACAAGTAAAAATTTTGAAACATATACACAAAACATGAAACTAATACTAAATGAATATAAAATGGCAATACACAAAAATAACATAATAGCACTATATTTTTCAAAAATTAAAAAGAGTAATATGATGTATATTAAAAAATAAAAATGTTTTTGTAAAAAAAATTGTTTCATGCCGAAGCATAGGATGACAAAAAAAAGAGGTGCTCCAAGCACGCCCATAAAAATTTGCGTCACCCTGAATCTTGTGTACAACACAAGTATTATGGCATCGGCTTAGGGCCTAGCCTTAGATGAGGAGGGAATTGTGATGCTCCCCCGAAGGCACTAGCGGTCTTCTGATGGAGCCCACGTCGAATTACATGAAAAAAATTGAATTGTTGTGAATTGGAATCACAATTCAAAAATTTGAATCGAAACTCCAATTCCAAAACTTTGTCTCTCAACACAATGAAGCTTGAACCCTTAGGGCCTTAATTTTGAACGGAAACAAGACTTCAAAGGGAAGAATTCAAAAAGAAAAAACAAAAAAAATGTATATCATCTAACAACTAATATGGGGAGACAATCCTAGAGTGAAGAGAGACGAAAAATGTGTCACAATCGAGTGGGGTGATGAACAAGACATATATGAAAACTGTGTTTTATTTAATTACATGAATCATTTGTTTACTTTTCTAGACTACAGTACCTGTTTATCTAACTATAATATGTTTGACTTATAGTACAGGGATTGTTAAGTGGGAGGTTAGCTAGTGGAAAAATATTGAATTAATGAATATTGTCAAAGAAATTTTAAGTGTACTGCAAAAAGAAACAAAATAAAAAGGAACTAAAATTTAAGTGAGTATGAAGACATATCTAAGTGTTGAAGGATAACAATGATACCTAATATTGTTCCTAAGAGATCTTCAGAGCAACAGTGATGGACCAGCCATGATATTGTTAAAGATCAGTCAAAAACAACATACACACAACCATGAGCTCTTTGGTTGGATATGTGGTATCATAAACATGACTTAAAAAAAATAATAAATAGTGTTTTTACATTAGCTTCTGTTTCTTAGATTGTATGTGTGAGGTTGATAAAACGTATTAAAGTTAGTGTTGTTTATATGACTTGACGCATCAAATAAATGTCCATAACGAGGAGGTGCTAGTAAAAGTCTATCAATATGTACCCGAAATGCTGTGTTATCAGGAGTATACAACCTTTTAATTGAGAATGACACAGGGGAATGTTTACAAGTGACAATATATGGACCAGTATACTTTGTTTTAAACTTGTCATTTGATTTTAGATATACAATATCTTTTAAGAAAATGGATCTTAATTTAGCTTTCTGACCGTAATATTTATATCTTTTATCTTGAGCAGATTTAATGTTGTTATAAGCTTTGTGATATATCTTACTCAAATCATCAAGTAATTTGTGTACTTCAATATGTTTATCAAGAAAGGGTTGGTTGCACGACTGATCAAAAGTGTCAAAAATTAGAGAAAGTTCGCGTCCAAAATGAAGAAAATTAGGAGAGTACAATGTAGTTGCATGTTTGGAGCCGTTATAAAGTGACTTATGTATAAATACAGCATTTTCGAATGAATGACCTTCTTGTAAAAGAATATTAACTGAATATTTGATTGACTTATTGATTCGCTCTGCAATCGCATTTGATTGTGGTCTCGAGGCAGAACTGTGTAATACCTTAATGCCCATTGTATCATTAAAAATGTTATATACCTGAGACGTGTACTGGGGTCCTAAGTCTGATAAGACAACCGAAGGTCTCCCAAAGGTGGTTATGTAGGAGAATAAGCATTTAACAACCTTACTCGCCGATATGTCATTAAGTGGAAAGAGTTCAATATGTCTCGAAAAATGATCAGTGATAGTTAAAACATATTTTCCATTAGTAAACGGTCCAAGGAGATCAGTACTGATAGTGTGACCAGGGTACCTGGGAGTGTATGTGGGCTGCAAAGGTGCGGGTGGAGTTTGGTGATGTTTAGTTTGAAGACATTTGATACATGATGCAACAAAGTTTAAAGTGTCTACATACATACCCCTCCAAAAATATCTACCTGACAAGAATTCATAAGTTTTATTAAAGCCAAAATGAGATAAATGTGAAATTGTTAAGACTTTGCTTTTAAGTGAATTTGGAACAATAATGTGATACGAAAAAGTGTTATTAAAAATATTTTCCTTCTTTAACATTAATACTTTCGAATCAGGATGAATGAAGTAGTTAGGAAATTTTTGAGAAGATCCTTTCTTTAAGATTTCTTTATAAACAACAGACAAAGTAGGGTCATTTTGTTGTTCAGTAGCAAATGTTTCATTCGAAATTTCTTATAAAGGGTCAGGATTTGTTTGTGTACCAGAAATAAGGCAGTTAACATGCATATTAGAATCACTCGAGCTGGAGTGTGGAGTATCACATTCTACAATAGGTAAGGGTTGAGTATCATGAATAAGTTCAGGGTTTGTAGCTAAAGTCTGTTGATTATTTTCAAAGTTACAGCGAGATAGTCAGCGAGTACATTCTTTTTACCTGGAATATGTTGAAATTTGTATGTGTATTCTGAGAGATCCATGAGCCAACGAGAGATAATATCAGCCGGATTTGTAGTTTTGTTGTACTTTTCCAGGGGTTTACTATCTGAAAGGATTACAAATTATCTGTTGTATAAATAATATTTGAAAGCAGTAACTGATTTATGAATCGCCATGAGTTCTAATTTAAGTGCAGGATATTTTTTTTCTGATGCTTTTAAAGATTTTGAAAAGTATGCAACAGGTAATAGTTGTTTATCATGTTCTTGTAGTAAGACACCAGAAATAGCAATATTTGACGCATCAGTATTTAAATAGAACTTTTTGTTCCAGTCAGGTAATCTAACCATGGGTGGATTAAAGAATATCTTCTGTATGGTGTCCATAATTTTTTGATGTTTGCTTGTCCACTTAAATTTGGCTTTTGGAGTAGTTAAGTTTATGAGAGGCTGCACAAGTTCAGAAAAGGATGGAACAAGAGATTTGTAAAATGTAATGACGCCTATGAGTGCTTTTAATTGACGTTTAGTTGTAGGTGTTGGAAAAGATGTTATTTTTACAATGTTCGACTGAACAGGAGAAATAGTTTGATTTTCTATGTGAAATCCAAGATAATCTAAACTGGTTTTGTGAAAAGTGCATTTGTTAGGGGACAGCGTTAAATTATATTTTACTAGTATTGCAAGAATTTTATCCAACTTATCACACATTTCTTGATATGAATTGGCACCAACAATAAGATCATCTTGGTAGGTATAGACACCTTCTAACTGTAATTCATCAAGTAACGAGTCCATTAAAGCTTGATAAATTGAGGCGCTTGTTTTTAAGCCGAATACTAATCTCTTATACCGAAAAGAACCGAACATTGTAGTGAATGTGAGCTGATTTTGAAATTTTGCAGGCAAATCAATCTGATGATATGCCTGATGAAAGTCGAGAGAAGAGAAAAAACGATATTGTGAAAGATTTGAAATAATAGTTTGAGTTTTTGGAAGTGGATAGGACGAACCTTGAATTATAGTATTAACCATTCTGAGATCTAATGCGAGTCTATATTTCTGTATACCTGTACCGTCTGGTTTCTTTTTAACAAGGAGCATGGGGCAGGCCCATTCGGAACAATGACGTTCAATGATTTTGGCATCAAGCAACTGTTTGATTTGATTTAAAACATCCTTTTGCACAGCTTGGGGAAGAGGGAAAGGGAGTGTCTTTATGGGGTAGTCATTAATGAATTTCAAATCAGGTACAATTTTATCAATATGACCAAGTGTGTCTAATGATTTGGAAAAGGCAGGATAATAATTAAGTAGCAATTTAGTTAGGTTCTTTGCTTCGTCAGATTTTAAGTGAGAAAGTTTAAAATCATTAGCCGATAACTCCTGCTTTCTTTTTTGTAAGATTTCATTAGACGCCTGAATAAAATTTACAAAGTGCAGGGCTGCCAGTTGGTCCCTATTTCCCTAAAAGGTCCCTATTTTTTAACTTGGTCCCTAAAAGTCCCTTTTTTCACTAAGAGGTCCCTAAAAGTCCCTTTTTTAAATCTATTTTGTGTTTAAATTAAATTTTTCTGAAATTGTTACAAAGTTTATCATGAAAATTTAGATTTGTTAAAAATTTAATGCCCTAGATGGCAGCACATAACTGGTCATAGTAGAAGAAAGGACCAATAATAGCATATTTTGAAGATGAATTAGGAACCAATAATATTCTTAGCGTACAACATCCTGTCGCCAGTAGGAACTTTTCTGATTTTAACAATCTGATCTGTATCATTCCACATTAATTTGTTTCTTAGTAACAGTTAAAAGATGAACAGATATCTGAAAAAAAAAATGTACCTATCAACTTTTTTTTTTTTTTTTCTGCAAAGGATTGTCAATAGCCTGAGGAAGATTTTAGCTTTATACAGGAAAAACTAAGTGTTCCTGCACATAGGTTTATGAAACATGTGCCAAGCAGATACTCTGGAACCTGCATCAAATTGGTTGTTAGAATAATAGAATTGTCTCCAAGTATTTCTTGAAATGTATTCTATCTAGAAAAGAACAAAGGACACTAAATACAGTCAGCTACAAAAGTTTTGTTGAATATTTGAAAGAGAAAACAATGAAATGTCAGTTACTGTTTATTGTATCTAGTGCCAAACTATTTACAGTTTACTGCATTTTTCGAAAGCGAAGATCCTCTGATCCACTTAGTATATGATGAGAAAAAATGCCTTATCATGAAAGTCGTAGGACATATTTGCAAACAGTCAGCCATTAAAGCTTTCAAGATTGATGTCAGTCAATATCCCTTTGAGAGTAAAAATTTAATCTCTCCAAAGGATGTTAGTTTCAATAAAGAATAGCTAAAAGAGTTATTGCTTCAATAAACAATAGCTCAAAGAGTTATTGCAATTATCTGAAAAATATAGAAGTTGTTTTTTAAATGATGTGCAATGTCATTATGTAGCTTCTGGTAAGTATTTTTACAATAAGGATATAGGGCCGTTGCAATCAGCTGTTTTACTTTCAATCTGCCAATCAAATGCTGGCGATTCACTTTCAGCCGCACCCATAATCCTCTCTGCTACCAATCACACCTGCCGTTCAACGATTGCTTGACCTCCAATGGTCGATCTGTGACGTCATATGAAACTGCCCTATATTACAAAATAAAAACTTGAAATACTTCAGTTGTTTAAACCTAAAATTCAAAAATACTCCAAAAATTAAAAAAATTGGCTATAACAGACATGTCACTTTTCTGCAAATTCGTAGAATGCCATTTTTTCGGTACTGAATTTTATCATTCTTGGAATCAATGCAAATATGCATTCAAATTGATGAAATTTTTTAATGGAGGGGTGGGGGGGGGGTTGAGTAGCAGTAACGGATGAAATACATCAAAAATTAGAGTATGAACAGCATCAAATTTGGAAAAATTATTCAAAAGATCACAGAAAAAACAAAAAAATTGCCAAAAGATCATGAAAATCATGAAAAAAACAGATTTTTATCAAAAGATCAAAAAAAAAAAAAATTGGTTTTTGTCAAAGGATTACTGGGATAAGATGCAATTTTCGTCAAAGAATCGTGACAAAAATGACATTTCCATCAAAGGATCGCAGAAAAAGATGTGATTTTCGAGAAGGATCACGGGGGAAAAACCCCACGATTTTTGAAGGATTGCAGGAGAAACAAGATTTTCATCGTCAAAGGATTGTGGGAGAAATGTGATTTTCATCAAAGCATTGTGGGGAAAAATGCAATTTTCTTCAAAGGATTGCAGGAAAAAACACTTTTATCTAAAGATCATATAAGATATGCAATTTTCATCGGGAGGTCTTGTAAAATACACGATTTTTTTCAAAGAGTCGCGACAAAATGTGATTTTTGTCAAAAGATCTGGAAAATTACTCTTTCATCAAAAAATTGAGTAAAATACGTGAGTTTTGGCAAAAATTGTAGTAAATCCGTGAATTTTACCGAAAATCATGGAAAATATGCGAATATTTACAAAAAATTGTGGAAAATACACAAATGTCTTAAATGCAAATTTCATCATAGAATCAATTATCAAATTGTCAAAAATGCATCTAATTTCATGAAAAAATTGTGGAAGATTCGCAAATTTCATTGAAGGATCGCGAAAAAAGTGAAAATTTTATCGAAGGATCATGCCAAAATCATCGAAGGATCATGAAA